>JXCR01123107.1:8633-48964 GCA_002079205.1 Phalaenopsis hybrid cultivar | reverse complement strand
TTTCTAATGGTGGGGTACCTCTTCTAATTTTCTAAGACTAGTCAATAGGAAAGTCCTATGGCTAGACCTAGGCTACTAAAGAAATTTCTAGACCTCAACCAAAAGTGAGGTCAACAGGTAGTGGAGATGAGAGACTGAAGATATCTATGGGGAGTAAAAGACTCTGAGAGAATGTGGAGGAGTTGGTTTAGAGGAGGATGGTTGTGCTACATAAGAGAAGAGTAAGAAACCTTGAACTTGAGAGAAACAAACTTAAGAAAATTATTTTTCCTTTCTTATTGTCTTTATTAAATTTAATTATCCAAATATGTTTTCAAATTTTAGTTTTCGTAGGTTGATTTTTCAAAAGGATATTTTATTTAAATTTTGTTACCATCAATATTTTTATGTTTTTCTTTCATCATAGTTTAGAACCAATGTATGGTTCTGTAGCATTTTATCCATCGCTTAAATGGGCAATTTGTTAAACATGTTGAAATCTGAAAGAAATTTCATTAGTCTGCCTTAAACAGGTGTTACAGACTGAATACATGTTGAAAGCATCAAAAGAGACAATCTTGCCAAATACATCTGAAACATCACATATCATATAGGCTGCGCTAACACAATATAAAAGGTTATAAAAAACTGCCTGCCTATCCTCTATAGGAAGAGCTCCTGATCAAGCTAACCTACTAAGCCATGCTTTAAGACAATAATTTGTCTTTACGTGTACTTAGAGGTACAGCCATCTCATAGCTAGTATGGCTGTAGCTTCTCTAATTATAGATCTGGTTGGAATCTGTACAACATCTTGTTGTTGTCTATCCTTCTCAATGTAATGGAAACTCTGCGTCTTGGCACTCTAGGGATGCAGTGCTTTGTTAGATTGGCTCTGTTTTCCTTCAAAATTAGTGCCAAACCCACCGACAGCGGAATTGCAGCTGATCCTCTGATTTCACCAGGTCCTACAACATCAATTTCTTTCCCGAAAAAAATGTCGCTTTTACTTATGAAAGAGATTGTGCAGAAGGGTCTGACAAAATCACGGTGATCTATATGTGGGGGAACACAGTCTCCTTCTTCATAAATGTTGATAATACAACTGTTTGGAATGTAATCTGCTGGTAGCGCGCTCCAACTGACGATCCTTTTTATGATCCAATTTATTGTGGGAGGCAATGGATCCACCTCATCGCGTCGTAAGATCCCCGGGTGGTTTCCTTGCCTATCCTTGGTGAAATTGTAGCAATAACCACATTGGATGGTTATCTTGCCTTTTCCACACATCCACTTTTGTGGTTTTGAATAAGTTCTTTCCATCAGTAGACCGGCTCGACATATCTGCCTCATGTCAAAAAGCAGTCAAGAATTCTCCTTTCTTCACTTTCAGAAAAGACTCTAGTGTACTGTTACAGACCTTCCAATATATTGATAAATTTTCCCTGAATTTCATGATAGAATTCAAATTCTCGTCTTTTAACTATTCATCTTTTCCATTTCTATTATGGGGATCCTCTGAGATTGTCAAGGCGGCTGCCTCATCTCCACATATGTAGGATACAATTTCTCACTTAGCTCCATAGGTAATAGATTATACGACCAGTATCTGGGTAAATTGGCTCCTGACGTTCTGTGTCGGCGGTTATGAACTCTTCAAAACAATCGCAGTGGTCTAAGTGGACAACATTGCATATTAAGCATTGTGTGAATGCTCCTCCAGTTGGTGCTTGAATAGGAACTTTGATGTTGCACATCGGACAACCCTTAAGAACTTTATCTGGTACTTCAAGTGGTATCTACTCTGTAGGAAGCTCAAACTCATCCTCTGTGGCAGGCAAACTAGAGGAAGTCTCTCTCATGTAAGGATCATAGATTTTCCTCTCAAGAATTGGGGTAAGGAAGTTTTCTACCTCTTTCAAGCATCTTTACTCTTCACGTAGGAAAGCTCCATGTTTTCAGTGATTGGCATTTCTGAGTTAAGTTCTTCATAACATTGCATCCGACAAACTTTCATCATCGGCACTAACTAGATGACCTGTTGGCGAAGTTAACATGGACTACAGACGACTAGTCCCTTCCATCAAATTCTGCTCTGCTGTCACTTTCTTCCTCTTTAGTGAGGAATTCTCTTTTGTGTTGATCTTCAACAGTGACGGTAGTTCCTCTTTTTCTCAATGACTGACCACGTCCATCAGAGGACCCTTATAGTCCACATCGTCCTGACCAAAGTCCAAATCAAAGTTTATGATGCCATCTTGAGGTGCCCTTTCCTCATTAAGTGCGAGATTTCGATCATCCTTAAAAGAAAAAAATCAGCTTCTGTCCTGACATTTTTTCTACAGATGACAGAAAAAACTTCAATTCTATAAAATTTAGCAGGAACAAGAACAAAACATTTATTAGANATATATATATATATATTCCTTCTTAAGCTTACATATAGACTATCAAACTTAAAAGAAGAAAGGAGAACATCTAAGTATGCATCTTTAAAAGTTTTCATTTTATCGAGGTTGATTTATTACAAAAGTTTGGACCTAGTCACAGAAGCTTGACCAAATAAATAACCCTAGAACAATCAAAATCTCATTTTGAGCAATGCCAAGTTGTATAGTATGTCATTGTAAATGTTATTTTTAGTTTGGGGAGGGAAGCTGTCGGTCACCGAAAAGGAAATCCCCTCGCCTGCATTGGAAGGACGTTTTAATTTACATATATATTTAGTTTTAGAAAAAAATATGAAATCAAACTGACCTGATATTTTTCATAGTTTAAATGAAAGAGTGTTGTACCTCAAATCATGTATCTATCCCAAAGGATGAACACAAGACTTGAGGATGAGGCTCAATCAAATAAACTAAGGAATACATGACATCCGTTTGGTCTGCGAAACCTTTGTATTTGCCGACAAGTTCCCCTATTTAATATAAGGGACGTCCGTTTGGTCTACGAAACCTTTGTATTTGCCGACAAGTTCCCCTATTTAATATAAAGAATTAGATAGGATTTATATTAAGCTGGGTTTGGACATGCTTCCTGTAAGGTCAAGCTCGTATAGTTAATTACATCTTAAATGACCAAATTCACGGAACATGCTTCCTATAAGGGCAAGCCCCTATAGTTAATTACATCTTAAATGACCAAAGTCACCGAAATTCCTATAAGGGCATGCCCCTATAGTTAATTACATCTTAAATGACCAAAGTCACCTAAGAAGATCTATAAGGGCAAGCCCCTATAGTTAATTACATCTTAGATGACCAAAGTCACCTAAGAAAACTTCTATAAGAGCAAGCCCCTATAGTTAATTACATCTTAAATGACCAAAGTCACTTAAGAAGACTCCCTTTCTATAAGGGCAAACCCCTATAGTTAATTACATCTTAAATGACCAAAGTCACCTAAGAAAACTCTCGAAAAAATCAAGAAATATTATCTTCAAGGAATTTCAAAGGGTAGGACTCTTCAACAAAATCAGATGTGCCCCTATAGTTAATTACATCCTAAATGACCAAGGTCACCTAAGAAGACTCTCGATAAAAATCAGGAAATATTATCTTCAAAGAATGACCAAACTCACCTAAGAAGTCTCTCGATAAAAATCAGGAAATATTATCTTCAAGGAATTTCGAAAAAGCAACCTAAGAAAACTCTCGATAAAAATCAAGAAATATTATCTTCAAGGAATTTCAAAGGGCAAAGTCACTTAAGAAAACTCTTGATAAAAATCAAGAAATATTATCTTCAAGAAATTTCAAAGGGTATTTTCAATGAGATCAGACGTAGAGGTGTGAAAGGGGATTGGTTCAAATTTGGAACATTTTGTACACTTAAGAAGACTCCCGATAAAAATCAAGAAATATTATCTTCAAGGAATTTCAAAGGGTGGAACTCTTCAACATACTCTCGATAAAAATCAAGGAATATTATCTTCAAGGAATTTCAAAGGGTAGGGCTCTTTAACGAAATCCTCTCGATAAAAATCAAGAAAAAATATCTTCAAGGAATTTCAAAGGGTAGGACTCTTCAACGAAATCGACACCTAAGAAGACTCTCGATAAAAATCAGGAAATACTATCTTCAAGGAGTTTCAAAGGGTAGGACTTTTCAATGAGATCGGACATAGAGGTGTGAAAGGGGATTGGTTCAAATTTAGAACATTTTATTGTAGAATCCAAAGGAGGAGGGTGAAAGGGGATTGGTTCAAATTTGGAACATTTTATTGTAGAATCCAAAGGAAGAAGAACTAAGGTGAAAGGGGATTGGTTCAAATTTGGAACATTTTATTGTAGAATCCAAAGGAAGAAGGACTAGAGAAAATCAAGAAATATTATCTTCAAGGAATTTCAAAGGGTAGGAATCTTCAACGAAATCGGACGTAGAGGTGTGGGAAAAATTATCTTCAAGGAATTTCAAAGGGTAGGACTCTTCAACGAAATTGGACGTAGAGGTTGAATGGGGATTGGTTCAAATTTGGAACATTTTATTGTAGAATCCAAAAGAGGAAGAACTAGGGGATTTCATGATTTCACAGGAGAACCTCGGTGACTTCCCAAGCTATCCTAATATTTGGCTTCAGTTTTGAGGAGAAAAAATTAAGTATTTCATCCTGACAATTTTATTCGTTAGGTCTTAAATTCATGTGAAATGATCACTCAAATAGCGTGGAAGATGTGAGGATTTAGGTAGTGACAAACAACAACCTCGGAATCCTAAGACGAGTTAGGGCTTATACTGTATAATAGGGCTATACAAAGGCCTAAAGATAAGATGAGGATTTATGTTGCATAAGCAAGCAACCTGGAGGTCATATGGCTTTGTTGTTTATATCTAAGGACGGAAGATTGGTTTAGCTACGGAAGACAGGTTTTGCTATTGAAGATGGCTGTGCTGCCAACCATGCTAGCTCCAAGCTCCTTGTCGTGACGAGTTTGAGTTTTCTAGTGTGTGAAGTTATGATGTCAAATTAGATAGCCCTATGGTTGAATTTCTTTAAATTTTATGAGGGTATATTAAAGTTTATTAGAGCAACACCGGTTAGGATCCTACAATTCCCTCATTCCGACACCACTATTTTCTATTCGATTCACTTAGTCTAAAAAAATTACTAAACTCAACTTAATGAGTTCCATAATTTCATTTAAATTGTAGGAAGCCTCGTTAGCAACCGTAGGTTACCTCCTTTGAGGGATTCCCGATCATTCGATAGAGACATCTTAATTTAGTTGCAATTATAGTTTTGTGTGATGTTTGTGATTAAATTTTGAGTTGTTTTATATTTTGAATGTTGTGGCGGTGAATTTTTTTTAGTTGATTTTAGTTTTGGTTTTGTTTTTGTTTTTGTGGCTATCGTGATGGTTTTAATTTTCATGCTTGGTGACATGCAAGTTTGCAGGTATAAAAGCACAATATGAAAGTACAAGAAAGATAATGCTGAAAATTGTAAAAGCGTACCTGGCGAGTCTTCTCGTTCCACCACCTGAAACTTAAAAAACATGTTAAGGCAGTTTATATATAGAAAAAAGGTAAAGTTTTGGTAGTTTTCCTAACCCTATGTCATATCTTAGTGGGTCCTTAGGATTTTAGTTAAGGATAATTTTGTCAAGCAAAACATTAAGTTTAGTAGATCTTCAAGATATCCAACATATCCATGGAAAGATGCAGGTCCATGCTACTCTCTCGTTGTCTGGTGGAAAATCCCAAGTTCTTTTAAACTTATTATGTTGCTTAATAATTCATCTTGTAAATACCATTGATGCTCAGTGAGCATTAATGTCTCAATTATCCCTAAGAGTAAGGTAATTATCATATGTAATTTAATTTTCAAAATAATGTGGGTGAAGACCCTTAAAGAGGCAACTTAGTGCTATTGGAACACTTAGCCAAATTTTGGTTAAAATTGGGCTTTTAGTATTTGAAAGGAGTTTTAATTTTAAATTATATTTACTTTTCTAATTCTTATTTAAATGAAACTTGATTTAACCTACGTCACTCCTAGGTGAGTGTCTTAAATAGTTTTGAAAAGGTTAGGCTTTAGGTGGTCATGATTCATGATTTGAATTTTATTTAAAAATAAAAAAAGGGGTAATAAATTGATTAATTGTTGACTTCAAAAGTCATACCCCTAAGTCCTTGGTTCAATTTATTTTAATAAACTTCCCAAATTTTATTAGTATCTTTTCAATTAAGAAAGTGAGGTTGGTTTCTACCAATTAACCCCTTATGTTTCAAACATTCAGATTAAGACCAGTGGTTACCTATTTCCCACCTTAAATTAAGCCTAAATGTTAATTAAGGATAATTTTCCAAAATTACACATTTGCCCCTAAGGCTCTAACACTTCATAATTGGTAAAATTCAATTCAAATGACTTTGAAATTTTTATCGTACCTCATTCATGGGTCAATTATGATATCAGATGAGAAAATGTGATTTTTCAGAATTTAATTTATTTATATAATTATTTTCATACAAATATAGGATTTTTCAAAGAAAATTCTTAACTTGACCAAGGCGACTCCAAATACCTTCAAATTCTTACTGGAGGCATACCTAGTCTAGGTAAGCCTTTGGACAAAATTTCATGATTTTTTGAATTTTATTTTAATTTTAAGAGTTATTTTAAATTATGGGGTATTTATTAAATATAAAATATGTTAGATAGGGAAAATTAAGTTAGTTCCCTTCACATGTACTTAGAGGTATAACCCTCTCATAGCTCGTACGACAGTAACTCTTCCAGTTCCAGGTCTGGTTGAAATCCATATTCTATTTTGCTGTCATCCATCCTACGAAAAGTCACAGACACTCTACAGTGTCTTACCCCTAGAAATCAATGTTTGGCGACATCTTTATTGTTGCCTTTAAGAACGATCATTGAACCAACTGGTAAAGGAATCTCCACAGCACCTCTGAACTCACCAAGGCCGATGATATCGATTTCTTTCCAAAATAAAATATTGCTTTTGCTCAGAAATGAGACCGTGCAGAAGGGCCTCACAAAATCATGATGATCAATGTGTGGAGGAATGCAATCACCCTCTTCATAGATATTGATAATGTAATTATTGGGAATACAGGTAGCAGGTAGATATTCTATTTGACCATTCTTTTGATCATCCATTTTATCATTTGCGGTCGTGGATGCACTTGGTCGTGTCTGAGGATCCCAAGTGGATTCCCCTGTCTGTCATTTGTGAAGTTACAACAACAGCCACACTGGATGGTGATTCTTCCTTTTCCTCTCTTCCATTTCTTTAGCTCGGAATATGTTCTTTCCATGAGAAGGCTTGCTCGGCCTCTATCTCTTAAATCAAAGATACAATCCATAATGCTTCATTCATCACTTTCGTAGAAAACCCTGGTATACATCTCCAGGCCTTCTAGTATATTGATAAACTTTCCATGAACTTCTTCCTAAAACTCAAATTCTCTTTTATTTACTTTACTTATCTTGTAGTATTCTATCATACCAGGGGCTGGCAGCTGTCACGAGTACTCATCCCTTCAAGCATTGACAGGAACTCAAACTGGCGTTTGTTGATCTGGAGCATGAGACTCAGCCTCTAGCAGGATGTAGAACTCTGGCTCCACAGTCCATACTGATCTATCCCCAATGGGACATATGGCTCATCCATCATATAACCTGAAGTCTGAGACCCATTGGTGTTTCAAGTATACTCTTCCAATGTACTGAAACATTATAAATTTAGAACATTGCAATCTAGGCTTTCTACGAACTCACCCGTGGCTGATGTCCTGGCTGGTATTTCAGTGTTGCACGTCGGGCAACCCTTGCATAAGACATCTGAAACTGAAAGTGTATCTGACTCTCTCACAAACCCCGATTCTTCATCCGTGGTGGGTAAGCTAGCAGAAGTTTCTTTCAGGTCTGGATCATAAATATGCCCCTCAAGAATAGGGGTTAGCAATTATTCATCTCTCTTTGACGTCTGCATTCTTGTCGTAGAAAAGCTCTCTGCTTCTTGCGGCTGACGTTCCTCCGTTACGTACTGCGAGCAGTCATTCGTTATTGGCGGCTGTCAAGACTCCAGCCGGTGTAGCTACCATGGAGGTAAGACGGCTGGGCCCTTCCATTGGATCTTTCTCTATTATAACATTCTTGCCTTTGCATGATACATTATCTTTAGCGGTCACTCTCAGTAGTGAAGGCAATCCCTCTTTCTCTTTGCAGCTGACTACATCAATGAGAGGACCTTCGTAGTCCATGTCAACCTGGTTAAAATCCATGTTGAAGTCAATGGTACCGCCCTACGGTGCCATCTCCTCATTTAGTGTGAGGCTCCAGCCATCCTAGAAAGCAAAGATAAGCGTCTGTCCCGACATTTTTCTGCAGACGACAGAAAAAATGTCGGTGGGCCGAAACTTGTCATGAAGAAGAACAAAATTATTTGATAAAGTAAATTTTAGTTTGTTTTGGTGAAATGAATTGTTTATTTTATGTATGCGTTTTGTTTAATATTTTGTGGAACATTATACTCAAAAGTGGAAAGGAGAAAATTTAAAGTTTAAAATTTCTTTCTCAAATTTTTTATTACATTTAGGTTAATTACAAAATTTTCACCCGGTCATAGACACCATCCTCACATTCGAGGTGGGCTTAGATGTCCTATTCCCATCCTCATTTTTGGGGTAAGCTCAAACCTCCTACTCCCATATACAACTTTTGGGTAGGCTCAGATGTCCTATTCCCATCCTCACATTCAGGGTAGGCTCACATGTCCTATTTCCATCCTCATATTTGGGGTAGGCTTTGACACCCTATTCCTTTTTTTGCGCTTGGGTTTTCCACTCAATCCTGTTTCCTTGTGCATAATTTCACCTTCTTAAAATTTTAAATTAAAACCAAACTTTCTTTAACATATTCAATTTGAATCCAATCTCCATTGGGATTGTTAGTTAGCCTGACGATTGTCCCCATAATCTCCTTTCTTTTCCCCAGCGAGAGTATCTATTACTCCCAAGTGGAAACAACTGTTACTCAATTCTACACATCGTTTTAGGTTTGTTGACTTAGAAGTATGTATTGGTTTTGTTGATCTCATCGGTCAACACCAATACGTGCGGTGCGCTTGTCCGGCACACCACACCTATTGGGGGTCCATTTATTGACCTGACTTTTAGTTGAGGTCTAGTTTCCTCCTTAGTAGCCTACGGTCTAGCCATAGGACTTTCCTGTTGACTATTCATAGAGGACTATAAAAGGATCCCTCACCATTAGAAATTCTAAACTCATCTTTGCTCAACTTGAAGTTCCACATATTGGTCCTGACCTTCAGAACTTAGTAGGTGGGATCAAAATGGTGGAGCTCAAGGGCAATTACCATATGACTGCTTGGCCTTAAGATTGACCATGGGTGTTGGTATGGAGCTAGTTCACTCACTTACACGCACATCCACTCATAACCCTAAACCCAAACTTGTTGACTTTGATCCCTTGATCTTCTGGGAGACTCATGTTGATGGTCCCCTAGACCCACTAGCTTTAGGCTAGGGTCTAGTTAAGACCAATACAGAAAAGACCCAAAGTATAGGAATCCATTGGTACATAGCTCAAGTAGGATTGTTGGCACCTCAATTTCACCAAAATACTAAAGTTAGGCTATTGCCTCTCAAATCTACCCAATTTACCAAATCACCCTCAAACCCCAAATTGGATTAGAATTCCCAATTTCTTCCAAAATACCCAAATTTGTTGAAAAATCATATAAAACCATTTGAAACTACCCAAATTGCCTAAAGCTTCCCAAGTTTGCCAAAATTAACAAATACCTCCAAATTTGCAAAAATTACAAAAATACCCTTGGTGGCCCAAACTTTCCGAAAGCCCTTAAAGTCATTGCAAATGTCTCTAAAACCAATTTGGGCCCTTCAATTGAACTCAATTTGATCAACTTGACCAACTTTGACCAAAAGCCCCATATTGCCCTTAAAGGCCCAATTTCCCCAAATTCACTCTAAATGTCCACCAATTTGATCCCAATCATCTCCAATTTCAATTATAAATTAATATTCATCATAATAAAACTTAATTCAAGCTAAATCCAAGTCCAATTGACCCACCATTGAGTCCAATTTCAACCTAAATCAAAAAGGCCCAATTTGGCCTAAAACAAAAATCCCACTCAATTGAACCCCCAAATCTTTCTAATTGCCCCAATGAAGCATCATAAACTCTTTTTATCATCTCCACACACCATATTGAACTTTCAATTGGTCTTGGTCAAGCCATAATTTTACTCAAAACCAACTTGGACTAAAACCTCCAATTTTGCCATGTCTCCAAATGTCCCAAAATTTAATGACCAACCCCCAAAATTGGCACCCTATTGATGTTGAGAACTCTTCATGAAATTTCCCTAGACAATTTTGAATTCTCAATTTGGAATTGAACCAACTCTAGCCCAACCTAAACCCAAGTCTAACCCAACATCACCAAATTGATCAAATGTCCAAAGTTCTTCAAACTGAACCTCTAAAACAATTTCAAATCAGTCTTAATCTTTTATAAACCCCTCATGAAAATCATCCACACAAAATTGATCAACCAGTTGGGCTCAATGTCATGTATAGCCTAGCCCAAAACCAACTTTAAGACAATTCAGGCCAAATTGAACCCATGCACCAAAATTGATTAAGCCATGCCCGAGTGACAAAATTAATGACACCACAACCACCAAATGGAGCCTAGTGGTCATGATAGACTCATCTAGCCCTTTATAGAAGAGTTATGGACCAATGGTTCCTTGATTTAGTGATTTAACCCATTTTTAACCTAGACTTGAAATATTTTCTTCATCATTGCTTACCTTTGGTAGTTAATCATAGTTAAGCACCCTCTGACCTCTCTAAACTCAGAGGTGACCAGCCACCACCTCAGCCATAGGAAATAGTCACCCCAATTGAGCCCAAGTTGGCCAAAACCCAAAATTGAACTCACCTGAGTTGGCTAAGCTTGATTGGCTATTAGGGCTTTTGTTCCCTCCACCTAGGCAACACCATTGCCACCCTCAGCTTGGCCTGAAAGCCACCATAGCCTCCTCTATTTAAACTACCCCCTCGATGACCATAAAAAAGAGTTAGAAAAAAACCTTAGGGAAACTCTGTCCAATTTCTTCTAGAGACTCTCCAAAAACTCCTCAGCTTAATTCATTTGTTTTCCCCTCCTGGTTCCCACTATGAGAGCTTAATTTTGAGTTCAAAATTTCAAATCAAACCCAGACATATTTCACCAAACCTCCACAATCCACAAAAGTTTAATTAATTTTGTCCACACCATCACTAGAGTGAGAGGAGTTGATTCCCCACAAAAGCCCCATCTTAAACAGCCTTTAACCTAGCTCTAGACTAACACTTGAAAATGGCCTTGATCAAAAGCATATCTGGACAATTCACCACAGCCCAAGACTTCATCTGGAGATTTTTTGGACCCAATCGAAGCTACTACAACCATCAGACAAAGGTATTGAGCCTCAAACCTAAATCAACCTTAAATTGATTCCCTATACATATTTACAACATTTCATACTGTATAAGTCATATAGATATGCTTGTCTTGAGTAGATGAAGGTTTAGGTTTTATTCTAGACAAAGATCTTAAGGATTTAGTGTGGAAGCTTCTTGCGTTAGCTCATTTGGGGATGATGGACGGATGCCATCCGATTGTGCGTGTATTCAATGAGCACTCATGATGGAGTCGGATGAAGAGATGACACGGAAATCGCAGACTAACGAGGCACTGAGGTGTCTGGTGGTGTAGAATGGCAGAGCGCCATGTGGCTTTTCGGAGCCATCATAGTTTTAGATGGCCCTGCGCATTTAAATAGAAAAATCTGGATTTATTTTATTTATTTAAATACTAGAACTTTAAAAATCCATAACTTCCTCTAAAAATATCATAAAAATAAAACAAAAATACCCTCTTGCTCAGTGAATAGAGTATAATAATGTGGACTAAAAATAAAAATTAATTGTTAAATCTCTGATTTTTAATGAATTAAATACTATCTTGAGTATTTTAATTCATTTTTATTAAGCATTCCTCACTGTGGCTTGAAAGTTTTGGGGTTCATTCCTTATGATAGAGGGGATGCTCTAGGATTTTTCTAAGATCAGAGGGCATCTCTATACTTCTAACCTTAACGTTTAAGCTAGGATGGCTATTTGGACTTATTTTAATTATATAAATTAAAATATTACTTGAAAAATTATGAGAATAATTTTTTTTAGGTTTTCTATAGTGAGAGAAGCCTAGAAAAAATATCATGATGATTTAGTTTATTTTGTAAATTTTTGTAGTTAATTAAATGCATATATTTTGCTTTAATTTATGTAATCTAAATAGTAATAAAAAATTGATAAAATCAATTCCAAACTATGCATAAAAATCAATTTTACCCACTGTAAAAAATTAAAAATTAATTGATTAAGTCTAAGCATTAAAGCTGATTTTTTAAAAGACCATGTATTTTTGTACAAAAATATTATATTAAATTGAATACCTTTGGGAAAATTAGGAAAAGTGTTTTCTGAGTTCCCTGCCTAGCCGGTCTTCAGAACTATTCAAACTTTAAATTAGCCAATGTTCTTTATAACTTCTCTAGTAAGGGTAAAGAATACTATTGCTCATATTTGGTACAACATAATTTTCATACTTCCACAACATAATTCTTATACTTCTTACTGATTCATGATAAGAATAAAGATATTTTCATATTAAGTACATTTCTTCTACAAAAACTTTAGTTATCTTTTTACTGTTTTGTTAAAATATCAAAAATACCAAAAAAATTTAAATTTTAAATTCCTACAAAAATCATTTTATGTTTAAGTAATTATCTTTTTAAAAATAGAAAAACTTTCTAAAGGTGCATATTGCGTAATCTTCTTTATGGTTAAATATTCAGGTCATAATTAAAAAGTCCTATATTACTCCATAACGATATGTATACTTGCATAGTATCCCAATATAAATATATATTAATTAAAAAGTTAAATTCTTTTTTTTCTTCAGAATGAAGTTTTGGTTTTGTTGTAAAATAAGGAAATATAAGTGAAAAATACCATCAGAACTATTGTTATACTGTGCATAAGCATTAAGTCGAGTTCGTGTACCAATTTTTTGGCGCCGTTGCCGAGCAAGAAAACTAAGTAAATTTCTAATTTTAGAAATTCTTATTTAAACTTTAAATATTGTATCTTATTTTGTATGTTTTATTTTATTTTATTTTATGTTATGTTAGTGTATGCGTAATTCAGGTTCTGAAGGACTAATGCCCTATTATTTTGAATTAAAAAGAATTATTAATAAAACCAAAAAAATAAAAAAAATTAAAAATCTTGAAAAATAAAAAAAAAATTATAGAAATTCCACACCAAAATAATCAAAATGCTGAAATTCATCAAAAGGTTAGACCTTTAAAAGATTTTCCCAACCCTATTGTAGATGAACTTCATTGTATTATTCAAAAACCTACTGTAGTGGCTAATTCATTTGAATAAACCTGCTATTATCCAAATGGTATCAAATAATCAGTTTGGGGGATCACCAACTGAAGATCAAAATTTACATGTTACTAATTTTCTAGAATTTTGTGCTACATTTAAATATGATGGTGTTTCAGATGATGTCATAAGACTTAGGTTATTTCTTTTCTCACTGAGGGATAAAGCTAAGATGTGTTTGAATTCATTAGCACCTGGATCTATCAGAACTTGGGGTGATTTAGCAAAAACGTTCCTTGCTAAATATTTTCAACCATCAAAAACTGCGAAGCTTAGAAATGATATTACATCTTTTAATCAGTTTGAAGGGGAATTTTTTTATGAAGCATGGGAACAATTTAAAGAACTCTTAATAAAGTGTACACACCATCCTATACCAGATTGGTTAATAATTCAAACCTTTTATAATGAAATAATTTGCTCTCTTAGATCTATTATCGATGCCACTACCGGTGGTTCATTGATGTCAAAACCATTTCATGACGCTTATGCTTTAATTGAAGAAATGAATACAAATAATTTTCAATGGCCTTCTAAAAGGGTAAATTCTAAGAAAGTAGCCAATATTCATGAAACTGATGCATTTACTATTCTAGCAAATCAAGTTGCTGCAATTTCAAGAAAGTTAGACAAATTTGGAATGATTTTTTCTCAACAAATTTCCATGATTAAAAAGAATTCATTAGGCCAAATGGTAGATTCTCAAGCATCATTAAAAACCTTGAATGTCAAAATAATAAGCAAAATAACCCATATTCTAATTATTATAACCCAGGTTGGAAGAACCATCCCAACTTTAACGGGAATAACAATTCAAGTGGTAATAATCAGCAATAGGGGAACAACCAAGTAAACCCATTGAGAAACTGGAACAAACAAGGAAATAATAATTGTAGATCTACTTATCCTCAAGGAATCAAAAGTAATACACAATTTAAGGATAATAAGTTGTCTATAGAAGAAGTGGTGTTACAAATAGGTAATTAGTTACAATGTCAAGGAGCTACAACTAGAATTATTGAGAGTCAACTTGAGCAAATCGCAAGTTCATTAAGTAATAGATCCTAAGGAACACTTCCTAGTAATACTGAATCAAATCCAAAAGACCATAATAAAAAGCAAGTTAAAGCCATACAACATAGAAGCAGAAGAGAGTTGGAAGGTAGGTTCAAAAAGATATTGAAGTAGAGAGAGAGGAAATTGAAGAATCAAAAGAGGACGCTTTAAAAGATTCTGAAAGATCTATTTCTCTGCCAAAAATTGATTTAAAAAAACTACCATCTCAATTTCCTCAAAGACTTAGACAACAGAAGTTGGATAAGCAATTTTTAAATTTTTTGAAAATATTTAAGAAGCTTATAATCAATATTCCATTTATTGAAGCCTAAGAAAAAAATGCCAATATATGTAAAGTTTATGAAGGATATTCTCAACAAAAAAAGGAAGTTTGAAGATAATGAGACTGTTGAACTTAGTGAGGAGTGCAGTGTTATAATTCAAAAGAAACTTCCTTAAAAGCTTAAAGATACTGGTAGCTTTATAATTCAATGTGCAATAGGAGACAAATTTTATGGGAAAGGTTTATGTGATTAAAGTGCAAGCATTAACCTTATGTCATTATCAATATTTAAAAGATTGAGATTAGGAGAAATAACCCCTATACTGTAACTCTATAGTTAGCAGATCTTTCAATAACCTGTCCCTAAAGGAGGTTTATAGAAGATGTCCTAGTGAAAGTGGATCAATTTATTTTTCCTGTTGATTTCATTGTGCTACGATGTCCTAGTGAAAGTGGATCAATTTATCTTTCTTGTTGATTTCGTTGTGCTAGATATGGACAAAGTGGATCAATTTATCTTTCCTGTTGATTTCATTGTACTGGATATGGAGGAAGATAAAGAGATACCTATCATTTTGAGGAGATCATTCCTGTTGATTTCATTGTGCTAGATATGGAGGAAGATAAAGAGATACCTATCATTTTGGGGAGACCTTTCTTATGCTAGATATGGAGGAAGATAAAGAGATAACTATCATTTTGGGGAGACCTTTCCTAACCATAGGGAGGAAGATAAAGAGATACCTATCATTTTGGGGAGACCTTTCCTAGCCACAGGAAGAGCAACGATAGATGTGCAGAAATGGGAATTAACAATGCACGTCAATGATCAAACTGTTACTTTAACATTTCAAAAAATGAAATACCCTGCAAAAGGTAAAGATGATGAATGCTACAGAATGGATGTTATAAGATATCTTAGTGAATATCATTTCAAGACAACTTATGAAGAAAAATCTGAAGAAAAATATTTAGAACAAGTGAAAAAAGATGAATTAGATCAATGTGTAAACCTTTTTAAGGAAAATTCAAGTTATGTTCAAGAAAGTTTTGAAATTTTAGACACGATAAATAAATATAAATCATTTTGTCCATCTATTGAAAAACCTCTATAACTTGAGTTAAAATTACTTCCTGAACATTTAAAATATGCCTTTTTAGGAGATTCCTCTACCTTACCTATTATAATTTTCTCAATCTTAACAAAGGAAGAAGAAGAAAAGTTGATGAAAATTTGAAAAATTTTAAGAAAGCCCTTGGATGGACATTTGATGATATTAAAGGAATCAATCCTTCAATTTGTATATATAGACTTAATCTGGAAGAAAACTACAAACCCAAGGCTAATCCATAAAGAGGACTAAATCTACTATGAAAGAGGTTGTTAAGAAAGAAATTTTAAAGTGGTTAGATGCTGGAATTATCTACCCTATTTCAGATATTGCTTGGGTTAGTCTAATTCATTGTGTTCCTAATAAAGGAGGACTATAACTGTGAATGAGCATAATGAGTTAATACCTACTAGACAAGTTATAGGGTAGCGAATATGCATTAATTATAGGAAATTAAATCTTGCCATTAAGAAAGATCATTTTCACTACCCTTTCTAGATCAAATGCTGGATAGACTAGTTGGGCATAATACTTTTATTTTCTGGATGGTTATACCGGTTATCAATAAATTCAAATATCTTCTAAGGATCAATAGAAAACAATATTTACCATTCCTTATGATACTTTTGCTTTTAAAAGAATGTCCTTTGGTTTATGTAATGCCCCTGCTACATTTCAAAGATATCTGATGGTAACTTTTGTGATTTAATTGAAAAAGGGATTGAAGTCTTTATGGATGACTTTTCAGTGTTTGGAACATCTGTCCTTTGGTTTATGTAATGCCCCTGCTACATTTAAAAGATGTATGATGGCAATTTTTTGTAATTTAATTGAAAAAGGGATTGAAGTCTTTATGGATGACTTTTCAGCATTTGGAACTTCATTTTACTCATTTTTAAAACATTTATCTAAAGTTCTTAAGGACTATGAAGAAACAAACTTAGTACTTAACTGGGAAAAATGCCAATTTATGGTAGTAGGAGGAATTGTTTTAGGTCATCAAATATCAAAAAATGGTATGGAAGTAGATCCTACAAAAATTCAAATGATGACTAATTTACCTTATCCAACAAATATAAGGGAAATTAGGAGTTTTTTAGGACTTGCTGGATTCTACGGGCGATATATTAAGGACTTTTCTAAGATTGCTAAACCTTTATGTCATTTACTGGAGAAAGACGTAATTTTAAATTTGATGAGGAATGCCTAAAAGCTTTTAAATTATTAAAAGAAAATTTAATCACTGCACCAATTATAGATTCACCAAATTGGGAAAAACCTTTTGAACTTATGTGTGATGTAAGTGATTATGTTATTGGAGCTGTTTTAGGACAATGATATTACAAAATTTTTAAAGTTATTTACTATGCTAATAAAACTCTTAATTAAACTCAAATTAATTATACAACAACTAAAAAAGAGTTATTCACAATAGTATATGCCTTTAATAAATTTAGATCATATTTGATTGGAATTTATTGTATAGTGCATACAGAACATTATATTATTAAGTATTTAATGAAAAAGAAGGATACTAAACCGAGACTTATAAGATGAATTCTTCTTTTACAAGAATTTGATTTTTAAATAGTAGTTTAGAAGGGAACTGAAAATCAAATTGCTAATCATTTGTCCATATTTGAATTAAAAACCACTCTGTTTTGAAAAAGAAATTCATGAACATTTTCCAGATGAAAAATTGTTCACTGTAAATGAGTAGCGTGTTCCGTGGTATGCCAGCATTGTGAACTATATTGTTAGTGATCTTAAAACATAACGTGGTATGCCGACATTGGGAACTATATTGTTAGTGATCTTAAACCCTATGGAATGACATACTCAACAAATGAGGAAATTTATTTCTGAAGCTAAGACTTATTTTTAGGATGACCCATATTTATATAAATAAGGAAAGGATATGATCATTCAAAGATGTGTACCATTAAAAGAAACTTATGAAATTATCTAAAAATGTCATAATTCAGATTTAGGGGGACATTTTGTTGTTGATAAAAAAACATATAAAATTCTACAATCTGGATTTTATTGGCCTACAATTTTTAGAGATGTTAATGCTTATATTAAAACTTGTGATAAATGTTAAAGAGTAGGCAATATTTCTAGAAGAAATGAGATGCCCCTCAATTATATGCTAGAAGTTGAAATATTTGAAGTTTGGGAATTAGATTTCATGGGACCATTTATACCATCTTTCAAAAATTTATATATTTTATTAGCAGTGGATTATGTATCCAAATGGATAGATGTTGTTGCTTAACCTCGATGTGGTGCTCAAAGTGTTGCAAAATTTTTGAAAATGCCCAAAGTTATCATTATTGTTGGAGGAAGTCATTTCAGAAATGTCATTATGGAGAAGTTACTAAAGAAATGTCATATAAATCATAGGATTGCTACTGTTTATCATCCTCATACAAGTGGTTTGGCTGAATTATCCAATTGATAAATTAAAAGAATTATGGAAAAATCTATAAATCCAACAAAAATTGATTGGTTAGTCAAACTTGACTATGCTTTGTAGGCTTATAGGACTACATATAGAACTCATATAATAATGTCCCTACATTGGTTAATATTTGGAAAAGCTTGTCAGTTTCTAGTTGAACTTGAGCATAAAGCATATTGAGCTAGTAAAGAGTTCAATTATAATTTAAAAGATGCTGGTGAGAAAAAATTGTTATAGTTAAATGAGCTTAAAGAGATAAGGAATGAATCTAATGAGAGTGTTAATATTTATAAGGAAAAAATGAAAATGTGGCATGATTGAAAGATTCTTAGTAAAAATTTTTAGTTAGGACAACGACTTTTGCTATATAATGCAAGGTTAAGATTATTTTCTGGCAAACTTAAGTCTAGGTGGATGGGCCCATTTGTTGTGATAAAAGTTTATCCTCATGGAGTTGAGGATATTAAAGATCCTAATTTTGAAAAAAATTTTAGAGTAAGTGGACACAGAATGAAACCTTATTACATAGGGGATCGACATAAATATAATGATGGAATGATGTTGGGTCAACCAGAATGAGCACTGGTTACGTCGGGTTGACGACATAAAACCAAGCGCTTTGTGGGAGGCAACCCATAGTTATCAGTGTGTTTTTTTTTTGAATATTGTTTTGAATCTGATTCAAAAATTTGAGGTAGTATTTTTGAGTTTATTATGTGCTAGTAATGATTTTTAGACTTTATTTAGTGACCGAGACATGCTAGAACAAGAATTTGGACGTTAAGTTGACTGGTGCAAAAATGTGCACTAGCGCTTAAGTGCCAGATCCGGTGCTTAAGCTCGATAATTTAATCACATGTGCAAATTTCTAATTCTAGAAGGTGTAACTACAATTTAGTTGGAAAAAATGTGTCTTGGCAGTTTCTAGTCGTGCCTAGAAGTTATGAGGGGGAATTTGGCCTACAAATAGATGAGGATTCCTAAGGAATTTCATCCCGGATTATTTTTAGCCCTAAAAGTCTAAGAAAGAGAGAGATTTAGAGAAAATGTCTTCATGGGAGATTGATTTTAAGAAGACAGAAAAAGCCATGAGGAAGAAGTTCATTAGTCAAAGTGCACAGGAGATGTATAATAGTTTTTTAGCCGTTAGTATTGAAGGGTGTCAGAGAAGATCAACCAGACGGAGAAGAGACTAAGGTGCTTAAATTGCATGCTCATCTAGAATGTATTGGGTGGCAACTTAAGATGCAATTCAGTCATACCAGTTATGTAGAGGAAGCGGATAAAGCGATGTTCCTTAAATAAAAGGGTATCGAAGATGATAGTATTAGAGTTCGTCACCACCATCTGTTTTATGAACTTTACATTCTTGGAGAGACTACTGAGAGAAAAGAATTCATTCCTTCTAATGAAGAGTGGCATTAAGTTAAGTGTTAGGAATTGTGTGTTTGGAGTCATGTTTTTAAGTGTGTTAGTGTTTATGTCTTGTGTTTAGTGTTTTTGTCGCTTATGTGTTTAATTGTAAATGTGTGTTAAGTGTTTTGTACTTAGGAAAATTTCCTCATCCAAGACTATTTGGAGAGAGAGAACTAAGTGTTAAATGTGTATGTACTTGTTTGTGAATTAATATAAGTTTGTTTTTGTGAAAGTTTGTGTTAGCCTAGAATTGAATTAATATTTATGCTGAATTTTTAGAGAGAAGGGAGTTATAGGAATTAAAAATTGTCATTTAAGTGCTATGAGACCTTTTAAGAGTGGTTTACTTACGCTAATAGTACATTTTACTTAAAATTACAAATTTTGAAAATTATGCCATGGCGCCTAAGCGACACATCTTGCGCTTACACGAGAGGCAACCCGAGAGGCAGGCGCCTAAGCATCACTTACCTGTGCTTTCACAAAAACCTGTTCGCAAACAGTTAAATGTGAATTTTTTGGTCCGAAAATGCCATTTTTAACGCCTTTTATCATCTTCCCTAACTCGAGTTTGCAATTTTGAGGGCTAGGGCAAGTGAAATATGGAGATTTCTTATTGGAATCAAGTGAGATTTGCTAGATCCAAGTTCTTTGAGGTAAGAGCTTTACTTCTATGCAAAAATTTTGGATTTTCACGATATATTTTAAGCACATTTGGAAGATTTCCAAATTTTACTATTCATGGTGAAAAGTGAAGAACAATCTATGGAAATTGCTTGGGAAGTTTAGTTAGTGTTTTTGGAAGTTTAATTTAGTGATTTAAACTTGATTTTTAAAGTTATTTTTTGGAATTTATCAAATTTGTAGAATGGTACCAAGAATGAAAAAGTTCAAAGGAAAGGGCCCATTTGATTCGAGCAAATTTGTGAGTTCAAAAGCTCAGGATCGATATAGTGACACTCTATAGTCACAAAAATTGATTCAGGAGCGATGTTTTAAGAGTCCAGATGGAGAAGTGGAAGACCTGATAGTCTGCCGATCATGGGAACAGTTCTGTTGTTTCTCTGCTGTCACAGTAATTTCGGTTGTAAGGGAGTTTTATGCAAATCTCCCAGAGGCTGAGGATGATTGAGTTATGGTTCGAGGGAAGTTGATAGCTTTTATTTCAGAGGTAATCAGCTTGTTTTACCACTTACCACCGGAGACTTTATTTTTTTATATGAATTATAGTCCTATGGAAGCGGAATTGGACAAGATCATATCTTATTTGACTATTGGAAGAGGACTTTGGAAGATTACAAATGATACGAGAGTAAATTTTCTAACGTCAAAGTTGTGTGCACCATCAAAGGCTTGGCACTATTTTATATCTGCTTGTCTGCTTCCTACAAATCATTTAAGTGATGTGACCAAAGAGAGAGTGATGTTTAATTATTGTATTCAAGAGGGAAAGCCCATCAACATAGAGGTTTTGATCTATCACACTATCATCAGTTCAGTTGCTGCTGCTACTACTGCAGATATGGGATTTACTTTCTTGATATTTTTTTTATGCGAGCAGGCTGGAGTAAAGTATGATAGTTGGGAGGAACTTTTGTTACCTCTAAAGCCCATCACAAAGGTGAATGTGAAGACTTATTCTGAGCATTCTATTTTTGGCTGGAGAGGAGGATTTTCCAGGAGCTATGGAATGGAAACGGCTGCTGCTTCTTCATCTAGACCATCTATTTCACGTGTTTCTACATCTGGAGGTGATTCTGCTAAGACTCGGGAAGAGTTATTGCAGAAGATGTTGAGTAATATCAATTTTACCGCTAATACGGTACAATATTTATAGCATTTTGTAGATCATACTAATAGTTATAATAGAAGAAAAAGTGATTATGAAAATAAATTCCACTCATCTTTGGAGAGCCTGTTTATAGGTGCCTCAATATCTTCGATATCCTGATTATGAGCCTGCAGAAAAATGGTACAGCTGTGATTCTAAGGATGAAGAGTAGAGCTGAGAGATTCATTTTATGATTGTAACAATATGGTCCGAGCTTGCTACATTTGCATCTGTGTATTGTTTTGGACTATGTTGTGTTTTGGACTTTTATGTTTTATTATTATTATGACGTTTGTGGTAGTTAATATTTTATTTTTAAATTTTAGCGTAGTAACTGCTGTTTTATGTTTAGTACTGTGATTTAGTTAGTTTAGAACTTAACTTAATTTCATATCTATTATAAAGTAGAAAATCTTGATAGCTAGATCTTAATTGTGAAAATTCAGAAACTGCTACCCTTTATTTTTCTTTTATCTTGTTTGCAAGTTTGTCTTTATGTTAAGATTGTGATGTCAGTAGAGTGCATGTTTGCTTTTATATTTACACCCACTATTTAGAAGTTTATTTGAATCTCTACATGTTAAAGTAAAATAAAAATATAGAAAATTTGATCAAAAATTAATTTTACTCTTGCTTTTAGTTTTTATACTTGTATCATTAGGGTTTAAAATTCATGTAAGCATGTTATTTTAAATTTTCATTCTTGCTTATATAAATCAATGCTAAACTGTTTAATCTATTAAAAATTTAAATTTGAGGGATAAAAAATATTTTCAAAACTGGAATTTTATTTGTTCTCAAATATACTACAAGAGAATTTAATTTTAAAAGAAAAATTTATTTATAAGTAAAAGTTTTATATCAAGAATTTACTTTAGGAAAGGAGAAGTGGAATTCAAAATCATTAAAGGCCTATCTAGATATAGTAATCCTTGCCTAAAAAAGAAAAAAAGGGAAAAAAAAAAGTAAAAGAAGAAGAAAAAGAAAAATAAAAAGAAAAAGAAAAGAAAACAAAAGAAAATGAAAAGAAAATAAAAAGAAAAGAAATTTAAGGGAGGAGAAGTTTGAGGATTAGTGCCTAGTCAAAAATTGGTTCTACATTTGATCTTTTAAAGTATAAGATTTGAAAATCTTAAGTTTATAAATATAATATAGTAAGTAAAATTATTTTTAATAAAAATTTTTAAGTAGAGAAAATAAAAGAAATATAATATAGTAAGTAAAGTTTATTTTTAATAAAAATTTTTAAGTAGAGAAAATAAAAGAACTAAAATCTAAATTTAGAGAAATTACAATATTTCTGAATTAGATAAGAACTCATATTTTCGTAGTTCTTAACATTAAAGATTTTCAAACTTTAAGTTGGTCTCATTTAGTAATTATTTTTTCTAAATTGGACAACTCTATTTCTAAATCTAAATTTTAGTAACTCCTAAGGAAATTCATATACATATCATACATATTTGGATTTTAAAGATTGAAGTGTCACTTGAGGACAAGTAACAAATTAAGTTAGGGTGATTTTGATACACATAAAATATACGGTATTTTTAGATGCATTTTTATACCTATTTTTTAGATATTGCGCTTTAATGGAAGGTATTTTTGTGTTTTTCTTGCAAATACAAGTAAAAATGGAAAAACAAATGCTTAAAGGATGAAAAAGGATCAAAGTTGGAGCAAAAAGGTGAAAAATTGTGTAAATAATTTTTGGCGTCTAAGCGCTGGCTAAACAGTGAAGGCTGCGCCTAAGCGTCGAGACCATATGCTTTAGCGCCAGTGGTAGTTACTAGAGGAGTAAAATTGGTTTTCATGAATTTTCCAGAGGTTTTTGAGGCACCTATTGGCTTAATATGTGATTGTAACCACGATGGACAAAAATTAGCATGAAAGGATGCATCTCTTGGGCAAATGCATCGTATCAAGACACATTTTGAAGAGATCCCAAGGCACCTCTTAGAAAACTATGAAAGAAAGAAGAAAGGACTTAGAAAAGAGTCACAAAAATATTAGCAAGCTTTGAAAGTTCTTCTTTGGGGAGTTAGTTCGGAGAGTTTTTCAGGAACCACTTTTATTTACTTTATCCTTTTTGTTATTTTGTTTTAAGTGATTGTAAAGAAGAGATTCAAAGGAATTTCAAGAGTTTGGTGGAGGACTTGAGATAAGTTTTTATCTTTTTTGTTTTAGACTGCTTTTAGTTTTAATCGAGACTTGTTGTTGGTTTGAAAATGATTTCTTTTTTTAAATGAAAGTGTGGTTTTATTTTCTTCATGGATTCTGAGTAGTTTTCTTTATCTTTGTTCTTAAAATGATAAGTAATTAAGTTTTAGAATGAAGTTGTGGAGAGTATTAATCTTTAATGATGGAAGAAGTTATGATGATTGAAATTCATGCACTTCATTTACTTCTTGATTTAGCCAATTTAGATGGTAAAATTTGTTTTGAGAACATGTAAAAATCAGGCTGGTATTATCTTGGTCAACAATCGAAAGAATCACATGAGGTTGTATGAATGAGAATGTAATTCATATGATTTAGTGCAAATAAATTTGGAAATAAAAAGAATCACATGAGGTTGTATGAATGAGAATATAGTTCATATGATTGAGTGCAAATAAATAAGGAATTATTCATTGATGAGTGTAGAGTTATAGGACTTTAAAGTGACAGATTTAAGTCCACAACTTGGTTTATTGTTTTAGGTTTGGATATGAGAATGTTAGCCCCCAGGTGGAGGGAATCGAGGGAACTTTAGAGTGAAAGCTAGTATATTCCCTCTCAAGCTGGTCTTCAGAACTATTCAAACTTTAAATTAGTCAATGTTCTTTATAGCCTCTCTAGTAAGGGTAAAGAAAATTATTGCTCCTATTTGGCACAACATAATTTGAATGCTTCCACAATAGAATTCTTATACTTATTATAGATTCATGATAAGAAGAAAGATATTTTCATATTAAGTACTTTTCTTCTATGAAAACTTTAGTTATCTTTTTACTGTTTCGTTAAAATATCAAAAATACCAAAAATATTTAAATTTTAAACTCTTACAAAAATCATTTTTAGTTTAAGTAATTATCTTTTTAAAAATAGAAAAACTTTCTGAAAAGTGCATTTTGCATAATCTTCCATTNTATATATATATATATATATATATATATATATATATATATATATATATATATATATATAAATATATATTAAAAGTTAAATTTTTATTTTTCTTTGGAATCAAGTTTTTAGTTTTGTTGCAAAAATAAGAAAATATAAGTGAAAAATACCATTAGAACTATTGTTATATTTTGCATAAGCAATATGTCGAGTTCGTGTACCAAAGTTCCACATGTTGGTTCTAACCTCTAACACTTAGAAGGTGGGGCCAATATGGGGGAGATCAAGAAGAGTATCCATAAGACTGTGTCGCCTTAGGGTTAGCCCTGAGTCGTATGGTCTTGGTCAGTCTTGCAAACATAGACTTGATACCCCTCACTTTCACTTACAACCTAAACCATTAACAAAACATTCTTTGCTTATTCCCTTACTCTTTTGGAAACTCATGTGGATGGTCCTCTAAACCCTTACCCATAGGCTAGGGGGAAAAGGCCAACACATGGAGGATCCATAGTGGGAGCTCCTATGGTCTCATGGCTCATAAAAGGGTAACTTCATGATTAACAACCTCAATTGATCTCATTCTACCCAAAAACCCATATTAGCCCTTTTCCCCAAAACATTCTCACAATTACCAAAGTACCCTAAATTTTCTAAAATTACCCAAATCAACCAATTTTGTCCTAAAATGATCTCTAATCCTTTTAAACCACTTAATTTGTCAAAAACACCTCAAAATTGCTAAAATTTACAAAATTACCAAAACGACTTTGGCGGCCCAAAAATTTGCAAAACCTCCAAAATCATTCCAAACACTTCTAAAACCAGTATTGACCACCCATGAAGTCCAATTTGACCAATTTTGAACAAAATTTCATATTACCCCTTAACGCCCAAAATGCCCAAATCACCCCCAATTTCCACGTAATTAATTTTGAACTTCCCAAATTTCAATTCCAAATCAAAATTCACCATGTTTAATCCCAATCAAAATCAAATTGGAGCTCAATTAAACAAAATTTCAAACTCTAATTCTAAGCCCAATTCAAAAACCCCAATTTGGTCATGTCCCTAAAATTCATCAAATTTAAATTCATGATCAATCAAATGTCCCTAATTTCAAATCATAATCAAATTTCATCAGGACCAAGCTCTTTTTAAACCTAATTACATAAAAACAATTGATAATTTATTGGATCAAAATTGACATGGGGAGATTTTTGGAACTGGTGCATGATGCGCCAAAATCGGTGCATGAAGCACCGGGGTGACAAAAATAACTTAAAACAATTTAAATGGAGGTTTTTGGCATTTTTTGGAAGGTTATTTTCTTTATAACTCCAAAAAACTAATTCCAAAGTCAATTTTAAGGGAAAAATGAGGGAAGAGTCACTAGTTTTCAATTCCAATATCATTCCACTCTAAAAATTTCGCTAGATTTGAAATTTTCAACTAGAGAAACCTTCTTAGTTTTGATGTACAGAAGTTACATGAGCTTGTTTTTGTGAAGAAGAGGCGAATAAAAAAAATGGGGCTTGTGAATCGAGGATTCAAAGCACCGAATGCTTGAGTAGAAGAGTTTATTGTGCAGAGACGCTAGGAAGTGCTTTGTTACACAACTGCCATTGTTGTTGTCCTTATGGTAAAAGAGCTTTATTCAAATCTTCATGGTATCAAACAAGGAATTGTCTATGTGCAAGGTAAGTTTGTGCAATCCATTACTTCAATAATAAACAAGATATTTACGATTGAAAATGTGTATATTTTCCACTATACAAATTTTACCCCTACGAGAGATAATATGAAAGAACTCTATTGATACCTTATAGATGAAGATGCAAATTAGGAGGCCAGAAATGATGGAAATGTAAGTTTTTCATCATCATTGTTGAATCCTACTTCTAAGGTATGGCAATTCTTTATTGCATCTAAATTACTTTCTACAAAGAAAAATAGTAAGTTAACTGAGGAGAGTTTTATTTTAAACTAGTGTATCTAAACTAGAAAACTTGTTAGAATTGGAGAAGTTATTGTGAAATCAGTTTTGGGTTTGATTGTCAACGGATCTGCAACTTGATTGGGGCATCCATCCACTATTTTCCTACTATGTAGTGAATCACAAATACCTTATGAGAGTTGAGAGAAAGTGTTTCTTCCTTGGAAGCGGATGGGTCCATAAGTCTATTGCAACTCTATTGGAATGGGAGATGAGAGTGATATGAATGTACTAATGGATCAAGCATCCCATAATTCATCACCTATTCAGGCTTACTTCAGTTCTAATGTACTTTTGAAGAAGGTTAAGACGATATAAAAAGTTGTACAGAACCTTATGCATCCAATTGGGAATGTTTCTGAAATGTTGGATTATCTGGATTGGAGACTGAAGGAATGACTTGAACATATTGGTTGTATTAAAAATGGTTTGGTATGTATGTTCAAGAAATATGCTTGGATTGGGGAAGATTCAACTGATGAACTTCCTTATTAACCCTTCTACAACTTATACGCACACTTCCAATCTATTAGGTTGGATTGCATTTACTTTTACTATTAGACTCTGTTTATGTTTGTTTCTAGTATTTTTATGTTTAGATTTCAGTCTTAGGATGTTTAATTTTCTTTGGACACTGAATTAAATGTTTGTTGGCTTAAAAAATGTTAGTTTTTAGTAGCGCAAATTATATATATAAATGATTTCTGTGTTAATTGTGAAAGTTTGGTGTTAGAGTAATGTTTAAATTACGATTATAAATGTTCATTTAAGTTAATTAGAAGAGGATGCATAGCGGTACGTAGTAGATTTCAACAGAAAACAAAATCTGAAAAAATATGGCGTTGGCGCCAGACGCTTAAAATTGCCGCATGAAGTGCAAGTTTACAGAGAGGCAGGACATGATGTGCCAAATTTGGTGCTAGATGCGCCAAAGTACTGAAAATGTCATATTGCTTAAAAAAACATGAAATCGCACAATAACACTCAATTTTTACTTCTTGGGTAGTATCCTACCTCTAAACCTTGACCTAGGGCTTCACATTTTGCGTATGAGAGAAGATTTCGGAGGCCAAAGATTTTAGATTTCATCTTCTGTTGGTAAGAGTATCACTTTAATCATGAAATTTTTTATTTTCATCATGAATTTTTTCAACATTATGGAAGATCTGAGATTTGAGATTTTTTAGGGAAAAGCTTGAATAAAACTCATGGAAAAAAGTTTCTTACCAAATAATCTTACTCGTGGAGTTAGATTTTTGATTTTGTGATTTATTTGGATTTTATTTATATTTTCTTAGAAATTCCAATGGATCCAAGAGTAAAGAGAGAAAAGCTAACAGATGATGTTGACGTAAGAAGATTTGTCAATTTCAAAGCTCAACATTGTTATAACGCTCAAATGGATTTAAAAAAGTTGATCCAAGAACGAGCATTTGCGAACTTGGGTGGTGAGACCAAGAGATTGATCATAACAAAAAAATGGGAAAGGTTATGCTACTTCACTGCAAGTTTGATTGTATTAATTATTCGAGAGTTTTATGCCAACTTTAGGTTTATCACTGACTTTATATATGCTTAAAATATAAGATAAATATGGACATATTAAATATTCAATAATTGTAAAATCACACTTATCAACGCAAGTATACATATCACTCAGGTAATATAGGGCTCTAATGGAGTCCTAGATATCGATCCCACATGGAGTAGTTTAGAATTACAGCTAAGACCATAGAAAAGCAATACTTTAATCACAATGACAATGTTCAATTTGTTTATTTGTCACTAATATGCAATTGAAATAAATAGATAATTTTAACAACTAATGACATAAACTAGGGTTTAATTGTTATATTCAATATATAAGAAAGAATCCTTCTCCTTGTAAAGAAATTATAGTGAATGGATAAAATTAATTAGTTCAATTTATAATGTGCCAAATAGGAGCATAATTATTCTTTAACCTTTGGTCCAAGAATAAATAACATTGACTAATCCTATGCTTATTTACTGAATCTGTGGCTAGGCTGGAAGGATACCGGCTCTCACTTCGGAGCTCCCACGTTCGAAGTTCCTCTGAATCTCTTCCTTTCTTTACAGAACACTAAATTCCTCTTTGAAGTAGCAAGGAGGAAGAAATCTCTCAATTTCCCTCCACTCTTACAATTTCTCGAAGAAATCCTCACAATTGTTATGTACTAATGGAACCTTTCTAACCTTTAGGGCCTTTCTAACATCTAGGACCTCTCCAATTTTTTGCCAAAATGTTCTTTTAAAGTTGTGGATGAGCTTTCCGAAGGGTTACCTAAGCTTCCCTTCAAAATTTGGCCTTACCTAAAGTTTAAGTAGGCATAACCGTCGATCTCGCCATCGGCGGCCTCGATGGCGCTGTCGGCGGGATTCTGAAGAATTTTGTCCTGTAGTCTCGAGAAAGACTCACCGTCGGCGGGGTCGAGGACGCCTTCGGCGGCCTAGTTCAAATCTTCACATTTTGGTCCTTTTCGCTCCAAATTCGCTCCTTTTTGTATCTTTTTGCTCCAATGACCCTAATTCATCATTCCTGAAACAAAAAATCAAAAATACATTTCTTTAAAGTGCAAATGTTAGCATATGTTGCTTTGCTCCATTGCATATTAGTGTCTAAATTAATGGGGGTCTAAGTTAATGAGGGCATGAGCAGCCATGGAGACATAGAAATAAGAGACAGGTAATAAAATAGTAACTTAAATCCAGAAAAATAGGAACCACCAAATAGAACCACTCAACTGCCAAGAAAAGCTCTTAAAGTGTCCATCAGCACAAGAATGAAGTAGTAAGAAAACTAGAACAACAATCACCAAAACAAGGAAAAATAGAAACATGGGTAGAGCAAAGTAACAATAACCCAAAAATTTGGAAATGCAGTCACCCGAGAAGGGAAAAAACAAGCAAACCAAAACACCACACTGTAGCCATCGGTCAGGGAGGCTAAAGCAAGGAAGAAAAATTACAGGAGAACACTCACTGCCCGCTACCAAAAAGAGTCAACAAGAAGTAGCCATGATAGAGAAACCCTAGCAGAGCACATGGACAAGCCTCCAACATCCATTTTTTGAGTGATATATATATATATATATATATAATATTTTAAAGCAAACATCAATTTTTTGTTTGGCTACGGATAACTTTTGGCAACTCTACTGAGGATTGGCTTCTCTCTCCATTATAATCTGGAGGTTTTTTCTTAGTACATAAGTAATGTTTCCATGTCCCACATGGTTCATAATATCATTCTTCTATTTGCATGCCTCACTCGTTCAACTCTTTTTAATATCAGGACCATCTATTTGATCATCCTTAAATAGAGGGGTTGAGGAATCTTTGAGATTTTTTGTGGGGTTGGACTCCTAGTAGGTGTTTAGGTGAATGTGGTTCACCTAGATGAGATGCGTTATGAAGTCAACCCCTCACTGGATCCTGGATTTCACTTTTACCTTTTGTATTTTGAGTGTGATTTGCTATTTGTAAGTCAGACCAATTCTACCCTTTCTTAAGTACTGTTTTAATTTAAAAATTAAGTAAAATGCATTACATCAACAATAAATGATAGATTTGGAAAATATACCCCAAAATTCAAAAAACAAAAACAAAAGTAAAACAAAAAAAAAATGAAAATAACAAAGATGTACCCAATCTACAAAGTGACTTTCGTTGATTTTTAGTGCTTCCACTAGAATTATGAGGAATATGCCATTGCTAACCCTTAGAACTTTTTTTTGTGATAGCTACAATGTCGTCCCAAACTTTGACCTTCTGCTACAACTTCTCCACCAACTGAGGGGCCTACAACGTGAGACCCATGATTAATGAGTTTGAAGTAGTACTCGACAAGGCCTCATTCATCATCACGAAAGTTACCACCCTAGATGTTTAAGAGTCGTCCATTGAAATCAATTTAAAGTGTTGTTATGAATTCCTTTCTTGCAAGAAGGTGAAAGTCACTGCTGCTCCAACATCATCAAGTTTTTTTTTCCTACACCTCCCGAATCTGCTACTCTTATGCCAAGGAGAGTAGTTGCACCTACCGCCACCATATTTTCTAACTGTACCCCTAGTGTCATTTGCTAAAATAAAAGAGATTCTACATGAAGAAGATTCAGCTTATGTGTTTGCCTCTCTGCAGTCTGTATTAAAGATTGGTTCTAGTTCAAGAGTCCCACTACTGATCAAATCTCAGAAGCGAAACTACAGCTATATGATTCTAAGGGCCACTAGGGCCAAGGCTACAAAGTTAGCTTTTGAGACTCTTCAGCTGGACGAAGTCAAAGTACTCAAAACTTCACCTCTTCTCTGAGGCAGTAAGTTTCGTTCATTGTTTGACACTACTAGAGATGAAAGCCTTCACAAGATTGCTATCATGTTGTTGTCACTTCATGGTAATTAAGAGAGGAAAGAGAGGCACACTTATAAAGAAATATGTTCCATTGCCAAGCTACTAAAGAGAATGGGTTGTACGACATCACCACGGATAAAGAATTAAATTTCAATAAAAGATAGGCCTAATCAGCAAGTACATTAGTTTAAAGAAGTTCCCTAGGCTCTACTACTGTTAGATTCCTTTTGGGAAGCCATGCTGATACTGTTGTCGTTGTCATCAATGATATTACCATTGTCCTGGGGCTTACAGGACGTAGACTGGTCAAGTCTCGTATGGGCCTAAGAGTACCACCTACTATTGTCTATGAGAAACTCTTTAAAAGAATTTTGCAAAGAGATCATTTACTATTGTCCTTGGTCCGCACATGAGGGAGCACACTTCTTTTCAAGATACTGATGTCACCGCCGAGAAACCCCATCTCAAGGCATCAACCTCAAGGAAGAAAGCGTGGATACTTTAGGTTGCATCACCAGTACTTTTAAAAAGGTTGAGTGAGCATGCCCTTGAAATGGATCATAAGTCGGATTCTTCCACTGTTAATATTATGACTGTTTCAAAGCGTGCCACAAATAAAAAAGTTATTCAGGAAAAGCCAACCGATTTAAAGTTACTTAAGAGGAAAGCATTCGATGATAAACTAGGGAAGCTCAGAACTGAGATTTCAAAATTGGATGTCGATGATGAGGATTACAACTTGTAAGATTATATAGATGAGGAATTCATGGAAATAATGTCATCAAGACCAGGGCGGCATCATGTGCACATGAAGCTCCATGATTTGTTGAGGAGAATGCCAAGGATGACTTCAAAAGGACCTTTCACCTAATTGACAAGCAAATCAGTCGGATGGAAAAGATAGGGGAGGAGATGGCTGCCATTACTACAATGCATGGACAATCACAATCACAGCAGATGGCATCTCCGAATGTGAACCAACCTGAGATCGTGCACATTACAAATGAATGGAAAGAAGTCACTTCTATCAATGGAGAAGAACTACAGTAGAGGGATTCATCTAAAAGTTTGATAATGTAAAAGGACATTAAGCAGTTCCTTGAGCAGCTAATAACGGAGGCCTTAGCCTAATCTAAAGGAGGAGCATCAATTTCAAAGGGTACACCTTACCTGAAGGAATTTTATGCTATACCATATCCCTAGGGCTTTGTACTATCGACATTTAAGACTTTCGATGGAACTTAAAACCCATGACAGCATGTTTCGCACTTTTGAAAAAGCTACTGAAATTCGGGGGGCAATGAGGCTCTGTGATTTTGATAATTTGTGAGTAGTCTCATAATGATCAGAATTGATTGGTATGCAAAGTTGAAAAAATAGTTTGTGAAGAGATTTACCATGCTCAGCACCATGTTCCCATAGGAGTCTTGACCTCACTTTTGCGAGGAAGCCAAAATGACATTCATAGACCAGCCCATTTCTTGAGAACCCTCTGACTTAGGATTCTCTGACAATTCATAATGACCTGAGAATGATCACCATGATCATTAATGCAAAGTGTCTGCCAACATTGATCCATTTGAACTTATTGAGGGTCCCCAAAATAATAAAAACTAAATTAACTCCCAAAATACCCCTTTTGGGCTTCAACCATGATGACACCCTAAATAATCAGATCAGCAAAGACAATCCCTAAAATGGTCAAACTTTGACCTAAGGGTCATGACATTGACTATAAGGTCAATAGTGTCACCCAATAGACTTGATTGGTCAACTTTGATCCAACTGGTCAAAATTGGTCAAACAGGTTAATTGTGGTCAAATTGGTCAATTTTGATCAGCTTGGACTAGTGGATCGATCCAAACCCTAAATTAGTCAAATTATACTGCTCGGTCAATCCAAAACACCATATTACTTAACCATAGAGAAAATTGACCAAATATTGGTCAAAATGGTCAATTTTGAACCTTTTTATCACCACATTGACCAATTGGTCATGCATAGACCTAAATGATTAACATATGGTCAAGACACCACCATGTGATCAATTTGACGATCATGGTCAACTATGGTCAACCATGGTCAATTTTTGGTCAAAATGACCAAACCAAGCCATAATACCAAACCCAATGGAACCCAAGACTAACCTAACCATGACAAGGTTAGGTAAGTCACATTGGTCAACCTTGGACCTGCATTGGTCAACTCTGTTCAACTCTGGTCAACCTGGGTTGATTTTGGTCAATTTCACCATTTTGATTAAAATTTGGTCTTTTCACCAAAATAATTCATTCTTCTAATTAAATAATCATTTAATTAATTAAAAATAATGAAATTTAAGTTCATTAAACATAGGGTTTAAATAAAAATTTATGGGTTAAACCCATGGCAAGACAAATTACATGGCAACATTAAAACCTATAATTCACATTTAGAAACCTAAAGATAATCCAAGACCTATTGGTATCGAGTCATACACAACCGCTTGGACTTCACCATGACTTGGCTAACCCCATGACAAACCCATTAGCCATAATGGTAACCAAGGTTAAAACTAATCATGATGACATCAGGAAGGAATGCAAAAGGTGTCATTCCTTAATGTTATACTTAAAGAATGTTGTGGGTGAGTCACAACATACCTCTCCTAAAATCCAATTGAACAAAAGCTTATCCAAATCATTCTTTCCATCATAATTGGCCTCAACAAGACATTTCATGGAATGTGAGGAAGGAGAGGGAACATGTGTCATTCTCTTCAAACTTCATTAAATTATTGCTAAAAATTATATGGGGCAGGTGAGTTCAACCAATCTTGATATCTCTATTAACTTCATATGCTAACAAATGAAAGGAAGCGAAACAACATACCAAGCCTTTACTCTAGTTGAGTTCAACATGTATTAACCTTGGGAAGTTCAACCATGGATATCTCCTACAAAAATTTCATTTCTAAGACATTATGAATCTGTTATCACCTTCCCCAAACAAGCCCTAGCTTAGCCAAGGCTTATTCAAGCTTATAAAAGGGCTAACCCGAGAAGACCGAAGGGAGAGGAGACCCATCGATAATCTTTAATTCAAAAAATACTTCAATAGTAAACTTCTTCCCAATCCTATAGGCAATTGATTACCCATAGAGTCAAGCCTAGAAGCTCACTGCCCTTCTCCAATTTCACCGCCTGAAAATAGGACTAATTTTTTGGTCTACACTAAACCTTCCCAAACTTTAATCTAATCATCCTTACACCATCACTAACCTAAGAGAAGAAGATCCCAAACAAAATTGGCATTTCTCATAAGCTCTAATCTACTCTTCAATGAAGCTCTGAGCTCATTTCATTGAAGTCATAACTCCATCTATTTCACTTCAAATTGAGCATATCAGGAGCTTTCCAAAGACCTAGCAATCATTCCATACAAACTTGATTGAAGCTTCACTTTGTCAAGCTAAGGTATGGTCTCTTCAACGTATTTTAGGCTCAGGTCTGGTCCTTTGCAAAGTGAACCATTTCACAACAAATACATCACAATATGGATGGGTTCACTCTCTCACAATGAAGCTTTAGGAACAAATTTGACTCAATTTCATGAAGAATAGAGAGAGATATTGTCCCTAACAGATTTTGTTCATTTCCAAGTATCAAAAATGAATGGAAATGATCTTTCCAAACCGCGGTTTCATCTATAAGAAACAAATGAAACATTGAGCCACGTATATGCTTGTGTTGATTCCCCCAGCCAATAAAACGCCGCTGCGTAGAATTTTGACAAACCTGACGTTTGAGCTGGCGCCACGTCAGTTGAATAAGAAAATCGACTTTTATTTTTAAGTAGATACATATAACTTCAAAAATACATATCTTATCACAAAAAATCACAAAAATAAAAAAAAAAATTCTCCTAAATTCCAAAAAATAAGGAGAGTATTATGGACATTAATAAAAAATTAATTAATTATATTTAATTTTTAATTAATTAATTACTCTCTAGAGTATTTTAATTATTAAAAATTATGTATAATTTCAAAAATTCTAATAATTTTAAAGATTGTTCTTTAAGCCCTTAGGAACTTCCTCTGATTTTTCTAAGGCTAGAAAAACTCATTAAAACTCAATTTCTTAATTTATATCAAACTGTGTGATTATCTTTGAAAATAATTATAAAAACTAAAGGTTATGGAAACTAAAATTGGAAATGGTAAAAAAACAGAGAGTGACATTTTTTAACTAAAAAATGACAAAATTTTAACCATTTACAAATTTAAAAATGACATTTGATTTCTAGGTCTTAATTGTAAAATTGAAAATTACACATTTAATCCTACATTTCTTTAGGCTCGGACACTAGCCTTTAGTGAGAGATAGGGTTGACCGAACCTTGATCCTTAGACCTAAATGACTTAGGGTCTAACCATCTACTCAAGTCCATTGAGTCTAAACTCATAGGTACAAAAAGGCACGAAATTTAAGTCTAATCAACCTAGACTTAATCTGAATCCAGTGTAGACCAAACAATGGCACTTAAGTTCCATTCAGGTGAACCCAAACATCATGAACCCTAATTGGGTCTAAACAACATTTAGAATTAATTAAACCTTGTTAGACCTTAATCACATTAGGTTTAACTCAACAAAAGCTTAATTAAGTCAAAACCACAGTTAGACTTAGTTAAACCTAGTTAAACCTTACTCAAATTATGTTTAACTCAAAAAATCCTAATTGGGTCTAAACCACATTTAAACCTAATTAAACCTAGCTAGACCTTAAGCACATTAGGTTTAACTCAACAAATCCTAATTGGGTTTAAACCACATTTAGACCTAATTAAACCTTGTTTGACCTTAATCATATTAATTTTAAATCAACAAAACCTTTATTAAGTTTAAACCACAATTAGATTCAATTAAACATAGTTAAACCTTAATCACATTAGGTTTAACTCAAAAAGCCTTAATTAAATTTTAAACCACAGTAAACCTTAATTAAACCTAGTTAAACTTTAATCACAAAGAATCACACAATGAAACATCATCCAAATAAAAAAGATATAAATGAAGTCAAAGCACAATTCCAAATGATAACCTCATAACGAAGTTCTTAAAAAAAGATATATTGTAGAATTAAGAGTGTTCGTGGTAGAAGCTTTATTTCTCATTTTTAGAAAGGTGGTGTCTTGTTTATGAGGTTCAAAGGTAATAGCTGAAATAAAATTATCATTTTCAGGGCCTACCAAATCAATTAGAAGGGGTAATTTCCATTATCCATGAAACATAGTGCTTGAAACCAGGAGATTAGAATTTTCATTCTCCGCCAAATTGAGAGGATTATTCGACCAACAATCTTGCCAAAAGGAAATTTGGTCATTACCAAGCTCCTAAAAGATATGTATTTTAGCCTAATCTCTAACTTGCAGTAGTTGCTTCCACACCCTAGAATCTTCAACCAGCCAAACTACAAAAGAAGGATTTGCATTGTGGCAGTATTTACATTTCATTAAAACAGCCCACAAGGAGTTTCTTTTCCTAAAGTCTAGATATAATTTGAAAAATTTTGTGTCAAAATTATGATGACACTGTATAAATTCCAGCCCCTTCAAATATAGTGGCTTACAAACATGCTTCTAAGGTAGCCATCTCCTTCCGGAGTGTCCACGTACACATAAAATTTGTTGAAACACCTTCCCAGAGATGATTGTGTACTCTTTTTAATTTTAAGAACTTGTAGTGCATACAAAGGCAAACACTGCAATATACTTTTTAAAATTGTAATTCAACTTCCAAAGGAAAGTGAATTATTTTTCCTATCATGTATTCTTCTCCTAGCCTTTTCTGCTAACTCATCCAATTATATCTGCCTCCACTAGCCCTTGAAAAGAATCAACCCCAAGCATTTTTGCCGGAGAACAAAAAGAGAAAATTCAGTGAAGTTAGTTGCCAAATTTACATTTTCCTAATGCATATTTTTCCCCTTAAAAAGTTGACATACCTTTGAGCTCAAAATGAGGCTAGAAATTGACTGGAAAGCTTCCAACAACTCATTGATTGTATTAATTCCATGTTTACTAGCATTAGATAATAGTATCACATCATCAACAGAAGCCAAATGGGTAATCAAGACCGTAGATTTTTTCGTGAAATACAGATTAGGAAAATGACCACATAGATCATTAAGTAAATGAGAAAAGTAATCAAATATCAATTTTAAGATAGTAGGAGATAGTGGATCACATTGCTTGATCCCTCTCCAGGAACTAATGAACCCATAAGAGCTCCCATTGATAAAGATGCTAAACTTATTACATTAGAGCCAAGTAAGAATTATATCACAGAACTCAGGTGAAAACCTCTAGCCTTTAGAATATTAAGGATGAAATTGCAACTGAGAGCGTCATAGGCTTTTCTGATGCTCAATTTAGTAACCATATTTCAACCTCTATATTTTTTTCAATATCATAAATTAATTTCTGTGTCAGCATAATTTTATCAGTGATACCTATACCTTGAATAAAAGTAGATTGGTTGGGTAAAATTAGAAGACGTAGGCAATTCTATAGCCATTTCATGAAAATTTTGGTAATAGCTTTTGTGAAGGCAAATGTTAGAGAGATTGGTAAGAAATGCTCCCAAGCTAATTTTTTAGTGGATTTGGGGATGAAAACTATAGAAGCAGATATTTTAGCAAANTATATATATATATATATATATATATATATATATATATATATATATATATATATTGCAAAAAAGTGCCCATTGGGGAAGATATATTAAAGAAAAGAAGAGATTACTTTTACAAGATTTTAAGATGGGGAAGTTATAAATTGTCCCCAAGAAGTAAAAAAGATAAAGCAAGAGAGGGAGAATTTCCAACTGCAATCAACTCAAATTTCTTCCCCAAAGCAGCTAACCACTGAGCAGGTCCATTTCCTTCCCTTGGGATGTGAGTAATGAATATAATGTAAGATTCTACTTTTCCATTTGTGGATGTTCCAAAGAAGTCATTCTAGGTCCCTCAATTACTGGATATAGGTAAGGGAATCAGACTCCACCAAAAGATGACCAACCTTACATCTGTGAGCAATAGTGATAGCACAAATGATGGCAATCATTTGAGCTTCCAAAGCATCAGCTACCAAAGTGGGAGAAGAAATGTAAAGATGACACTTCCTGTGGAAGTCCCTAAACACTCCTCCATAACCAGCATCACCATTAGAAAATCTTTCATCAGTGTTCACCTTCATCTGGTTGAGAGGGGGTGTACCCAATAGATTAGAGACGGAGGGGATATCTGCTGAACATTACAAGTGGGCTGCCAATTCTTGCATATATTAGAGAACTTATAATGTTTAATTAATTTACAGATGTAAGAGATACAATTTATAACCACTGAAGTTACAAAGGGTTGCTTATCATAATACTTCGCTTGATTCTTGGTCATCCAAATGAACCGGGCCACAATACAAAAAATAATTAATAGATCTACATCTTTCCAGTCGGTCCAGGATAAGGGGAATTTAAACTAGCTCATTTTAAAGCTATCAACCTTCAACTTATCAAGGAGGTTGCACCAAACCTTTTGAGAGAAAGTATGTGTGAAGAAAATGTTATCAAAAGACTCCTCATTAGAATTACAAAGACAATAGAAAGAAGGAACTCTCATCCCCTTGCATTTAAGAATATCATCTGTAGGTAGTAGCAGTTGCTAAACCCTCCAGTAGAAAAAATATAGCAGGAGTGATACACCAAATAATATGTTGTTTTAAGTAAATATTTTATATTTATTGTTCATGATATTGCACTTTAAAAAAGGTTATTTTGATGTTTTTTTGCAGGAATATCAATTTCATGCATTTAGAGAAAAAATAGCAAAAATGACAAAATTTGGAGCAAAAACAACGAATAGGTGCCAGAACTGGCACTTGAAGCACCACTTTACAGAGAGCTGGCACCTGAAGTGCTAGAACTAGTGCCTGAAGCACCATTTGACAGAGAGATGAGACCTGAAGTGCCAGATTTTGTGCATGAATTGCCAAAACCCAGAACAGCGTGGTCTTAAGCAAGTTGGCACCTAAAGCGCTAGAACCAGTGCCTGAAGTGCCAGTGATGATTTTTTACGGATTAAGGCGGTTCGGGATAAATTTTACAAAAAAATTTAAAGGGACACTTGTTTAAAACACATCATGGAGAAATTCAATGTATCTAAACACTTTGGTAGGTTCTTTTATGGTAGGATATGTCTCCTAGATATCTTTTTAATTCAAAGGAGTTGAATTTTAGATAGAATTTTTGGAGGAAATTTTCTAGTTAATTTTGGAGGGAGATACCCTCTAATAAAAATGAGGGAAGTCTAGGGCATCCGAGTGGTGGTTTCATGGAGAGACAAAGAGGGGTGTGAGTAAGAGAGAGAGAGAGAAAGGCAAGGGCTTGGAGATTTTCTTCAAGGGTTGTAAGAGGAGAGGGAAAGTGAGAGATTTCTTCTTTATTACTTTTCTAAGAGAGAATTGACAGTACTTGTGAAAAGGGAAAGTTCTTAAAGAGAAATTCTAGGCATTTTCTTGGGAAGGATTGGGAGATAAGTTGAGTTATTTTATTTATTACTTTTTTAAACTTGTTTTTATTAATGAAGTTAGTTTTTTGTCATATGCTTTTCATGAATTCTAAGCAATCTTCTTTATCCTTCTCCCTACTTCAATATATGGCTTTGTGAAGAATCAATTTTTTTATACAGTTTTAAATGTCAAAATTTTGTGATGATTGAACTCCAATCTTCATTTAATTTTGGATTTGGCCAATTAAAATGTTAAAATGTGTTGGGAAACATATTTTACAAAAGAGCTATGATTTGTACAACATAGTGAGAATCACATTTGATTCCATGGGAGAAGATTTCATACATGATATTGAGTGCAAATAAATAGGGAAATATACTTTATTGGATGCAGAATTGGAGATTTTAAGGTGATTTATTAAATCACCAATTTGGTCCAGTAGATTGGAAACTAATGTGAGATTGTTAGCCCTCAAGTGAGAGAGTAATGGCTCCTCTAGGGTGGCAGTCGGTATCCTTCCAGCCTAACAACAAAATTTGGGACCAAACTCTGGATTAGTCAATATTCTCTATGCACTTGAAAGAGGGTAAAGAGTAGGATTGCTCCTATTAGCCCCAAAATATAATATATATATAT
>JXCR01123105.1:141910-154327 GCA_002079205.1 Phalaenopsis hybrid cultivar | reverse complement strand
AAATTAAGCCTTTAAGGGTCAAATTGGGGGTTTTGGTCAAAGATGGTCAAATTGACCAAATTGGACCATGGTGTAGTTGGACAAAATGAAATTGGAAATATTTTGGATTTATTGGGATTTTTTGGGAATTTTTGGAATTTTTGGATTTTAAGGCCATGGAGGGGCATTTTGGTAATTTGGCCATTTTTGGAAATTTTTGTCAGTTTTGGCAAATTTGGATGTATTCAAAGTGTTTGGAATAAATTTTGATCAGTTTTGGGTATTTTGGAAAAATTTGGGAATTTTGGCCAAATTTGGGTCCAAAGGGCAGTTAGGTAATTTGGAGGTGCCTAGGGGCAAAAGGCCAAGTTGGGCATTTCTAGTGCAATTGGGTAGAGAACCATTTTGAATGAGTCATGGACCAATGAAATCTCAATTTTGGGTCCCCATATATTGGTCTTAGCCAGAGTATTGTGAGGGTATGGTGAGGGTATTGTGAGGGTATTGTGAGGGGATTGTGTACCTTAGCTCCAAACCAACACCCAGGGTTAATCCTAAGGTCAAGTAGCCCTATAGGAACTCTCCTTGAGTTCCCTCATAATGATCTTACCTACTAAGTGCTAGAGGTTAGGACCAATATGTGGAACTTCAAGTTGAGAAAAGAGAAGAGTTTTGAGTTTCTAATGGTGAGGGTACCTTTTCTAGTTTTCTAAGACTAGTCAGTAGGAAAGTCCTATAGCTAGACCTAGGCTACTAAAGAAATTTCTAGACCTCAACCAAAAGTGAGGTCAACAGTAATCCTTGCCTGAAAAGAAAAAGAAAAAGAAAAGAAAAAGAAAAAAGAAAAGAAAAGAAAGAAGAAAAGAAAAAGAAAAGAATTGTAAGGGAGGAGAAGCTTGAGGGTTAGAACCAAATCAAAAATTGGTTTTACATTTGATCTTTTTAAATTATAAGACTTGATAAAATCTTAAGCTTATAAATATAATATAGTAAGTAAAATTATTTTTAATAAAAATTTTTAAGTAGAGAAAATAAAAGAACTAAAATCTAAATTTTGAGAACTTACTATATTTCTGAATTAGATAGAAACTCATATTTTTATAATTCTTAACATTAAAAATTTTCAAACTTTAAGTTGGTCTCATTTACTAATTATTTTCTCTAAATTGAACTACTATATTTCTAAATCTAAATTTTAGTAACTCCTAAAGAAACTCATATACATATCATATCATACATATTTGGTTTTTAAAGATTGAAGTCTCACTTGGGGGCAAGTAACATTTTAAGTTTAGGAGATTTTGATACACCTAAAATATATAGTGTTTTTAAGCACATTTTTATACCTATTTTTGAGATATTGCACTTTAATGGAAGGTATTTTTGTAATTTTCTTGTAGATACAAGTAAACATGGAAAAAATGCTTAAAGGGGTGAAAAATGATCAAATTTGGAGCAAAAATGTGAAAAATTGTGCAAAAGATTTTTGGCGCCTAAGCGCTAGATTTGGAGCTTAAGCGTCGGTTAAACAGAGAAGGCCGTGCCTAAGCTCTGAGGCCCCGCGCTTAAGCACCAGTGGCATTTACTAAACAAGTAAAATTGGTTTTCATGAATTTTGAAGAGGGTTTTGAGACACCCATTGGCTTAACAGGTGGTTTTGACCACCATGGATGAAAATTATCATGAAAGGATGCATCTCTTGGGTAAATACATCGGATCAAGACATATTTTGAAGAGATCCAAAGGCACCTCTTGGAAAACTATAAAAGAAATAAGAGAGGACTTATAAAAGAGTCATGAAAATATTGGCAAGTTTTGAAAGTTCTTTTCTAGGGAGTTAGTTGGGAGAGATTTTCAGGAACAACTTTTCATTTACTTTATCCTTTTTGCTATTTTGTTTTGAGTGATTGTAAAAGAGAAGAGATTCAAAGGAACTTGAAGAGTTTGGTGGAGGACTTGATATAAGTTTTTATCATTTTATTTTAGACTACTTTTGGTTTTAATTGAGACTTGTTGTTGGTTTGACAATGATTTCTTCTTTTAAACTAAAGTGTGGTTTTGTTTTCTCAATGGATTTTAAGTGGTTCTCATTATCTTTTTTCTTACTACTTTTAAACTAAAGTGTGTTTTTTTTTTCTCCATGGATTCTGAGTAGTTTTCTTTATCTTTCTTCTTGAAATTGATAAGTGGTTTTATTTTCTCCATGGATTCTGAGTAGTTTTCTTTATCTTTCTTCTTAAAATGATAGGTATTTTCTCCATAGATTCTGAGTAGTTTTCTTTATCTTTCTTTTTAAAATGATAAGTAATTGTTTTCTCCATGGATTCTGAGTAGTTTTCTTTATCTTTCTTCTTAAAATGATAAGTAATTAGTTTCTCCATGGATTCTGAGTAGTTTTCTTTATCTTTCTTCTTAAAATGATAAGTAATAAAGTTGGATGGAAGTTGTGGAGAGTATTGATCTTTAATGTTGGAAGAAGTTGTGATGATTTAAATCCTTGCAATTCATTTAGTTCTTGATTGGGCTAATCCAAATGTTAAAATTTATTGTGAGAACAAGTAAGAACCAGGTTAATATTATCTTAGTCAACAATTGAAAAAAATCACATGAGTTGTATGAATGATGTATTGTCTCAGTCAATAATTGGAAAGAATCACATGAGGTTGTATGAATGAAAATGTAATTCTTATGTCAGTCAACAATTGGAAAGAATCCCATGAGGTTGTATGAATGAGAATGTAGTTCATATAATTTAGTGCAAATAAATAGGGAAATATTCATTGATGGGTGTAGAGTTAGAGGACTTTAAAGTGACATGTTAAAACCCTCAACTTGGTTTATCGTTTTAGGTTCTCATACAAGAATGTTAGCCCCTAGGTAGAGGGAATTGAGGGAACTCTAGAGTGAGAGCTAGTATCTTCTCTGCCTAGCCGGTCTTCAAAATTATTCAAACTTTAAATTAGTCAATGTTCTTTATAGCATCTCTAGTAAGGGTAAAGAATATTATTGCTCCTATTTGACACAACACAATTTGCATACTTCCACAACAGAATTTCTATACTTATTACTGATTCATGATAAGAAGAAATATATTTTCATATTTAGTACTTTTTACTACAAAAACTTTAGTTATCTTTTTAAGTTGTTACTATTTCATTAAAATATCAAAAATACCAAAAAAATTTTAATTTTAAATTCCTACAAAAATCATTTTGAGTTGAAGTAATTATCCTTTTAAAAATAAGAAAACTTTCTAAAAAGTACGTATTGCATAATATTCCCTGTGGGTTCGATATTCAGGTCTTAATCAAAAAGTCCTATATTACTTGATAACGATACATATACTTGCGTAGTATCCTAATATAAATATATATAAATTAAAAAGTTAAATTCTTTTTTTCTTCAGGATCAAATTTTTGGTTTTGTTGCAAAATAAAAAAAACATAAGTAAGAAATACCATCAGAACTATTGCTATACTGTACATAAGCATTAAGTATTCATGGATCACTATGTGCGTGAGTATGAAGGTTTGGGTTCTTCGTGAAATCAAACAGAAGTGATGACACCTTGGTTCTTCTTGACTATTTGAAGATGGCTTCTAGTTTTTTTTTTAACTTGAGGTTTTCTCCTCCTCTCTTGCACTACCATATGCATGGCTATTTGGATGAATTATCTCGTCAGATTGTACAAAGAAATTGATGTAAAGATTTGAAGTTTCTTTTCTAATGCTTAAAAGTGTTAGTGTTGGAATTAAGTGGTAGCTACTTGGTCTGTATTTATCTATCAAATGCTAATGTGTTCTTATATAGTCATATATGCATGACATTTGCTTCAAGGGATGAGCTCGACCTTTGAGCTTATGCCCATGCCATCCAATTTTTATATATTTACATTTAAAACACCTAAATTGCAACATTTACATATCTACCACCCATTTCCTATATGTTTACATTTATAACACCTAAATTTCAGCTTTCTTTCCCAAAAATCTCTGACATTGGTGGTTTTTGGGAAGCTTTTGTTGGGGTTGTGTTGACCACATTTTTGGTTAAGGTTTAGTTTTTCCTCTTTAGTAGCCTAGGGTCTAGCCATAGGACTTTTACTGTTGACTATTCCTTGAAAACTAGACATGGAACCCTCACCATTAGAAATTCCAAACTCTTCTCCACTCAACTTGAAGTTCCACATATTGCTCTCAACCTCTAAATACTTAGTAGGTGGGGTCATTGTGGGGGAAACTCAAGATGAGTCACCCTTAGGATTGTTGGACCTTAAGGTTTACCTTGGGTGTTGGTCTAGAGCTAAGGCACTAACTACAATTATCTACACCCACATTCACTCACAACCCTAAACTCAAATTTCTAGCCTAGATCCCTTGATCTTTTGGGACACTCATGTAGATGGTCCTCTAAACCTACTAGCCCTAGGGCTATGATTTAGCTAAGACCACTATGTAGAGGACCTAAAATGGTTTTTCCTTTAATCCATGGCTTATTGATGATGGTTGGTACCTCAATTCTACCAAAATACCCATCTTGGCCTTTTACCCCTAAAACACCCCCCAAATTACCAAAATACCCCTCTATAGCTCAAAATCCCAAAAAAATTCCAAAAATTCCCAAAAAATCCCATTAAATCCCAAATATTCCCAATTTCATTTCTCTCGACTACCACATGACTCAATTTGGCCAATTTTATCACCTTTAACCAAAACACCCAAATTTCCCTTTAAAGGCCCAAATTTCCCCAAATCCAACTCAAATGTCCATTAATTTGATCTCAATTGACCCCAATTCCAATCCTAATATCAAATTAATTTTTTATATGACCAATCTAAACCAAATCCAAGCTCAATTGGTTCATTATTTGAGCCCAATTTTGATTTAGGTCAAAACCCCAATTTTGACCATATGACCTAATCTCACCAAATTGAACCCATAGCCTAGTCAATTGGCCTCCATTAATGTTGCAAAATATTTATAACATTCCTATACATCAAAATCAACCATCAATTGGACTTGGTGAAGTCTCAAATCTATTTGATTTTGGCCTAAATCTAAAATTCCCAAATTTAGCCCCAAATTGCCTGAGTCCCCAAATTTTACCCAATTGATTGCCTTAACCTCCAAATTGGCAACCAATTAATGTTGAAAACTCTTCATGAGGTCCCTATTGACCATTTACAATAATCAATTTGGACTTAGCCCAAGGCTAACCCAAGCTAGACCCAAGCCTAGCCCAACATGACCAAATTGATTAAGGTTCAAAATTCCCTCAAATTGACCCTTCAATTGAACTTAAAACCAAACCCATCCTTCACCAAAGTTGTTCCTTATGATCATATACACAAAATTAAACAATTAATTGGGCCAATTGAAATGGCTATCCTAATCAAAACCCAAGTTTTGGTCATTTGCACCCACTTGGACCCATGGACTAAATGTGACCTAACCACCCTAAAGCCACCAAATTAACTACACCACAGTCATTAGTTGGACTTAGTGGGTCCAAACACCATGAAATCACCTAAATCAAGCCATGGACCAAAGGTCCCCCAAATTAAGGGACCTTATTTCCAAAAATGCACATGCTAAGATATCTTCGCCAAATCAAAACACATTTACATTAAATTGTTGGGATGGATTCCACTGGGTTCCCTGAGCTCCTAGCCACCTCCCCGTGGCCTGTCGGCCAGCCTAGTGGCCAAAAAAGTCCAAAACCAAGAGCCACTCCCATGGCACCTCACCCAACTCAAACCTAGAGGCCAGCTCATCCAAATCAAATTGAAGAGCTCCTCTGCCCTCCACATAAGCACCATAATGCACCCAAACTTATGCCCTGAGAGCCACCCCATGGACATTTTTATAAAAACTCACCTCCCACGACCATAGGAGGTGTACTGAAATTTTCTTAGAGAGGCCTCTCCAAAATTCACATAGAGCATCCGCCATGGGAAGTGTGCTGAAAATTTCTCAGAGAGGCCTCTCCAAACTTCACACAGAGCTTCCCACCAACCATTTTTCCTCACCCATTCCCATTGTCGGAGCTCAATTTTGAGCTTGAAACCTTGCCAAAAATCAGGATAGAACCCATTACACCTCCACAGTCCATCAAACATAAATTAACTTCACCCATACCTTCACAACAGTGAAAGAAGCTAAAGACCCATCAAATCCCCCTTCCACAGAGCGTCTACCATAGCCCTAGACCAACACCTGAAATCGAGCTTAGTTGAAGTCATACCTAGGCCTTACACCAAGACCAGAGACTCAATTGCTAGCCTCCTTGGACCCCAACAAACGTGTCGAGCACCTTTGATTGAAGCTTCCCTTCTAAGAGCAAAGGTATAAAACTTCTCCTCCTTCTGAGCTTATTTTGATTCTCCATTTACTTAGGCTTGATTTCATGGTAAATTAACTGTATGGAAGTGTTCTTCTCACTTAGACGAGTCCATAATATCAAACCCGAAGTGATTTGGTTGAGTCTCGGCAGGATCTTAAGGTTTTAGTGTGGACGGGCACGGGATCATTCTATCATGGATGATGATGGGGAGTCATTCGATCAAGCGTGTATCAAATGGACGGGGGAGATCGAGCTGGACAGCGCTTCAGGACATAAACAGCGGGCTGAGTCAGCAAGCTATGTGGACAGCGGCATCCAACCAGAGCGCTCCAAGCATGCCTTCGGAGCTGCCGAGGATCTAGTAAGCACGCGCGGTTTAAATAGATAAATAGGGATTTTCTTATTTATTTAAATACCCTTAACTTAGAAAATTCATAACTTTGTGTAGAAAAATAAAAAAAAAATAAAACAAAAATACCCTCTTGCTCAGTGAACAGAGGAGAACAATGTGGACTAAATTTCAAGTCCATTTGATGCATATTTTATTTTTCATTAATTAAACACTGTTTGAGATCATTTGATTCTCCATCCATATTGGCACATCACCATGGCTTGGAATTTTGGCATGTTGTAGCCTTTATCAGGGGAAATATCATCTGTTTTTTCCAAAGTCAGAGAAGGTTCTTATATAGAGATCCATATTTTTCAATATCTTCCACATTATTTCATTAAAATAATCATGGAAATTACCATATTAATTATAAAATCCTAAGAAAATTTTTGAAGGCCCACCATGACTAGAGAAACCTTTGGAAATAATTTCATGGGTAAAGTCATTTAAAATACCCTTAAATTTCCCAAATACCAAATCACTAAAACATTTAATTTTGGAAAATATAAACATTTAAATGACTTGATTTTTTATCTCCACTATGATTTATGATCTAGAGAACTCATTATAAAAATTTCAAAATATTTTGAGTTCATTTGACAACTTAAGTTGATTTTTAAAAATAAATACCACTTTTGACACTTAAATGATTTTTTTAAAAATAAAAATAAAACTCAAAAGATTATGAAACCTTTTTTTTTGAGTTCTATGTGATTAGGGGTATTTTCTAAAAATAAAATGTTATTAAAAATAAAAACATAATTTTTAGCCTATTTTAAATATTTAAATAATTATAAATTCATAAAAATCACAAAAAAATAAAACTCATGGAAATGTTATAAATTACTTCCTAATCACTTAGGAACAATTAGAATATTTTTCTTAATTTTCTAAATGAAGATATTTAATTTCAAAGCTTAAAAATAATCTTTAAAGGCTAACATGTGTTTTTCACTAAAATAATTCCAGTAAATCAAAGAAAAATCAAAAAAATATAAAATTTGCTCCTCTTGGTTCTTTAACCTTAGAGAGATTTTTCAAAAATACAAAACTTAATTTCACCACCTAAAATATTTTATTTTTATTAAATAACCCAGAAATTGAAATAATTCTAATAAATCAGAGAGAATTCAAAAAATTATGAAATTTGATCCAAAGACTTAACTAGTCTAGGTCTACCTTTAGTAAAAATTTCAAGAGATTAGAATTTACCTTGGTCAAGTTAGGAATTTTCTTTGAAAAATCCTATTTATGCATGAAAATAATTACATAAATTAAATTAAATTTTGAAAAATCACATTTTCTCCTCTGATATCTCAATTAACTCGTGAATGAGGAAGGATAAAAATTTCAAAGTTATTTGAATTGAATTTGACAAATTATGAAGTGTTAGAGCCTTGGGGCAAATGTGTAATTTTGGAAATCTTGCCTTAATTAACATTTAGGCTTAATTCAAGGAGGCAAAATGGGTAACCTCTGATATTAATCAATTTATTTATGCTGCTTAAGTTAAGGAGGGGAAATGGGTAACCTCTGATCTTAATCAATTTATTTGATGCTTGAAAGCAAAGGGGTTAATTGGTAGAAACCAATCTCACTTTCTTAATTAAGATTAATAAATTTCTAAACTCAAGGGGTTTAATTGGTAGAAACCAATCTCACTTTCTTAATTAAGATTAATAAATTTCTAAACTATTAAAATTTGGAAGTTTATTAAAATTAAGTGATCCTGGACTTAGGGGTATGACTTTTGAAGCCAATAATTAATTAATTTAATATCTTTATCTTGATTTTCAAATAAAATCCAAATCATGAATCATGACCACTTAAAGTTTAACCTTTTCAAAACTAATTAAGACACTCACCTAGGTCTTAAGGGCTTAGTAGTGACTTCGGTTGAATAAAAAAATTGATTAAACTAGGATTAGAGAAATAAACCTAATTATATCAAACATCCTTGAAACACCACTAAGCCCAATTAGGATTAAAAAATTGGCTAAGTGTTCAAATTACACTAACTTGCCTCTTTAAGGGTCTTGACCCACATAATTCTTAAATTGAATCACAAGTGATAATTACCCTATTCTTAAGGATAATTGAAACATCAGGGTTCACTGAGTAATAAGGGTATTTACAAGATGAACCATTAAGCAACATAATAAGTTTAAATGGACTCGAGGCTTTTCACCAGTTGGTGAGAGGGAGGTATCACCTGCTTCCCCCTCCTAACTTGTTGGATACCTCAGAGGCCTATTAAACTTAATATTCTTCGCTCAATGAAATAATCCTTAATTAAACTTTTTAGGACTCACCAAGATATGACATAAGGTTAGGAAAATTACCTAAATTTTACCTTTCCTGCGCTTCATAAACTGCCTTAACATGCATTTTTAGTTTCAGGTGGTGGAATGAGAAGACTCGCTAGGTACACTTTTACAGTTTTCAGCGTTGTCTTTCTTGTACTTTCATACTCTACTTTTATACCTGCAAATTTGCATGCTAAACAATGATGTCACCCTACATGAAAACTAAAACCATCAGGATTGCCACATAACCATAATCAAAACCAAAACTAAAATCAACTAAGATAAAATTCACCGCCACAACATTCAAAATAAAAAACAACTTAAAATTTAATCAGACACATCACACAAAACCACAACTTCAACTAAATTAAGATGTCTCTATCGGATGATCGGGAATCCCTCGGAGGAGGTAACTCACCACCACAAAATTCAAAATATAAGACAACTCAAAATTTAATCACAAACATCACAAAACAAAACTTCAACTAAATTAAGATGTCTCTATCGGATGATCGGGAATTCCTCGGAGGAGGTAACCTATGGCTTCAACTAAATTAAGATGTCTCTATCAGATGATCGGGAATCCCTCGGAGGAGGTAACCTACAGCACCGCCACAACATTCAAAATATAAAACAACTCAAGGACACACACATCACACAAAACTACAACTTCAACTAAATTAAGATGTCTCTATCGGATGATCGGGAATTCCTCAAAAAACTACAACTTCAACTAAATTAAGACGTCTCTATTGGATAATCGGGAATCCCTCGGAGGAGGAAACCTACGGTTGCTAACGAGGCTTCCCACGGTTCACCGCCACAACATTCAAAATATAAAACAACTCAAAATTTAATCACAAACATCACACAAACAACTAAATTAAGACGTCTCTATCGGATGATCGGGAATCCCTCGGAGGAGGTAACCTACGGTTACTAACGAGGCTTCCAACGGTTTAAATGAAATTATGGAACTCTTTAGGTTGAAGTTTAGTAAGTTCATTCAGACTAAGTGAATCCAATAGAAAATAGTGATGCCAGAATGAGGGAACCGTAGGATCCTAACTGGTGTCGCTCTAATCAACTTTAATATGCCCTCATAAAATTTAAAGAACTTCAACCATAGGGCCACCAGACTTGTTATTATAACTTGACACACTAGAAAACTTAAACTCGTCGCGGCAGGGGCTTGGAGCTAGCATGGTGGGCAGCATGACCATCTTTAACAACAAAACCTGTCTTGCCCAGCTAAACCAATCTTCCTTCCTTAGAAAAATACAACATAGCCATAGGAATTCAAGGTTGCTTGCTTATGCAACGTAAATCCTCACCATATCTTTAGGTCTTTGTATAACTTCGAGGTTTCTTGCTTATGCAATGTAAATCCTCACATCATCTTTAGGCCTTTGTATAGCTCTATACAATATAAGCCCTAACTCGTCTTAGGATTCCGAGGTTGTCGTTTGTCATGACCTAAATCTATACAATATAAGCCCTAACTCGTCTTAGGATTTCGAGGTTATCGTTTGTCACGACCTAAATTCTCATATCTTCTAGGCTATTTGTGTGATCATTTCATACGAATGTAAGCTCTAACTAATAAAATTGCCAGGATGAAACACCCAAATATTTCTCCTCAAAATTGAAGCCAAAAATTAGGATAGCTTGGGAAGTCACCGAGGTTCTCCTCTGGATCCATGACATCCCCTAGTTCTTNAGCTTAATATAAACCCTATTTAATCCTTTATATTAAATAAGGGAACTTGTCGGAAAATACAAAGGTTTCACAGACCAAACGGACGTCATACTTTCATTAGTTTATTTGATCGAGCCTCACCCTCAAGTCTTGTGTTTATCCTTCGGAATAGATACAGGATTTGAGGTACAATGCTATTTCATTTTAAACTATGAAAAATATGGAGTCAGTTTGATTTCATACTTCAACGTCCTTCCGAAGCGGGAGACGAGATTTCAATTTCGATGACCGACAGCTTCTTACGGGCAACTCCCCTCCAACCCCGAAATAACGCCAACAGGTTGTTTGGGGGCTTTGGAATTACATTTATGAAGTACATCTTGTGGCTTTCGAAGGTATTTTTTTTCCTAAATAGTTGCACCTTTGGGAGAGGTTTTGTGGACTATTTTTAAAGTGTTTTGTCATTTGTTTGGGCTGGAGTTTTTGGGCATGCTTGAACCTTATTTGGGGCCGCAATTTTGGCCTGGTAGTGGCTTGATTTTGGCTTCCTTTTGCTCTCCTATTTGAATCATATGTTGAGCGAAAAGTTTGGTTTTTAAGCACTTTTGGAGCTCATTTTTAGTGGCTTAGTTTTGCTCCCCTTTTCTACCTTTTTCTATTTAAAGTGTTTATGCAGCTTGAATTTAGGTTTGAAGGATTTTTTGAATTTATTTTAAGGGCTCGGTTTTACGCCCTATGGCTGCCTCCCTATTTGAAACATTTGTTGGAGAAAATTTTGGCTCTTTTAAAGCATAAAAAAAAATTAAAGTCTTTGGAAGTCATTTTTGGGCTCGGTTTTGCCCCTTATAGCTACTGCCCCTTTTAGAATAGATGTTGGGATCATTTTTTTTGTCTTAGAACATTTGGCTTGGGCTTAACTTCCTCCTTGCTATCCCTAGCGTGAACCTCCCCGTGGTGGTTCCTTTTGTGTTGGGTGGTGGCTTTGCCTGTGTTCCTGTCGTGGCCGTGAGCAATTATATTTAATTTTTGAATGTTGTCGGGTTCATATGACATTAGAAACGAAATAAACAATTTTCCAAATTTTTAGAAATTCTTAAGAAGTTAATAGTGAATATTCCCTTCGTAGAAGCTTTACAGCAAATGCCCAATTATGTGAAATTTATGAAAGATCTTTGGAACAAGAAAAGAAAGTTCACAGATAATGAAATTGTTGCACTTAGCAATGAGTGTAGTGCAATTATTCAGAAAAACCTTCCTAAAAAATTAAAAGATCCTGGCAGTTTCACTATACCATGTGCTATTGGTGAAAATTTTTTTTGAAGAGCTTCACATGATTTAGGAGCCAGCATTAATCTTATGCCTCTATCAATTTTCAAAAGATTAGGTTTAGGAGAAGTCTCACCTACTTCTGTAACTCTACAGTTAGCGAATCGTTCAGTTACATATCCTAAGGGAGTTATAGAAGATGTGTTAGTAAAAGTGGATAAATTTATCTTTTCTGTGGATTTCATTATTTTAGATATGGATGAAGATAAAGAAATACCTATTATTTTAGGGAGACCATTTTTAGCTATTGGAAAAGCTATGATAGATTTTCAAAAAGGAGAATTAACTATGAGAGTTAATGATCAAGAAGTGACTTTTAACATTGTGAAATCTATGAAATATCCTTCTGTTGAAAGAGATAATGAATGTTTTC
>JXCR01123105.1:127366-140617 GCA_002079205.1 Phalaenopsis hybrid cultivar | reverse complement strand
TATTGCAGTAGACTACGTTTCTATGTGGATTGAAGCACAAGTTTTACCTCGTTGTGATGCTAAAAGTGTTTCAAGATTTTTAATAAAAAATATTTTCACTAGATACGGAATGCCTAGAATGATTATCACTGACAGAGGATCCCATTTTAGGAATAAATATATTCAGAGATGGACTGAAAAATTTAATATTATTCATAGAATCTCTACTGCCTATCATCCTCAAACCAGTTGGTTAGCTGAAGTTTCTAATAAAGAAATTAAACAAATACTTGAAAAGACTGTAAACCCTAGTAGAATAGATTGGTACACTAGATTGGATATGGCATTATGGGCTTACAGGACTGCTTATAAAACTCCCATTGGAATGACTCCTTACAAACTGATTTTTGGAAAGACTTGTCACTTACCAGTAGAATTGGAGCAGAAAGCATACTGGGCGATTAAAGAATTCAATTATAATTTGAAAGATGCTGGTAAGAAGAGCTTGTTACAATTAAATGTATTGGAAGAATTAAGAAGTGAGTATTATGATAACGACAAAATTTATAAGGAAAAATTAAGGTTATGGCATGATCGAAAGATTAATCAAAAGAACTTTGAACCAGGACAAGAAGTTTTGCTTTACAACACTAGGCTGAAGTTATTTCCTTGAAAATTGAAGTCTTGTTGGTTAGGACCCTTTGCTGTACTCATGTTTATACTTACGGAGCCATTGAAATTGAAGATCAGAAGATAGGAAATAGATTTAAAGTAAATGGACATAGATTAAAACCATATTATGAGGGTGAAAGACCAAATTTTAAAGAAGTTTTAATGATTAGTCAACCTGAATAACACCTGAATAGATCGGGCTGACAACGTTAAACCAAGCGCTTTATGGGAGGAAACCCATATTTATATTTACTTTATTCACTATTATAGTAGTTTTTATTTGAAATTATCGTTAGTTTGTGGTAGTATTAAGCTCCACCACTCTTATTTACCCTTGAAACATCTTAAAAGTTAGATCCATGAAGAAAAATTGGAATGCATTCGGACTAGAGTGAAACTAAGAAAATTTTGCCTTGGGAGCCGACGACGCCCTTGACACCGCCGACGATGGGTTTTTCCCAAGAGTCCAGACAAAATTGACATAGAGGCGCGCCGACGGCGCCATCAATCCCGCCGACGGTGAGACCGACGAAATGGTGGTTACTTGGGTTCAAATGGCGGTTTTTAGGTGGGAATTGTCTTTTTAAACTCAAAAATTTGATTTCTAGCTCATATTTTCCCTCAAAAAATGAAGTGAAACTCTACCAATTTCATTCCTCTGACGTCCAATTCCTCTGATAATCCCAGAATGTAAGTTTTCAACCGATGAAAGTTTATTAGTGCGGAAGCACATCGAATCTTCAACAAGTTGCTGATGAAGAAAAGATTAATCAAAGAACGAGGATTTGTAAATTGCTGATTGAATAAACCCACAAAGGATATTGAAGAAACAATAGTGCGGTGAAGATGGGAAGTACTGTGCTACACTACCGCCGGTGGTTCTGTGGTAAAAGAATTTTATGCAAATTTGCATGGAATCAACCAAGGAGTTGTTTATGTGCGAGGAAGATGGATTAATTTCACTCTTGCACGGATCAACAAATTATACATGATAGAAAAAGTTCTTGTCTGCCACTATTGAAATTTCATCCCAACGAGAAACCAGATGAATGAGATTTACCAATATTTAACAGACGAAACTGACGACTGGGAAATAAGAGAAAATTGGTATGTTAGTTTTTTTGCAACACTCCTGAATCCCATTTCGAAACGTTGGCACTTTTTTCATTTCTGCAAAACTGTTACCGATAATGAAGATCGGTAAAGTTCCTAAAGAAAGTGTCATTTTGAATTACTGCATCCAAAAGGAACTGCCGATCGACATTGATCTTTAATTGTGAAGTCGGTCTTGGGTCTGATCGTTCATGGATCAACTTATGGGCTTGGACACCCCTCCACAATTTTCTCACTTTGCAGTCAGTTCCAAGTGTCTTATGAAAATTGGGAAAAGGTACTGCTACATTGGAAGCCTTTGGCAATTATAGTAGATCAACCATGAAAATGACAAAATGTCATGAATGAGAGATTCCCAGTTTTTGAAGATGAAAATGACATGGCAATTATAGTAGATCAACCATCTCAGAATTCACTGCCAGTTCAACCCTTAGTCCCTGATAAGTCTCTGATAATCCTGCATTGAACCAAGAAATTGGAAAAAGAGATACAAAATGTCATGAATGCGATTGATAATATCTCTGATTTCTTCAATCATCTAGACTAGAGGATGTAGGAACATTTCGAACACTCTGGACATTTAGAAGATAGCTTGATATGACTGATGAGCNAAAGGAGAATTAACTATGAGAGTTAATGATCAAGAAGTGACTTTTAACATTGTGAAATCTATGAAATATCCTTCTGTTGAAAGAGATAATGAATGTTTTCGCATGGAAATTATTGAACATCTAATGAATGAACATTTTAAAGAACATTTTGAAGACAAAAAGCATTTTGAAGGAGAAGAACATTTTGTAGAAAAGGAACAATTTGAAAAGAGTGAGGAAGTTATTTTGGACGAATTAGAAAATGAAGAATTAGATTATGTTCAGGAAAGATTTGAGATGTTGGATATTACATAAAATACCGATAAAAATCTATTCCCATCAAATATAAAACCACCTGAACTTGAGTTAAAAAAACTACCTAGCCACTTGAAGTATGTATTTTTAGGAGACTCATCTGCATTACCTGTTATTATATCTTCAGAATTAAATGATCTGCAAAAGCAAAGAATGTTAGATACTTTGAAAAGATATAAGAAAGCTTTTGGTTGGACCTTAGATGATATTATGGGAATCAGTTCTTCAATATGTATGCACAAAATTATATTAGATGAACAATATAAACCAAGAGTTTATCCACAAAGGAGATTAAATCTGATGACGAAAGAAGTAGTTAAGAAGGAAATTTTGAAATGGTTAGATACTAGAATTAAGTACCATATTTCAGATAGTGCGTGGGTAAGTCCTATTCATTGTGTTCCGAAGAAAGGAGTGACTGTTGAAATAAAAGAAAATAATTAATTAATACCTATCAGACAAGTTACTAGGTGGCGTATTTGCATTGATTATAGAAAATTAAACACTACCACTCAGAAAGATCATTTTCCTTTACCCCTTTTAGATCAAATAGTAGATAGCCATGCTGGAAACAAATATTTTTGTTTTTTAGATCGATATATCGGTTACCATCAAATTTCTATTGCTCCTGAGCATCAAGAAAAGATAACATTTACTAGTCCTTTTGGAACTTTTGCTTTTTGTAGAATGCCTTTTGGATTAAGTAATACACATGCAACATTCCAGAGATGTATGATGTCCATATTTAGTAAGTTAATTGATGATGGATTGGAAGTATTTATGGATGATTTCTCTATATTTTGAATAGCATTTGACGCATTCTTAAATTACCTTGAAAAAGCTTTAGAGTTATGTGAAATAATTAATTTGCTCTGTGGGAGAAATGTCAATTTATGGTTGCAAAGTTTTGGAGTTATGCGAAAGAACTAATTTAGTTCTAAATTGGGAGAAATGTCATTTTATGGTTGCAGGAGGAATTGTGTTAGGGCATAAAATTTTGGAAAATGGTATGGAAGCAGACCCTGCAAAAATTTGCATAAAATTTCAGAAGATGGTATGGAAGCAGACCCTGCAAAAATTCAAGTTATATCTAAACAAACACTACCTACTAATGTAAGAGAGGTTAGGAGTTTTCTTGGACATATAGGATTTTACAGCCATTTTATTAAATATTTTTCAAAAATTACAAAACCTTTATGCCAACTTTTAGAAAAGGACAAAAAATTTGAATTTACTGAAAGCTGTTTAAATGTCTTTGAGTTATTAAAGGAAAAATTAATCACAACCCCTATTATAGTTTCACCTAACTGAGAGAAACCATTTGAACTGATGTGTGATGCTAGTGATTATGCTATTGAAGCTGTTCTTGGACAAAGGTATGAAAAGATTTTTAAAGTTATATACTACGCTAGTAAAACTCTGAATGAAGCACAAATTAACTATAGTGTTATTCAAAGAGTTACTAGCAATTGTGTATGCTTTAGATAAATTCAGATCTTATTTAATTGGAGCTAATTTACTAGCAATTGTGTATGCTTTAGATAAATTCAGATCTTATTTAATTGGAGCTAAATGTGTAGTGCATACTGATCACTCTGCTATTAAATATCTGATGCAAAATAAGGATGCTAAACCAAGGTTGATTAGATGAATACTTTTGATGCAAGAATATTATCTTGTGGTTATTGATAGAATGGGAACAATTAATCAAATTGCTGATTATTTGTCAAGATTAGAAAATCAAGAATCATTTGACACTGACAATGAAATTACAGACAATTTCCCTGATGAGCAACTTTTTAATATTAATGAGTGAAAAATATCATGGTATGCTGATATTGTTAAATATATTGTAAGTGATATTTTGCTACCTATGCTGACACTGCAACAATAAAGGAAACTCATTCATGATGCGAAAGCATATTTTTGGGATGAGCCTTATTTACATAAATAATGTAAGGATATTATTTTGAGGAGATGTGTACCTTATGAAGAAACTGTGCTGATCATTCACAAATGTCATGATTCTGAATTTGGAGGACATTTTGGGATTGATAAAACTGCTTATAAAGTTTTACAAGCTGAATTTTATTGGCCTACTAATTTTAGAAATGTTTATAGATACATAAGAACTTGTGATCGATGTCAACGTNACCAGGTGAAGTAAAAATTTGAGAAGACCTGCAAAAATTTCAGAATGATGAAAATGCCTATAATACTGAGGTATGATATATATTTATAGTTTTTCTTTCCAATAAAATTATTTCATATTTAAAAATTTACGTTTCGGGGAGGGAAGAGAAAGATTAACTATTAGTGTCTTCTATTTCAATATTTTCAAAAATTATTTATATGATTTTATGTAGATATTAACTATTAGATGTCCTCTATTTCAATATTTTCAAAAATTATTTATATGATTTCATGTAGTAAATTTAATTGAGGTATGATTTATATTTATAGTTTTTCTTTCCACATGTATTATTTCATATTTAAAAAATTTAAGTTTGGGAGAGGGAAGAAAAAGATTATGTCCTCTATTTCAATATTTTCAAAAATTATTAATATGATTTTATGTAGTGAATTTAATTCAAAGTATTTTCTTTCCACCTTTATTTCATATTTAAAAATTTAAGTTTGGGGAGGGAAGAAAAATATTAACTATTAGATGATCTATTTCAATATTTTCAAAAATTATTTATATGATTTTATGTAGTGAATTTAATTCAGGTAATTTTTTTTTATAGATATTTTAAATATTATGGTAGATTTAAAGAAATATTTTTGTAATGAAAATTATTTTGAAAATTAATATTGTAGATTAAGATATTTAGTATAAGAGAATAAGACTATAGTTAACTATTTAAAGTAAAGGACACTATATTTTGAAGTGGTAACTATTAGATGTCCTCTATTTAATTATTTTCAAAACTTATTAATATGATTTTATGTAGTGAATTTAATTCAGGTAACTATATTTTTGAGCTATTTAAATATTATAGTAGATTTAAAGAAATATTTTTGTAATGAAAATTAATTTTGTAATTTTTAAAAATTATTTATATGATTTTATGTAGTGAATTTAATTCAGGTAACTATATTTTGCAGCTTTCAAAAATTATTAATATGATTTTATGTAGTGAATTTAATTCAGGTAACTAAATTTTGTAGTTATTTAAATATTATGGTAGATTTAAAGAAATATTTTTGTAATGAAAATTAATTTTGTAACTTTAGATATTTAGTATAAAAGAATAAGATTATAGTTAACTATTTAAAGTAAAGAAAACTATATTTTGAAGTATTAAAAATCTGGAAATTCATTTCAGAAGAAAAGATTAGGGCTCAATGATGTAAAAACTATAAAATATTTATAAGGTAAAGAAATGCTTTGAGTTTCAAATTTAAGGAAAGAAAAGTGAAGTTTAAAATCAATAAAGGCTATATAGATATAGTAATCCTCACTTAAAAAAGGAAANTATAAGGTAAAGAAATGCTTTGAGTTTCAAATTTAAGGAAAGAAAAGTGAAGTTCAAAATCAANACAACTAAAGTGAAGATTACTTACAAGATTCAGAGAGGTCAAATCCCTTGGAAGTTGGGTGCAAATAAATAGGGAAAAAATATTATCGAGCGTAGAATTGACGAATTTAGTGTGACAGACTAAAATTCTCAATTCGGTCCTATCGTTTGGGTGTTGAAATGTAGATGTTAGCCCTCAGGTGAGGGGAACGTGGGAGCTCCAAAGTGAGAGCCGGTATCCTCTGATGTTAGCCCTCAGGTGAGGGGAACGTGGGAGCTCCGAAGTGAGAGCCGGTATCCTCCCAGACATGTTAGCCCTCAGGTGAGGGGAACGTGGGAGCTCCGAAGTGAGAGCCGGTATCCTCCCAGCTTTTAGCCCTCAGGCGAGGGGAACGTGGGAGCTCCGAAGTGAGAGCCGGTATCCTCCCAGCCTAATAGCCCTCAGGCGAGGGGAACATGGGAGCTCCGAAGTGAGAGCCGGTATCCTCCCAGCCTAGTCAGCCCTCAGGCAAGGGGAACGTGGGAGCTCCGAAGTGAGAGCCGGTATCCTCCCAGCCTAGCTACGAGCCCTCAGGTGAGGGGAACGTGGGAGCTCCGAAGTGAGAGCCGGTATCCTCCCAGCCTAGCCTCCCCTTAGGCAATTGGAGATTTTAGAGTGACATACTAAAATCCCTAATTCGGTCCTATCCTTTGGGTGCTGAAGTGTAGATGTTAGCCCTCAGGTGAGAGGAACGTGGGAGCTCCGAAGTGAGAGCCGGTATCCTCCCAGCCTAGCCGCAGATTCAGTAAAAAAGCGAATGTAAAATCCCCAATTCAATCCTATCGTTTGGGTGCTGATGTGTAGATGTTAGCCCTCAGGTGAGGGGAACGTGTTTTGGTCCTATCGTTTGGGTGCTGATGTGTAGATGTTAGCCCTCAGGTGAGGGGAACGTGGGAGATCCTATCGTTTGGGTGTTGAAGTGTAGATGTTAGCCCTCAGGTGAGGGGAACGTGGGAGCTCCATGGGTGTTGAAGTGTAGATGTTAGCCCTCAAGCGAGGGGAACGTGGGAGCTCCGAAGTGAGAGGTGGTGTTGAAGTGTAGATGTTAGCCCTCAGGCAAGGGGAACGTGGGAGCTCCGAAGTGAGAGCCAGTATCCTCCCAGCCTAGCCACGGATTCAGTAAACAAGCATAGGATTAGTCAATGTTCTTTATAACTGGACCAAAGATATCCTCCCAGCCTAGCCGCAGATTCAGTAAACAAGCGTAGGATTAGTCAATGTTCTTTATGACTGGACCAAAGGGTAAAGAATATGTATACTCCTATTTAGCATAATATAATTTGAACTAATTCATTTTATCCATTCACTATGGTTTCTGGACAAGGAGAAGGATGTTGTTTTATATATTGAATATCATAATTAAACTCTCCTCAGTACTATTAGTAATTTTATAGTTATTAAAATTACCTATTTATTTCAATGACATGGCAATTATAGTAGATCAACCATCTCAGAATTCACTGCCAGTTCAACCCTTAGTCCCTGATAAGTCTCTGATGATCCTGCACTGAACCAAGAAATTGGAAAAAGAGATATAAAATGTCATGAATGCGATTGATAATATCTCTGATTTCTTCAATCACCTAGACTAGATGATGTAGGAACATTTCGAACACTCTGGACATTTAGAAGACAGCTAGATATGACTGATGAGCAAGTGAAGTTAATAGAAGAGGATTCCACTGAAGAATTTCCATTCTGACTCTTCTACAACCTCTTCATTAATGGGCAACAATGGGTGATCTCAGAGGAGAATCGAGTACCGAGTCTGAGGATTAGTAGATTTATATTTACCACCTACCTGTCTATCTATGTATTTTGATTTGAACTTTATATTTTCTTTGCTTTAGAATTATTATTTTACATTTCTGTATAGTTGAGAATAAGCATAGGATGTCTTGTTTTCAGCGTTTTGAGTGTTGTGCCTTGGATTGCGACGCTGAATTAATATATTAAGGTTGAAAAATACCAGACTTAGGTGTGTTATGTAACGTATATTGTACCTCATGGAATTTATATATAAATTTGATATTTTGTGTTGTAAAAGTTTATATGTGCTAAGTACATCATTTAGTTTCTTAACATTATGTCTATAATGATTAAAAAGATGTCGTTAAAACTTGGAATTGATCGAAATCGCAAAAAACTGGAATTTGGACAAAATCAATTGAGCTCGCCGACGACGCCCTCGACGCCGCCGACGACGGATTTTTCTCGAGACTAAAGTTCAAAATTCTATTAGAACACGCCGACAGCGCCATCAACCCCGCCGACGGTGAGATCACAAAAAATACCTTTAATCACAATTTTGACCAGTCAACTGCTACTATTCATCATCCCTTACTAAAAATGCCATTTTCGACCTAGGGCTTGAAAGATCTTGGATTGGGAGGCAATTTCAAGGCATTTTGACGCCGGATTTGATCATCTCTAGGTGAGAGCTTCACTCCAAGCTAAAATTATTTGATTTTAACCATGGATTTCTTCCACATTGAGGAGATACGAAAAATTTGAGAATGTGAAGTGGAGGTCGGAAAACTTTTGTTACACCACCAATAAAGCAGATCCAAATGTTGTGAAGGAGTTCTACGACAATGTGATTTATTCTGATGACGGAATTGTTCAAGTACGGGGATTCCCTGTTGAGTTTATTGTCGCCCGCATCAACACTTTTTATGAGCTATCAGACTCTTATAGCTGCCAATATGAATCTTGTAGTACAATGGAAGGCCCCCTGAATGATGTGATCAACTTTCTCACTAATTAAAAAGGAACATGGAAGATATATAGCAAGAACGGGTAAANAAAAATGCCATTTTCGACCTAGGGCTTGAAAGATCTTGGATTGGGAGGCAATTTCAAGGCTTTTTGACGCCGGATTTGATCATCTCTAGGTGAGAGCTTCACTCCAAGCTAAAATTATATGATTTTAACCATGGATTTCTTCCACATTGAGGAGATACGAAAAATTTGAGAATGTGAAGCGGAGGTGGGAAAAATTTTGTTACACCACCAATAAAGCAGATCCAAATGTTGTGAAGGAGTTCTAAGACAATGTGATTTATTCTGATGACGGAATTGTTCAAGTACGGGGATTCCCTGTTGAGTTTATTGTCGCCCGCATCAACACTTTTTATGAGCTCCCAGACTCTTATGGCTGCCAATATGAATCCTGTAGTACAATGGAAGGCCCCCTGAATGATGTGATCAACTTTCTCACTAATGAAAAAGGAACATGGAAGATATATAGCAAGAACGGGTAAATTTTTCTGCTTCCATGCTGAATGCCACCTCTAAGGCGTGACACTATGGAAGATAAAGCAGCGAGAACGAGTAAATTTTGTTGCTTCCATGTTGAATGCCACCTCTAAGGCGTGACACTATTTCATTTTCCGGGTAAATTTTTCTGCTTCCATGCTGAATGCCACCTCTAAGGCGTGTCACTATTTCATTTCTTCTGCTATGTTACCGACCTATCACCATAGTGAGGTAACTAGAGATAGAGCTATTCTGAATTTCTGTATTTAGAATTGTAGAACTATAAATGTGGGGAGAATAATTCTTAAGAATATATTAACTACGGCAAAAAGTGAGACATGTGGAGGTCTAGGACATCCTGGACTTATTTATACAATTTGTAAACTTTCTGGAGTGGAGAGTGGCGTNGGATATTTTAAGTGACTTAATATTGCAACATATAGTCATTCTGGAAATAAATAGAAGACTAGAACTCTTAAAATTGTTGACTAGATAATTTTGTGGCTACAGAGTTAATTCAAGTACTTGATTTTTTTATGAAAATATCACTATGATATTTATTTAAATCAAACTTATAGTATTTTTGAATGAAAATNGTAGAGTTCTCATGAAGTTCCTATCTTTTGGATATTTTAAGTGACTTAATATTGCAACATATAGTCATTCTGAAAATAAATAGAAGACTAGAACTCTTAAACTTGTTGACTAGATAATCTTGTGGCTACAAAGTTAATTCAATTACTTGATTTTTTTTCTGAAAATATCACTATGATATTTATTTAAATCAAACTTATAGTATTTTTGAATTAAAACTTTACTGCGGTAGATCATAACTTTTATATAGTTTTAAAATTTCTTGAGGACAAGTAATAGTTAAGTTTTTGAATTAAAACTTTACTGCGGTAGATCATAACTTTTATATAGTATTAAAATTTCTTGAGGACAAGTAATAGTTAAGTTTGGGGGATTTGGACCCAAAGAAAATATGTTGAGATTTTCATACCTATTTTATACTGTTTTTAATGATATTGCACTTTAAAGAAAGGTATTTTTGATGTTTTGTTACAAGAATGATGAATTAGGGTCATTGGAGCAAAAATATGCAAAAATGAGCGAATTTGGAGCGAAAAGGACCACAATGTGGAAATTTGAACAAGGTCACCGACGGTGCCCTCGACCCCGCCGACGGTGAGTTTTTCCCGAGGTTACAGAGAAAAATTCTTCAGAAGCTCGCCAACGGTGCCCTTGAGGCTGCCGACGGCGAGATCAACGGTTATGCCTACTCAAGCTTTAGATGAGGCCAAATTTTGAAGGGATGCTTAGGTAACTCTTGGGAAAGCTCATCCACAACTTTAAAAGAATATTTTGGCTGAAAAATAAAGAGGTCCTGGAGGTTAGAGAGGTTCCATTAGTGTATAGAGAGTTTACTAGAGTGTCTAAAATTGTGAGGAATTGCTCGAGAGATTGTAAGAGTGGAGGTAAAGTGAGAGATTTCTTCCTCCTTGCTACTTCGAAGAGGAATTTTGTGTGCTGTAAAAAAAAGAAGAGATTGAAAGAAACTTGGAGGAGTGTTCTTGGGGAGAAACTAGAGATAAGTTATTTACTTGTTGTTGCTTGTATGACTTTTATTTTATATATGAATTTTGAGTTTTTTTGTGTTTTCTCCATGAGATCTGAGTAGTTTTCTCTGTCTTACTCCTTGTCTCGAGATTTGTGAAATGGTGATTTGAATTGGTGAAGCCATGAAAATGTTTAAGAAATTGTGATGGTCTTTTCACTTCGATCCTAATTTACTTTCAATCTGGTCAATTGAANTTGGTGAAGCCATGAAAATGTTTAAGAAATTGTGATGATCTTTTCACTTTGATTTTAATTTACTTTCAATCTAGCAAAATGATTTGTTAAAATATGTTGACNTGTAAGAGTGGAGGTAAAGTGAGAGATTTCTTCCTCCTTGCTACTTCGAAGAGGAATTTTGTGTGCTGTAAAAAAAAGAAGAGATTGAAAGAAACTTGGAGGAGTGTTCTTGGGGAGAAACTAGAGATAAGTTATTTACTTGTTGTTGCTTGTATGACTTTTATTTTATATATGAATTTTGAGTTTTTTTGTGTTTTCTCCATGAGATCTGAGTAGTTTTCTCTGTCTTACTCCTTGNGTTCCATTAGTGTTTGTTAGAGTGTAAAAAGTGTGAGAAATTCTTCGAGAGATTGTAAGAGTGGATTGAAAGTGAGAGATTTCTTCCTCCTTGCTACTTCAAAGTGGAATTCTATGTGCTGTAAAGAAAGGAAGAGATTCAGAGGAACTTCGAGGAGTGTTCTTCGGGAGAAATTAGAGATAAGTTATTTACTTGTTGTAGTTTGTATGACTTTGATTTTATATATGAATTCTGAGTTTTGTTGTGTTTTTCCCATGAGATCTGAGTAGTTTTCTCTGTCTTTCTCATTGTCTCGAGATTTTTAAAATGGTGATTTGAATTTGTGAAGCCATAACAATGTTTAAGAAATTGTGATGATCTATTCACTTCGATCTTAATTTACTTTCAATCTGACCAATTGATTTGTTAAAATATGTTGAGTTTCACCTTCGATCTTAATTTACTTTCAATCTGGCCAATTGATTTGTTAAAATATGTTGAATTTTACAGCTAAAGTGAAAATTACATCCAAGATTCAGGGAGGTAAAAGCCCTTGGAAATTGGGTGCAAATAAGTAGGGAAATAATATTATCGGGCGTAGAATTAAAGATTTTAGAGTGACAGACTAAAATCCTCAATTTGGTCATATTGTTTGGGTGCTGAAATGTAGATGTTAGCCCTCAGGTGAGGGGAACGTGGGAGCTCCAAAGTGAGAGCCGGTATCCTCTGATGTTAGCCCTCAGGTGAGGGGAACGTGGGAGCTCCGAAGTGAGAGCCGGTATCCTCCCAGACATGTTAGCCCTCAGGCGAGGGGAACGTGGGAGCTCCGAAGTGAGAGCTGGTATCCTCCCAGCATAGCCGTAGATTCAGTAAACAAGCGTAGAATTAGTCAATGTTCTTTATGCCTGGACCAAAGGGTAAAGAATAGTTATGCTCTTATTTGACACAATATAATTTGAACTATTTCACTATACTTGACAAGGAGAAGATGTTTTCTTATATATTGAATATCACAATTAAACCCTACTTTATATCATTAGTTATTTATTAGTTAGTAAACCCTACTTTATATCATTAGTTATTTATTAGTTATTAAAATTATCCTAAACCCTCTATAATTTCTTGACAAGGAGAATGATGTAAATTGAACTGATTCACTTTATCAATTCACTATAATTTCTTGACAAAGAGAATGATGTTTTCAGTGTATTATTGAATAACACATTTAAACCCTCATTAGTATCATTAGTTATTTATTAGTTATTAAAATTATATATTTATTTCAGTTGCCTATTAGTGACATATAAGCAAATTGAACTTCGTTGTTGTGATTAAGGTATTGCTTTTCTAAAATCTTAGTTCGCAATTCTAAACCACTCCATGTGGGATCGATATCTAGGACTCCATTAGAGCCCTATATTACTTGAGCGATACGTATACTTGCGTTGATAAGTGTGACTTTACAATTATTGAATATTTATTACATTCATATTTAGCCATTTCGAAGGTGGCTAACTGTGGAGAGGTGGGCTGCGGGGGCGGGGACGGCGAAGCCTGGCTAGGAAGGGTGGAGACGATGGATGATAAGCAGCTAGCATTGGGCGAGCGGCGACGACGAGCTTGTGGGGG
>JXCR01123105.1:74217-127087 GCA_002079205.1 Phalaenopsis hybrid cultivar | reverse complement strand
GGAACGTGGGAGCTCCGAAGTGAGAGCCGGTATCCTCCCAGCCTAGCCGCAGATTCAGTAAACAAGCGTAGGATTAGTCAATGCTCTTTATGACTGGACCAAAGGGTAAAGAATATGTATACTCCTATTTAGCATAATATAATTTGAACTAATTCATTTTATCCATTCACTATGATTTCTGGACAAGGAGAAGGATTTTTTTTTTATATATTGAATATCATAATTAAACTCTCCTCAGTACTATTAGTAATTTTATAGTTATTAAAATTACTTATTTATTTCAATTGTCTATTAGTGACAGATAAGCAAATTGAACTTCGTTGTTGTGATTAAAGTATTGCTTTTCTAAAATCTTAGTTCGTAACTCTAAACTACTCCCTGTGGGAACGATATCTAGGACTCCATTAGAGCCCTATATTACTTGAGCGATACACCTTGCGTTGATAAGTGTGACTTTACAATTATTGAATATTTATTACATCCATATTTATCTTATTTGATAAGTGTGACTTTACAATTATTGAATATTTATTACGTCCATATTTATCTTATATTTTTATTGCATATAAAAAGTCGCTGTCAACTTGTTTCCTATACCGCATGCCTTACTGCTCCTATACATACTGTGTTTTCACTGCTTTCCTTTACTTATGCCTGCTACTGTTTCTTTTACACACTATACCTTAAAGTAGGAGGCTAGTAGTTGGTTTCATAGGGTGTACCCAGAAGCAGATTATTGAGTCAACTATTGCATGTACACTTAAAATTAACTTTAAACTCGAAAGTGCTATGATGGGGAACTTAGAGCTAGCGTTGTGGGCAACACGACCATCTTCAACAACAAAACTTGTCTACACCAGCTAAATCTTTTCTTAGAATTGAACAACCAATCCATAGGATTTTGTGGTTGTTCACCAAGTGCGACATAAATCCTCAACTTCTCTTTAAGATTTTGTACAACTCAATTGTAAAATCTAAGCTCCGACTCGTCTTAGGATTTTGAGGTTGCCATTTGTCATAACTTAAATCTTCATATCTTTCAGATTATTTGTGTGATCATTTTAAATAAATGTAAGCCCTAATTAATAAAATTTGGAGGATGAAATATTTAAGTAATTTCTCCTTTAAATTGAAGCCAAACCATAGGATAGTTTGAGAAGTCACCGAGGTTCTCTTCAGGATCTATGACACCCATTAGTTCTTCCTCCCTTAGATTCTACAATAAATATTCCAAATCTTGAGCCATTCTCCTTTCACACTTCTTTGTTTGATCTCGTTGAAAAGTCCTATCTTTTTGACATCTTTTAAGATAATATTCGAGAGTTTTCTTGAGTGACTTCGATCATTTAAGATGTAATTAAGTTTAGGGGCTTGCCTTTATATAAAGCTTTTTCCAAACTAAGATGTAATATAAACTATTTAATTTTTTGTATTAAATAGGGGAACTTGTCAGCTTATAAATAAAATGGTTTTTGGAGGCAAAATGGATGTCATATATTTCTTAGTTTATTTGATTGAGACTCACCCAAAAGTTTTGTGTCTATCTTTTGCGATAGATACATAGCTTGAGGTGTAGTATTTTTTCATTTGAACTGTGAAAGATATGAGNGGGGATTCCCTGTTGAGTTTATTGTCGCCCGCATCAACACTTTTTATGAGCTATCAGACTCTTATAGCTGCCAATATGAATCTTGTAGTACAATGGAAGGCCCCCTGAATGATGTGATCAACTTTCTCACTAATTAAAAAGGAACATGGAAGATATATAGCAAGAACGGGTAAATTTTCTGCTTCCATGCTGAATGCCACCTCTAAGGCGTGACACTATTCATTTCCTCTACTCTGTTACAGACCTATCACCATAGTGAGGTAACTAGAGATAGAGCTATTCTGAATTTATGTATTTAGAATAGTAGAACTATAAATGTGGGGAGAATAATTCTTAAGAATATATTGACTACGGTAAAAAGTGAGACAAGTGGAGGTCTAGGACATCCTAGACTTATTTATACAATTTGTAAACTTTCTGGAGTGGAGAGTGGGGANGGTCATTGGAGCAAAAATATGCAAAAAGGAGCGAATTTGGAGCGAAAAGGACCAAAATGTGGAAATTTGAACAAGGTCACCGATGGTGCCCTCGACCCCGCTGACGGTGAGTTTTTCCCGAGGCTACAGAGAAAAATTCTTCAGAAGCTCGCCAACAGTTATTCCTACTCAAGCTTTGGATGAGGCCAAATTTTGAAGGGATGCTTAGGTAACTCTTGGGAAAGCTCATCCACAACTTTAAAAGAATATTTTGGCTGAAAATTAGAGAGGTCCTGGAGGTTAGAGAGGTTTCATTAGTGTATAGAGAGTTTACTAGAGTGTCTAAAATTGTGAGGAATTCCTGGAGAGATTGTAAGAGTGGAGGTAAAGTGAGAGATTTCTTCCGCCTTGCTACTTCGAAGAGGAATTTTGTGTGCTGTAAAAAAAAGAAGAGATTCAAAGGAACTTCGAGGAGTGTTCTTGGGGAGAAACTAGAGATAAGGTATTTACTTGTTGTAGCTTGTATAACTTTTATATATGAATTCCGAGTTTTTTTGTGTTTTCCCCATGAGATCTGAGTAGTTTTCTCTGTCTTACTTCTTATCTCGAGATTTGTGAAATGGTGATTTGAATTGGTGAAGCCATGAAAATGTTTAAGAAATTGTGATGATCTTTTCACTTTGATCTTAATTTACTTTCAATCTGGCCAATTGATTTGTTAAAATATGTTGAGTTTTACAACTAAAGTGAAGATTACTTACAAGATTCAGAGAGGTCAAATCCCTTGGAAGTTGGGTGCAAATAAATAGAGAAAAAATATTATCCAGCGTAGAATTGGCGATTTAGTGTGACAGACTAAAATTCTCAATTCGGTCNGTAGAATTGGAGATTTTAGAGTGATAGACTAAAATCCCCAATTCGGTCCTATCGTTTGAGTGTNAAGTCAAATAGTAATTTTCCATTGAATAAAAGTGATTAATCAAACATTTTCATGATACTCATAAATTTGAATTAGGAGTTCATCAAGTATGAGTATGTTCTGGTGGAAACATAATCGTTCAAAACATTTAGATATTTATATAAAATAATATAACAGTCGAACACCTTAAGAGTCAAATAATTTAAATTAATATCTAATAGCATAGAAATTTTTTCTTTCAATTTGTATACAAACAACTTTTTAAGTTTATAGAAAATTTCATTGAAGAGTACATATTTTTTTAATTATTATTTTCAATGAATTTGTTTGTATATTAAGTGGTGGTATAATTTCTTTAAATTACGGGCTATTAATCTAAATATGTGCTTTGATTTGATGGTCATGACATCTCTTTTAACTCATGAACCAAAGGCCATGACATCGCTTTTAACTCATGAGCCACATGCCATTTCATGCTATATTTGACACTAATATTAAAAAATAATTAAAAATAATTTAACTTTTTGAACTTAACTGACTTGACTCAAATAAGTTATAATCAAAACTGTGAGCCAGAGTACTCTAACTCTAAATTCATTTTGAGCTTAAGGTGACTCTCTCAAAATTATTGTGCATATATAAGCACATTTACATACATAACAACCAATTCCTATTCATTTACATATCTAACTCCTAAACTTTATTTTTTACATTTATTACGCCCATATCTTTCATATCACAGGAAAAAAATATCAACATTTTTAACTTTAAAAAACTGAAATACGCCTTTCAAACTTAGGTAATGTAGTACGTATGTAACAATTGAAATATAGCTGTTAAATATGCACATACATAAGAATTGTGTGATATGTATGTAAATCTTCCATATATATAACTTATTGGCCCATTAAATTAGTATCTTATACTATAAAACAGATTTAAAGCTAAAAATTCATCCNGGGTGACTCATCTTGAGTTTCCCCCACAGTGACCCCACCTACTAAGTATTTAGAGGTTGAGAGCAATATGTGTAACTTCAAGTTGAGTGAAGAAGAGTTTGGAATTTCTAATGGTGAGGGTTCCATGTATAGTTTTCTATGAATAGTCAACAAGAAAAATCCTATGGCTAGACCCTAGGCTACTAAAGAAGAAGAGCTAAACCTTAACAAAAAATGAGGTCAACAGTGTCTTAAATACCTCTTCAAAATTCAGCCAAATGAAGAAAATCGTCAAATAACTGTCTCTGGCGCTTAAGCGCAGCCTTCTCTGTTTCACCGGTGCTTAGGTGCCAAAACACTTAGCACAATTTTCAATTTTTTGCTCCAAATTTGTTCATTTTTCACTTCTTTAAGCATTTTTCACCTTTTACTTGTATCTGAAAGAAAAAAACACATAAATACCTTCCATTAAAGCACAATATCTCAAAAATAGGTATAAATATGTGTCTAAAAACTCTAAATATTTTAGGTGTATCATTAGTCTTCAGGTGAGGGGACGAGGGGACTCTAGAGTGAGAGCTAATATCTCTCATGCCTAATCAGTCTTTAAGATTCTTAAACTATGAATTAACCAATGTTCTTTATATTACTTGACCGAAAGTAAAAAATATAATTGCTCATATTTATCATAATCTCTCACACTACCTGTTTTACTTTTACACATGTCAATAATTTCATTGCATGAGGAAGGGTACTTTTGATATATTAAACCCCACTTTTTGATTTTCACTAAGTATTTTAGTTTAGGAGTAGAAGTAGTATTATAGTGATAATTGTAGGTTAAAATCAAAACTAAACCTTTATTGACCTTCCAAGCTAAGGTGTGTTATTCTAGACTAGAACTTCTCTTGAAAGCCGCTCTGAATAACCTCGATCTCCATAGAATCGATATTCGGGGCTTAATAAAAAAGTTCTATATTACTTGATAATGATACTTATACTTGCGTAGAATCCCTACTATTTAAAGTTATAATTGAAATTTTATTTTGCTTGGAATCAAGTTTTTGGCGTCGTTGTCGGGGATTAAAATCTTCAAGTTGTGGTGTCAACTTCATAAATCCTTACATATAAAAAATATCGGGATCACAAGTCAAATAGTAATTTTCCATTGAATAAAAATGATTAATCAAACATTTTCATGATACTCATAAATTTGAATTAGGAGTTCATCAAGTATGAGTATGTTCTGGTGGAAACATAATCGTTCAAAACATTTAGATATTTATATAAAATAACATAACAGTCGAACACCTTAAGAGTCAAATAATTTAAATTAATATCTAATAGCATAGAATTTTTTTCTTTCAATTTGTATACAAACAACTTTTTAAGTTTATAGAAAATTTCATTGAAGAGTACATATTTTTTTAATTATTATTTTCAATGAATTTGTTTGTATATTAAGTGGTGGTATAATTTCTTTAAATTACAGGCTATTAATCTAAATATGTGCTTTGATTTGATGGCCATGACATCTCTTTTAACTCATGAACCAAAGGCCATGGCATCGCTTTTAACTCATGAGCCACATGCCATTTCATGCTATATTTGACACAAATATTAAAAAATAATTAAAAATAATTTAACTTTTTGAACTTATCTGACTTGACTCAAATAAGTTATAATCAAAACTTTGAGCCAGAGTACTCTAACTCTAAATTCATTTTGAGCTTAAGGTGACTCTCTCAAAATTATTGTGCATATATAAGCACATTTACATACATAACAACCAATTCCTATTCATTTACATATCTAACTCCTAAACTTTATTTTTTACATTTATTACACCCATATCTTTCGTATCACAAGAAAAAATATCAACAATTTTAACTTTCAAAAACTGAAATACGCCTTTCAAATTTAGGTAATGTAGTATGTATGTAACAATTGAAATATAGCTGTTAAATATGCAAATACATAAGAATTGTGTGATATGTATGTAAATCTTCCATATATATAACTTATTGGCCCATTAAATTAGTATCTTATACTATAAAACACTTTTAAAGTTAAAAATTCATCATTTAATTTGATATTCACAGTAGTGATGGGCTAACAACATTCATTTAAAGCCATATTTTATAAAGAAGATATAATCATACATTCATTTAAATAAATACAAATAATTTTCTCAAAATAAAAATATACTTAATCAAACATGCCATTCCATCCTCTTACTTCCCCTTCCTTCATACATCAACACAAACCCTCAAATTTCATTTCCATAATGAAAATTAACCATATACTTTATTGTAAATCAAATCAATAGTAGCCAAAACCAAACAAATAACCCAAATCCCAAACATAAAAACACTCTGACAAAAGCCAAAAGCAGAAATGCAGCATCTGTAAGCCTCAGACACCGCGTCGGGGACTGAAAACCGGCGGCGGCGCTTGCGGCATCGGCGGCGGCGGTGGTGGCGCCACCACGGCCGCCGCGTCCTCTGTCTGATAATAAGGCAACACACTATAAACCGTCTGAAGAACCGAAAGCACGAGCAGGAAAATGGCAGCCGCAAGCGAAAGAAACGCCCATGGGCTCCTGAAATAAGTATGGATCAAATTAGCCCGCCACATGTTCCACCTCTTCTGGCAATAAGCATTAACCCTCTTCTGCACGGCTTCGAGGCTACTGTCAGGATCGAGCGTGACGTCCTTTGAGATCGAATTGAACAGGTTCGCCACGGCCTTATCGCTTCCTAACGCGTTCTGTATGATTCCTTTGGAATGAAGCAGGCTAACATCCTTGGCCGAGTCAATTATGTTGTCCATGAAGAAGACGTAGGAGGTGATTTCGCTGCCGGCGCCGACGTGGAGGCGTTCGAAGGCCATGAGATTGAGATAGGCGTATTGAGTGGCGTCATCGACGACGATAGCGGGGAGGCTGAGGACGCCGTGGTGGAAGCGGATGTCGAGGAGGCTGGTGGTGCGGCTCTTTCGGAAGCGGATGCCGGCTTCGTACAGCTCGATGGCGGAGCGGATGATGCCGGGGGAGGAGGAGTCGGAGGAGCGGAATCGTGGCGGGAGGTCGGAAGGGGTGGAAGGGCTTTGGAGGAGGCTGCGGCGGTGGAGGTCGAGAGGATGGAGGCCGAGACCGATGCCGGGGGTTGGAGCTGGGGATTCTGGAGAGCAGAGCTTCAGAACCAGTCGGTTTATTTGATCTGGGTTCTGGAAGATAAATGCACATTGGATTTGGAAAAAGAAAAAAATTAAAGGAATTTATTAGATACATACATAGCTTATAAGTAGTTTATTATTTACATGTCTAACATAGAAATTTTTTTATTTATCTGCGTAACATTTAAATATTTAAGATCACATTAAAAAAACACCACTTTTACTTGATTTTAAAAAGATCGAACACACCCTTTCCTGCATATGANTGGAGCTGGGGATTCTGGAGAGCAGAGCTTCAGAACCAGTCGGTTTATTTGATCTGGGTTCTGGAAGATAAAAAATTAAAGGAATTTATTAGATACATACATAGCCAGATCGGGCAATCGATTAGGTACCAACACTAAAGACTAAAATAACACGTACTACTCTATTTGCATGAATAATTTTGTATTAAAAAATTTTCATCTTTTTTTATTTTTATAAATAGAAGACTCTATAACATGTAAATTGATTCTCTTTTAGGAAAAAATATTATTTCCGGACATCCGCACATTTAGACTGCCAACAGTCGGCCCCACATCGCCTGACGCTGACATATATGGCGACATGGCACTCAGTGTTTGGTCGTCCGGACTCGCGACATCCGGACGTAAAATTTTCTCCTCTTATAGGCTCTCCACAAATGCAGATGTCTCCCCTTCCCCTCTTACAAACTCAAAGTTCATGAAATAAAAGGGCCAACGAGACTGGGAACACTCATCTTCCCTATCCTAAGAGACAAACTTATCTCTCTCTCTTTTTCCCTACGTTTTGACGCTCTGTCTTAGACATGATCTACAAGACAAATCTAGTTATTACTAAATTAAAAATGCAGTTAGTATTAAATTATTATTAGTTATTTAAATTTTAGGGTCATAACTTTATATTATATGAAAACTTTCATTTAATCAAAATTCCATAGATTTACTTTTCCATGATCCAGAAACAAAAAACACAAACTTGCGCTTCGAGATCGTGCATACCGCGGGTTTGCCGGCCTCCACCGAAACCAACTTCTCCAGCGCCAGCAAAGGCAACTGGTTTTCCACAATAAGCATATCCCTCTTAATATAAGGCAGAGTATGCAGCATCCCATGGTTGCTAAAAATGGGATCATCAGCAGCGTAATCCCCAAACTGGCCGACATTAAGCCGCAGAATCTCCAGCATAAAACACCCATCCACCACCATCAAANTGGGCAGCATGACCATCTTCCCTAGATAAATCATTCGTTCTTTAGAATTAAACAACAAAGCCATAGGTTTTCGGGGTTGTTTTCTTATGCAACATAAATCCTCACCTCGTCTTTAGGCCTTTCTACAGCTCTGCTGTACAATATAAACCCTAACTCATCTTAAGATTCTAAGGTTGTCGTTTGTCATGACCTAAATCCTCATATCTTCCAAGCTATTTGTGCGATCGTTTCACATGAATGTAAACCCTAACTAAAAAGATTGACACGATGAAAATTTTAAATATTTCTCCTAAAAATTGAAACCAAATATTAGGATAGCTTGGGAAGTCACCGAGGTTCTGTACAGGATCTGTGACATCCTTTAGTTCTTCCTCCTTTTGACTCTACAATAAAATGTTCCAAATTGAACTATTCCCCTTTCACTCCTCTTTGTCTGATCTCGTTGAAAAGTCTTATCCTTTTAACCTTTTTAAAGATAATATTCCCTGATTTTTATGGAGAATTTTCTTGAGTGACTTCGATCATTTAAGATGTAATTAACTATAGGTGTTTGCCCTTATAGGAAGCTTTTCCGAACCCAGCTTAATATAAACCCTATTTAATTCTTCATATTAAATAGGGGAACTTATCAAAAAATAAAACGGTTTCGCTACCAAACGAATGTCATATACTTCTTTGTTTATTTGATCGAGCCTTATCCTCAAGCCTTATTTTTATCTTTCGGAATAAATATAGGGTTTGAGGTATTGTGCTCTTTCATTTAAACTATAAAAAATATGGGATCAGTTTGATTTCATATTTTTTTCTAAAATATATATACGTATGTAAATTAAACAACTTTTTAAAGCGGGCGATGGGATTTCGATTCCAGCAGCTGATAGCTTCTAAAGGGCAACTTTCTCATGAAGTATGAGTAGTTTCCTTTATCTTTCACTCTACTCTAAGGTATGATGAAATGAAAAGATAATTTGGATGTGAGAATAGGTAAATATAAAATAAATTGTGATGGTTTTTAACTCCGTTCTTAATTTGCTTTTCGATCTGGCCAATTGAATTATTAAAATATGTTGTGAAACATATGATCCGAGAAATATAGCATGAGTTCTACAACAGAGTGAGAATCACATTTAATTATTTGAAGGAGTATTTTGTTCATGTAATTAAGTGCAAATAAATAGGGAAATATACATTTTTTGGTGTAGAATTAGAGATTTTTAGGGTGACAGATGAAAATCCTCAATTCGGTCTTAGTGTTTAAGAACTAAAGCGAGAGTTAACCTTCAAGAGAAGGGAAGTGGGAGCTCTGGAGTGAGAGCCACGATCCTCCTAGCCTACCCATGGATTTAGGTACTAAACCTGAGATTACCAATGATTTTTCTATAACACTGAATTAGGGTAGAGAATAAATATTGCTTCTATTTGGCATAGTACATATTTAAACCATTTATCTCATCTAATTTTACCAAAAAAACATTGTAGTGGGAAAGATGTCTTTTCATATTAGAAATCTTCATCACATAAGCATAGTTTATTAATTACTATATTAAACTTTGCATTTAAGTTTTACTAGTAGTTAATAATTTAATTCTGATAGTTTCTCAAACAATTCAAAATTACTGACAGTAATTTTATTTNATATATATATATATATATATATCTAATTCCCTTCATCCACCCAACCTGCTTCCACCTGGTCACTTTCCAGTTGGTCACTGACCAAAGCTCAGATTAGGTACCAACACTAAGACTAAATAACATGGACTACTCTCTTTAAAGAAAGAGTAATTTTGTATTAAAAATTTTTCATCTTTTCTTATTTTTATAAATAGAAGAACCTATAACATGTAAATTGATTTTCTTTTAGGAAAAAATATTACGTCCGGACATCCGCACATTTAGATTGCCAACAGCTGGGTCCCACGTCGCCCGCGCTGACGTGTATGGCGACGTGTCACTCAGTGTTTGGTCATCCGGACTCGCGGTATCCGGACATAAAATTTTCTCCTCTCATAGGCTCTCCACCACAAATGCAGAGAGGTCTCCCCCTTCCCCTCTTGTAAACTCAAAGTTCATGGAATAAAAGGGCCAACGAGACCGGGAACACTCATCTTCCCCATCCACGAGACAAACCTCTCTCTCTCGTTTTCCCTATGTTTTGATGCTCTGTCTCAGGCATGATCTACATGACAAATCTAGCTTCAACATTTAAGTTTAATGCCTTACTATCACTAGAAAATTCTTAAAATTAGTATCAATACTATTACTAAATTAAAAATACAGTTAGTATTAAATTATTATAAGATATTTAAATTTTCGGATCATAACTTTATATTATATGAAAACTTTCATTAAGTCAAAATTCCATAGATTTTCCATGATCCAGAAACAAATACACAAACTTGCGCTTCGAGATCGTGCATACCGCGGGTTTGCCGGCCTCCACCGAAACCAACTTCTCGAGCGCCAGCAACGGGAGCTGGTTCTCCACAATAAGCATATCCCTCTTAATATAAGGCAGAGTATGCAGCATCCCATGGTTGCTAAATATGGGATCATCAGCAGCGTAATCCCCAAACTGTCCGACATTAAGCCGCAGAATCTCCAGCATAAAACACCCATCCACCACCATCAAGCGCAGAAATTCTTCATCTCCGCCACCCCCCTTCCACCTTTCCTCAAGCCCCTGATAGGAGCTCTGCAGTCTCCCGACGATCTCCTCGATCCCCGCCACGAAGTCCTCCAATGGCTTCTTGGCTCGGCGCAGAAGGTGGAGGAGGGCGCGGTGCTTGTGCTCCTCCATGCTAGCCAGTTCGGGGTCGGCGTGGTGGTAAGGGCCGAAGGAGACGATCTGAGGACGGTAGGCTTTGGGGTTTAGGTCTTTGATGCAGGAGGGGACGAGGTAGATGGAGTGTTTTCGCCATAGGTCGAGATCTTTGGATGGGTTGTTGGCTTCTTTTTGGATGGCGGTTATCCAGCTCCGGTCGACGGAGGTGCCGGTCGCCATTTTGGAGTCATGAGATGAGCAAATTGTTGAAATAGTGTATTGGGCTCTATGTATTTTACCAAGAATTTATATGGGATTTGGAACAGAAGCTTTAATTGAGTGTGGAGTGTTGAGCGAGGAGAGGTATTTCGCCATTGCTGGGGAATCGGTAGGGTTTTTTCAGGAGAAATCACGAGGACGAAGCTTTGAGCTGAAGTATTGCAAATATTCTGAGGTGTCAGTTCTTTCCTGTCTTTTTTTTATTCTTTTTTTTTTTTGGGTTTGTGAGAGTAGTTAAAGCTAAGTGATAATTAAAATAAAAATTAATTATTAAAATATATTTTAAAATTGACTCTTAATTAAAGAGAAGATTCATACCAATTTCTTCATAAATCTTGGACAAGTCATCCAAAATGTTTATGATGACATCTTATAGAGAAATTTTCATGGGTTATGCAAACGCCACCAATTTCAAAGGAAAATATGAAAAATCTATGATCGAAATACTTGAATACGGTGCTTTATTTTTTTAATTTATTGATGTTATTTTTACTTGAGGTCAAGATGGTCTAGCAAAAGCTATCAGTGTTACACTTATGAATCCATCATGAAAATCCTTGACTGTATTCTAAGACTAGTTAATTTGGGTAAGACAATCCCAATGTGCCATTTGACCAAACCAATTAATGATTATTGATTGCATCCAACAAGACAAAGTTGTTGAACTCAATCTTATCGGACAAGTTGCTCAATACTTGAATTAGAAAAATTGTAGGAACTAATTTCACTTAAATTTTGGATGAAGAGATAACCCGCATTAAATTTTGAATTTTAATTAATTAATCACAGTTAAGCTTGGTTGCATATTTGACATTAGATTAAAGCTTATAAACATTTGTCCAAACTACATGACTATTCAAATCGGAATATACATAAACAATTATGATGGGCAGATATGGACACATGGGACAGACACTATGACACAAACATATAACCCTTTTATTAATCCCCCCTAATGACCCATTAGCTACCCCAGAAGTTCTCTTTAACCTATGACAACCCCATTGAGTATGAAGCTAGTCCTAGGCCAATGAAGGAATCTATCTCTAACCACATTACCCTAAAAACCCTAAAAATCCCATTACATCAAAATTCAAACCAATGGGAGGGGTGGGTCACCAAAGTCAAACTTTGGCCTCACCTGATTTTTCCTAACACCAACTAACCTTAAAATTTACATAAGCCTTAGCACACCAACTTAAACCTAAAATTAAAATCACTAAAAAGCACCAAAAACCTAATTGGACCCAAGATTAACTTGAATCAAATAATAAAATCAATTAGTAAACAATTACAACTATCAAAATAAAATCAAAATCAATTTAAAGTGTTAAAATAAAGGTCACTTAAAAATCAAAATTAAATTATGAAGGCCCACTAGGCCTAATCGTTTTGGCCTAACCCAATTGAAAAGGCCAAACTTAGGGTTAAGCCCATGAATCATCCCTAAAGAACCAACCCCATGGATCACCCACATGACCCATGACGCATGGTTCAACCCTTAGGGTGAACCTATGAGTCAAATGACCTACCATCACATTGCATAACTAAGGATTAAATTAAATTATTTAAGTCTTGATGCAAACACAAAAAGACAAGAAGACACATTTAGCCAAGCCACTCAACACATGGCACTTAAGTCATCACTCCTTCATGGGGTGTCAAAACAGACCAATTATGCTCTTAGCACCTGACCCGACCCGCAATTACACAGATATTTATGTTCCTTAATAAGACAAAACTTGAACCAAATTATATTTAACGACTAGGGAGAAAAAATATAATATGATAAAAATTTAAAGAAATTGTTTTCTCATCAGGGTTTCTACGCAAATATATATATCGTTTTAAGTAATATCGAGTTTTCCTTAAAAACCCCAGTATCGATCCCACGAGGAAGCCAAAAATAAGAAAACAATGAAATGAAATATAGGAATTTTGACTTTAAGAAAACCTTACTTAAAATTGTAGCAACTATCTAAAGATGAAAATTAAGTTTACTAAATTCTACAACATGCAAGTAAAGTAAATGTAACGACTTAAACATTATATATAAAGAGAATTTCTACTTGCCCATAATTCATAATCATTGTAGGATTTCAAATTTTTTTAGAAACTTAAATGTGATATTGTAACAAATAGGAGCATACATATTCTTTACTACTTTCAAAATGTGTAAAAAACATTGACTAATCTAAAATTAGTGTCGACAAATATAGTAGTGTTGGGTAGGTTCTAATCTCTCACTCATATATTACTCACTATGCCCTCTCTATAGGACCTACCAGTGACCCTTAATTCCATTCTCTAGACTAAATTGATAAAAGAATCTAGTCTGTCACTTTAAAAACATCAATTATGAGTCCACCAAATCTTATCTCCCTATCTATTTGCACCTCCTTAGGACGATTGCGACTGCTCTTTCCAAGGCAGAATGTGATACTTACAAGTAAAGAAATCTTAGCCATTTCAGGTCTATAAGTTCCTCAACAGGTTTTAACAATACAAGTGACCAATTTGTAAAGTAAATAAATGATCGGTAAAAATATTATCACAATTTTTTGAAATAAAAGAAGTTCTAAACAAAATTAAAATCACATACTTAATTACTTCATATTGCATGAAGAAAGAAAGAAAACAACTCACGAAACATGGGGATAACAAAATAAAAAAAAAATTATAAAACTTCAATCTAAAGTATAAATTTTGAAGACAAAGACACAAATACTTATATGGGATGTTCCTCCAAGCACTCCTTTGAAGTTCTCTGGCTTCTCTGACTCCAACAGCGCTTACAAGACTCACAAACTCCAGAAATAACAAAGACTCACAAAGAAAACTTCTCCCACACTTCACACACTCACACACTATGAGACTCTATAGACCCGACCCCATAGCATCTTGGAATTAATCCATATTTATAGAGATTTGAAAATGGCCAAGGGTTGCTTTAAATATCTCTTTAAAATTCAGTCTCATTTAATGAATCTTCTAGAAAATAACCGTGGCACCTAGGCCCTCCAACTGTCATGCCTAGGTGCCAACCAATTTCTGCATCTGGTGCCTATGCGACAGTTCGGCTGGTTTGGTACTTTTCTTCATTTTAACTCATTTTGCTTCTTTTTTATGTGTTTTTGCTCATTTTTACTCTTAAACTCTTTTCTTGCTCCTACAACTAAAAACATAAAAATATGTTTCATTAAAGCATAATATCCTAAAAAATTGAGCATAAAATGTGCATATAAAATAGGTAATTTTATGGTGGATCAATTCCCCAAAACTTAAATGTTATTTGTCCTCAAGTAATCGTTCTTACTATATAAAAAGTATAACTTATGGAAGTGAGTTTACTTGAATATTTCTATAGTTTTTGTTTTATAAATGCAATAGTGAAATCTTAGAAAGATTTTTAATAACATAAGTTAAAACTATAATGTAAGAATATTTTGTAATCAAGTTTAAGGATTCTAATTTCTTATTTATTTCATGAATAATTGTAATTTTTCATATTAAAGATAATTTAAAAAATACAAGAAGAAGAATATCATAAGAACTTTACTAGTTCGGATGTAATACTTCATAAATAAGCTTAGAAATGTAATTAACTTTATTTCCTTAAGATAATTTAAATGAAGCCAATTTTTTATTAGGCATCTCCTCAAGCTTCTCCTCATATATATTTTCCTTTTTGCTTTTCTTTTCCTTTTATTTTTCTTTTCTTTTTCTTTCAGAATTATTTTCAATCCTTTTTATATTTTCATGTCATGTGAGGATTACTATATCTAGATAGGCTTTAATGATTTTGAATTTCACCATCCTCTTCTTAAAGTTAAAACCATTTCACAGTTCCTTACTTGATAAATATGTATTAGACTTGAAAAAGATTTTTCATAAAGTCTCAATTCTTTTTTTTCAAATAAAAATCCAAGATCTTTAACTTTTCCAAAAATATAATTTCCTTTATTTTAAATAGTAAAAGCAAAATTTTATACTCTTATACTAAATATCTTAAATGCAGAATTAATTTTATTATTAAAAAATTTTACTTAAGTTTACTATATTATTTATAAACTAAAAAATATAGCCATCTCAAGCTATCTCAACATTTCATAGGTTATATTAAAATAATTTTTGAAAATATATTTTACTTAAGATAAATATAGTTTAGCTTTAAAAATTTTCTCTCTTCCCCCAAACTTAAATTTTAAATTAGTTTAAGACAGCTAAGTTTATAATAAGCATGAAGAAAGAGAATTTTAAAATTTTTAAGTAGGAGAACAATACAGGTGATGTTGGGTGTTTTGTTTGGTGTAGCTTTTGTAAATATTTTTCAATATTGCAAAACACACACGATAACACTTATAATAAATATGTAATTCAATCCCAATAAAAATAACTTTAGTAGAAAAAAATTTATCTTTTATAGTCTTTAAACTGCCAAACTTGTAATAATAACAAAGTATATGTATCGCTCAAGTAATAAATGACTATAATGGAGTCCTAAATATTGATCCCATAAGGAAGTTGGAAATTATGATAATCTATATTATAAAACACAAAATTTAAACTACAAAACTTGAGTATGAAATTTAGATCTACAGTAATTGAGTATATGCTAAATAAAATGCAGTTAAAAGAACTACGTTAATTAAAGTGATTGCTAAACTTCAAAAATAAACTTGTAAAACTAAATAAAGTTTCTGTGAAGAAGAGTTCAAATTTAAGAAACATCATTCCCCTTTACAAATAGTATTTAAATTGTGAAGAATTTTTTTTTAAAAATATATATAATTTTATTATGTAAAATAGGAGCAATCATATTATTTACCCACTTTTAAATGCATAAAGAACATTGGCTAATACAGAGTTTGGTCCCTAATTTCGTAGTTAGGTTGGGAGGGTATTGGCTCTCACTCCAGAGCTCCCACTTCTCCCTCGCTTGGGGGCTAACAATGTTACATTATTTTCCAATCAACTAAACCAAATTGAGGTTTTTAATCTATCACATTAAAATTTTCAATTCTGCATACAAAAAGTATATCACCTTATTTATTTACACTCAACCTCATGAATTACATTCTCACCCATGAAATTGAATGTGACTCTGACCATGTTGTAGAAATCATAGTTCTTTCAGATAATATATTTTTCAACACAATTTAACATTTCAATTGCCCTGATAAAAAAATAAATGAATATCAGAGTACAAATCATCACAAATTATTTACATTTAAAATTGTATAAAAAAAATCAATTTTTCACAAAATCATATCTCAAAATAAGGAAAATGATAAAAAAAAACTACTCATAATTCATGAGAAGAAAACAACAAAACACAGATTTCATATATAAAAACAAATTTACAAAACAAAGAAATAAAAGATACAACTTATCTCACACTCCTTCCCAAGCAAATCTATAGAAGTTCACTATGAGCACTTCCCCTCTTTAAAACCATTTTATTTCTTTTGATTATTTTATTTCCTAACTTCATATTTTGTTGTTTCTCCAACTATTTCATAAATTAACTTAATTTTTTCTCTCTATATATTTAAACATCCAACAATGAAATTGTAAATGTATAAATAAAGAGCTATTTCTCATGATTCACACGTGATTATTATAACCAAAGCAATGAAAAATGTATCAATGTGATTATAGTTTTTTTTCATAAAATTAATATTTAAGTTTGAAAGAGTTAACTTTAATCGTAGGAAATTAGACATTTTTTAAAAAGTTATGACTATAATTATACGTATGAGGCCAAACTTATGTTCACTTACTATCATTATTGCGAGGTCAATATACATGTATCAATATATAATGATAATTTTCTCATAAGCTTAATAGTGATGGAGTAATTATATCAAGATCAACGTACGTATGCACACACACACACACACGCACACAAATTTATGTGTATGTGTGTGTGTGCGTTTATTTATTTATATTGAGTAGCTATTTTGTAATATAAAAAGAGAAAATTTATAAATATATAAAATTTACTATAAAAAAAGGGATTGATCGTCAAATATTATACAAGAACATTTTCCTCTCCCAAGAAATAGAGAGATTTTTTTGCATCATGTGGCCCATTCCCTCCTTTTGATTCAACACTTTTTTGAGGTGTGAGTTCCACTCATAAATCAAATTATAATGGATAATACAAACTTAGGGTCTGTTTGGGGCACTGCAGCTTATTGAATAATCTGCTGATAATTTGATTAAAAATAACATGCTGATAAGCTGGGTGTGGTAGCTATTACGCATTTTTATTATTTTGGATAAGCCAGACTGTAGTCAGAAAGCTGCCACTGCACCTAGACAAGTACGGTGTGAAAACGCAGCTTTCAACATTTTGAAAACACATAAGCTGTCAAAATACAGTTTACCTAAAAGACCAAGTGCGTTTTCAAAACGCCACCGCACCAAATAAGCTGCCCCAAATAGACCCTTAATAAGAATATCTTATTTTTTTTTATAATTGAGTTACATCATAGAGAAATCACTAATCTAATTATACAAAGAAGACAATTTTTTTATAGAAAAGTTGAGTTCAATGGTTATACTAGAAGAATTTACTAGATTAGATGAGTTCACAATTAAGTCAAATAAATAAACAACTAAATTAAAATTATATAATAAGAAGCCTGAGCTGATAAATTATAAAACTAGTCCTTAAATGTGAGCACAAGAGATCCCAGGGTAAAATCGTTTCGGTGTAGCCAAATTCCCTCAACAATGATTCCCTTCAAGGGAGCTAAGAGTTCCAAAGGTAGATGATCAGGCGATACTTAAACAAAGCCACTTCTCTTATTTTACTTAAAGAATTTTTTTTAAATGAAAAGCCAACATAATGAATTCAGAGCTTAAATAAATTTCAAGGAATAATGTTTTTCATTGTTCAGCTCATGAATAAGAAGATCAATAACAAAAATTATAAACTTATCCTACAAACTAGAGTAAGTTATAACTCTCAGTAAAAGATGGTCAAATTTTTTTTTTTCATTATCTTATTTTTTTGTAATTGTTTTGAAAAGATATAAGAGAATCCGAGAATTGAATGTATGGCTCTAAGACATCCTGCAAAGTTGCATTACTAATGTGCTAAGTTCCTATAACAAGTTTACCAGTTTATAAACTACTAAAAACTAGCTATTGAGTTTAAAAGATCGAGTTTAGAGGACCAAGTTTAAAAGGCTGAGCTTAGAATGTCAAGTTATAAAAAATAATTGCACATGCTAGATGTTACAAGGATAAAATTTAACATTAAACCCACACTACAAGAAAATAATAAAAAAGGATAAGTTAATGAGCTTTTGAGACCTATATAACTAACTTTTAATGTATAAAAAGCCTATATAAGTAAATTTTAATATATAAATGGAGACTAATTCTAAATTTTTGTTCAATACCCTTATTTATGTTATATGAAATAGAGATATTTTTAATCTCTTCTCATTCTTTCTCTCTTTTTGTTCAACACTTTCCTAGAGGTGTGAGTCCATGAATAATTGAGGTTTTGGCACACACAAATCAATTAAGTGAACTCTTAATGCATGATACTTGGTGATGTTAAAAATATCTTTATTTCAGGGAGATTAATGATTGATTTATAGTTATCACATCAGGAAACCTTGTTAAGGCACGTGATTTAATCTCACATTAAGTTGTTGAAAAATATTCTAATATAAAAATTCCAAATGATTAGTTCTGACATATAAGCATAAGATTTTGAATTGAAAATGATTTCACAACTAATATATTTAACTAAACTCTAATATTATTTTGGTTTACTCCCGAATTAATATTATCTGACCATTTCTAAATCATATGTTTCAAAATTAATTCCATTTATAAGAAATGATTTAAATGAGTCAAATAGTTACCATGGTAACTCTAGAGAGTTTAAATTAAAAATTTTGGCTTTTTAATTTAAATATTAGTGAGAATAACACTTAATCAAACGAGCAATGGTTGATAGTCATGTTATCATGCTAAAGTTGAGTTCTATTATCCTAATCTTATTAGCTTGATCTAAATGGGGACAAAATTCATTCAAATAGCTACAATTTCAATCATTTAAAGAATCTCGTCAATTCATTTTTATATTAAGAGAACTCAATTGTGAACCATTATTACTTTTTTAATGAGCAAAATATACATTATTAGTTAATTTGATGTAATTAAAGACATTGAATTTATTTCTAGATCTTATATTCCACAACACAAGAGATTGAAGGAAGGCTCGCATGATAGGTGGTGATAATTAAAGAATTCACTTTAAATTTGAAAAATTTTTATTCAATAAAACTAATATTTTTTGTAATGTTTAATTAATATGTTTATTTCTCATTATTTTTCACTGTTATATTTTATCATTTTATTGTATTAATATTGGTGAGTAAAGCTCATGAAGTTACAATCAAAAGTAATATTGGGTGCTTGGAAATTCTCAATGATAGAAAAATCTTAAGCCTTAGCTCAGTATAATTTTTCAGCACACACACATATAGAAATATAAGAGTCAATTATATTTTTTATGCTGATAAACTCTAGAAAGGGAAAAAATCATTGGGTTTGGCTTAATCAAAGTAATTTACTAGAAATTGAAAGTATATATGTTAGCCCTTTTCATTATTTTGAGAAGCTAAAATTACGAAAATTGATAATCACAATTAAAAAGTTGGTGTTTGGCTACAACAATCATATATTGGTTATAGCAATTGTAGTTGGTGGCCAAAGCAGTCATAGTTGGCAACAAAAGTCATAGTTAGTGGTTACAACAACCATAGTTGGATATAAAAGCTATAGTTAATGGCTAGAACAACTATAGTTTGTGGTTACAACAATTATAGCTGGCTATAAAATTGTAGTTGTTGGCTATAACAATAATAGTTGGGTTATAATAATCATTATTGACTAAAAAGTCATATTTGGTGGCTACAACTATCATAGTTGGTAGAAACAATCGCTGGTAGTGAATCATAATGATAACAATCATAATTGGCTTACAAAAATTGTAGTTGCTTCCTACAAAAATCATAATTGGCTGCAATAATTATTGGTGGTCAACAATGACTGGTAGTAAACAACTGTTGTTGGTCTATCACTTGCGCTTCTCTTCACGAGTTATGCTTTATTTGTCAGCTCTATCTTCTCTTTTTCTTCCCCTAGCCTCTACCCCCAATTTTATGTGAAGAATATGAGCCTATTTATAGTTTTTGATAGGGACNGCGCTTCTCTTCACGAGTTATGCTTTATTTGTCAGCTCTATCTTCTCTTTTTCTTCCCCTAGTCTCTACCCCCAATTTTATGTGAAGAATATGGGCCTATTTATAGTTTATGATAGGGACATTTTGATAAATTTAATCAAAATCTCAAAACACTCCATCAAATAGTCCATATTGATTTCCTTGATCACATGTTATTTTTTTAGTATTTAAGTGTCTTAATAATATTTGAATTAAATGATCATAAGCTTGTTGGATTCCTCTTTTTGAGATGCTCGATCTGAGTTTAATCATGTCAAATTTAACAATTATTTANTCCATCAAATAGTCCATATTGATTTCCTTGATCACATGTTATTTTTTTAGTATTTAAGTGTCTTAATAATATCTGAATTAAGTGATCATAAGCTTGTTGGATTCCTCTTTTTGAGATGCTCGATCTGAGTTTAAGCATGTCAAATTTAACAATTATTTGACTTTCTAATTAATGCACCAAGTCTTTAAATACACCTCAAGAGTTTGATCTAAGCTTATTTTGACTCAGAAAAGGTTCACTTTCAGTATCATTAGGCTTACATTGACGAGATGTTCAGTTTAACTATAAATTATTGAAATCAGAGCTTAGATGATCTGAATTTTGAATATAAAAGATCTCATATTCACTATGCACCGAGATTCACACATGATTATATAAATTTATTGGTAACCTATCAAGTGCAATAGAATAAGAAGATAATATAAATGAAGGGTATAAATTATAAGAGAAGTGATCCCTACTTCGAAATAAAAAATTCTTAGGAATCCAACTACATACCTCATATGTTCTTACATTTCCAACATCTTAAATTTAATACTTACACATACAACATTTAAGTGTCATAATTACTTCAAAACTTAAGAATGAAAATATGTATCTTCGTTTTAAAATACTAGTTTTAGTAGTGTTGCTAATGTAATACGAAAGAATTGAGTGCAAAGTTAAAAAAGACTCAAATTTAGGAATTGGATTTGCAAATTTATAAGAATCATGTAATTTGCATTCCAATTCCCCCAAAAAAATGGACATAAAATAGACACAAAAGAGGGACTTATCCCCCTTGCAAGAATGAGGAGCTACCATTACTAAACAGTTCATAAAATATATAGTTCTCAAAATCTAGCCTTTAAGCCCAAGCATAAGCAAGCCCAACAGAACAAGCACAGTGAGCCGTTAATAGCCACTACGATGGAGAAGTGTTGGGAGCCATACGTTGAAATGATAGGCTCATCCGAAATCTCATCCGTTTTCTTCTAAGCGCAGCGACTCTATCACCTCCTCTTTCTCCATGGCACACTCCCATCACCACAATCTCTCACTCCACTCCCTTTCTTCCCTTTCTCATCTCTGAGGTCACTTCTCTCCCGCTTTTCTCGTCCTTACCTCCCTCTCCCTCCGCCGGCCCTTCATGGCTTCGGCTACTCTCCTGGTAGCCAATGCCTCTCTCCAGGTCTCTCTCTCTCTCCTTCTCCTTCTCTCTTGCGCTCGCTCTGTGTCTTTATGGCTCATAAAATCTATGTCCGTTATAATTGAACAGGGGAACAGCAAGGGGTTCTCGGAGTTCTCTGGGTTAAGGGGCTCCGCGGCTCTGCCTTCCTCCAAGAGGGCTTTTTCATCTGAAGATTTCGTCTCTGTCATTGCCTTCAAGACTGCTGCTGTGAGAATCGCTCGCTTCTTATTTACTATCTTTGTTGAATTTTATATGGATATATTTTGATAGAATTTTTAATCACAAAATAACTATTTTGATGAAATATTTACTCCTTAACTATAAAAATCCCATCTTTTTATTTAATGATTGGGAAGTATGAAACAATAGGTAGTTAGCGGTTTGCTTCTGTTATATTAAGCCTATAAATACTATAAATTAGCTTATTCTCTATATATTTTATATTTTTTTCTCTCATCTTTCTTTTGGGGTTGTTGATAGCCTTGAATTATGGGTTGTTATTCTTTATAATTATTTTTTTTTGTTCTCTTCATAGAACAAATTTATATCAAATGGCGCTTTTGCTAAGAACAAGAATGTCTATTGATACAAAAATGTTGTAAAATTGGAAGAATAATAATGTAAATGGGCTAATTCATTTTGTTGGAATTTATATATCAAATGCTTCAATTTTTGGGATTATTGCATACATAATCTTCGAAAGCATTCTTATTTATAAAATCTAGCATTTATGTGAAATTTTTGAACAACTGAATTGATGTATTTATATGTCACGATCAAATCATTGAGAATTTGATAAAAAATGAAATATATGACATGAATTTTGATATTTGAGCGTGAAAATGAAAAAAAAAATGAACGAAAGAGGGTTCTAGATTTACAAATAACAATGTTTTCAGGTGCTAATATGCAATTGCCCCTATTTATATTCACATACATATAATATTTTATTGCCTAAGCAAATTCATAAAAACGTTGTATTTCTTTTTTAAAAGTAAAATTTTAATGATATTTTTTATGCAATTTAAACATTTGGAATTTGAATGTTATACAAACAAATATTAATGTTTAAATTTTATATTTAAGAACAAGAGAATTATGTTTTATGCATATCTAATTGTGTTTTTATAAACTTATAAAGGCATAAAGTAATTCATTAACTATTTATTAATCAGAAATGTAATTAATTTTTTTGTTATAATTATTGTCACATTAAGCCATAGTATTTTGCAATAATTTTGTAAATTTCTAATTGAAATTTTTCATAATCATTTTTTTTAATAAAATCTATTAGAAAATGTTTTACAAATTCATGAAAATTTTTATATTTAAAAAATAAGTTCTTTGTATCAAATTATTAAAGTAAATGGCTTGTATGATTTTTTAGGGGTTTGGTCTTTTGATTATGATACATTCAAAAGGGAAAAAAATTGCGTACATAAGACGTACGCAGAGCTGCGTACGTCTGTAACCTGCAAACAGGTTATAGGGAGGATTTTAGGAGGTTATAACCGCGTTATACCCCCTGTAACCTCCCTGTAAACTACCTGTACCTTCTAGTAAGTTTCGCGCTTCTGTTTTGATATACATGTAGGTTACAGGGAGGTTACAGGGGTATAACACAGTTATAACCTCCTGAAATCTTCCCTGTAACCTGTTTGCAGGTTACAAACGCAGGCAACTCTGCGTATGTACGCAATTTTTTTCCCTTCAAAAGACAATAAAAATATTATTATGTTTTAGGAAAATTTACATACATACTACTCATTCCTATGTATTTACATATTTAATACATAAATTTTAAAAATCTTAGAAAAAATATATAAATAACTTTAGGCAGGGGAGAGCGCCGCTGGGGTTCATAATAAGGGAGTGGTGGAAGCGAAGCTGAAGGTGGCCATCAATGGCTTCGGCCGCATCGGGCGCAACTTCCTTCGATGCTGGCACGGGAGGAAGGATTCCCCACTAGATATAGTGGCCATCAACGATACCGGCGGCGTGAAGCAAGCCTCTCACCTCCTCAAGTACGACTCCACACTAGGCATCTTCGACGCCGATGTTAAGCCTGCTGGAGATCGTGCCATATCCGTCGACGGAAAGATAATCCAGGTCGTCACGGATCGAAACCCTGCTAATCTGCCATGGAAGAATCTCGGCATCGATCTGGTTATCGAGGGCACCGGCGTGTTTGTCGACCGGGAGGGGGCAGGTAAGCACATCCAGGCTGGTGCGAAGAAGGTTCTGATTACGGCTCCTGGAAAGGGTGATATCCCCACCTATGTTGTCGGAGTTAATGCCGATGCTTACAACCCCGATGAGCCAATCATCAGCAACGCCTCCTGCACTACTAATTGCCTCGCTCCTTTCGTCAAGGTCCTTGATCAGAAGTTCGGTATGGCTTAATCCATGTCTTTACAGTATATTAGAGCGATACATTTTACAATGTGTCGTTATCTCTGGCTAGAACTATCCCATTAGGGGGCATATATATCTTTAATCGTGCTGAAGCTTACCGTTCTCATATTTTAACACTAGTTTAATAGCTTCCCTTAGTTCTACTGAGCTATTCCTTTTATAGCATCACCACTTCTATTTTATTTTTTATTTTTGTTGCCCCTTATTGTTAGTTTTTGTTTCGTATCATATTATCAAGAAATAAACAGGACTTTCTGTAGACTAGAGAGTATTTTGACTACGGGAAATTCACATATGTTTTTTTTGTTTCATTTCTCTTGAGAAGTGATTAGAACTAATTTGACAAAATCTAATAACCCTTGCAGTGGCACAAAATTCTCAGTTATTATGATGATTATTAAGTAAAAAATATTATGTAGAACGCTGGCATCATCTTTTGAAAGTAAATATTAGAATCATTTCGGAAAAAAAAAAAAAAGAGTTATTTGTGTTAGATGACAAGTTGATTGTTTGTTCAGTCAAATAATTGAACAAGATATTTTCTCTCAAAAATTGGTTCTCTAGTGTTTTACTTTGATGAATCCACTTATGATAATCTAATATTTTTTGCAGCTGTTGTATATGCTTTTGTATTTACATTTGCATTGATTCTTAATGATGCATCTTCTACTCAAGTTTCAATTGAATTCTTGAAATACCTTGGTTGCATCCTCCAAATTATAAGACATCAATCCTCTTATATTAGGCATTATAAACGAAATTAGAGATAATGGCAGTGGGATATTGTACAATGCTGCTATCACTAGAAAATTTCCTATTGTCTTATGTTGGATCGTTTTCTCAGTCACTATTTTTTTTTGTTGTTTGATTATTTCTTTTTGAGAAAGCCTATGACTTCTAACTGTCACCTCTAAGTTTTAAGATCAAAGTTGTTGAAGGATATTAGACTCGACACCTAGCAATCACCCATTTTGAGATTGAATTTTGATATGCTATTTTAGGTCGACTAAGGCTTTGTAATGTCTTAGTCCCTTAGGGGTAATTTTTCATTCTTTATTGCCATTGTTGCCTTGTTATCTTGCTGCTATTTGATCCCAAAATGTGATATATCCTACATTGCTCACCTACACTTTTGAAGCTTCCACTTGACTGAATTTTCAAAATTCTATTGCATCTTTAGAATTCCGAGCAGTATAATTAACTGTTTCTTCATTATTCTAATGTTTGGCATCTTGAATATGATACCATTTTTGCTTCCACATGTTATCGCTTTAGCATCTTTGGTCAACCTTCCAAATATCAGTACTAAAGGCTGAGATGTAACCTTTTTAGCCTGGTTGCCTAAATGAGATCAAGTTTCTTTTAAAGCTAAGAATATGTTGCACATCGTGAAGCTTCCACATTGTCTCATTATGCATCTTGATTTTCACATCATCAACTACCACAATATTTAAGAGTTCAACATCAGTGAGCTGGACCTTCTCTTAATCTTTTATAGAATAGTTAGATATAAATTTTTTATGTGAAGTTGAATGAAAAGACATACTTTAATCCAAAATCTTGGATTTAAGTGCATCAATCGTATGGCTTTAAATTGCTTCTTTTCTTTTTTTCCTTTAGATTCACTTCGGCGTTATTTGGTAACATCCCTTGGGGTCTATTGCTAAATGTCTCAATTAATTTTCAATAATTCTTATGCCTGCAACTTGACATTGCAATTGATTTCTCATTTGTAACACCAATTCTTCCAATGATAATTTATTTTCTTCAAATTGAGATCTAGATGTGAATCCAGATGGGTATGTCGGTTTCAAGTTTGTAAAATTATTTATCTGATTATTCAAATTGCCTAAGAAATTTTGTTGGTTGTTATCCGATTGATGATTTCCTACATTTTAGTTATTCCACTTAAAGTTCGGGTGATTTTTCCAACTAGGATTGTAGGTGTTCTTATAGGGCTTATTGGGTCTATTATTTATGACATTCATTGACTTCACAATATTACACTAAGATTAACTAGTTTTCCATGTGTATTCTCATTGATTATTAGTGATTTTGGTGTTGAGTTCAAGCTTAAGTTGTCTAATTTCTTAGATATTGCAGCTACCAATGTAGCCAAAATATATAAAGCATTTTGTTCATGAATGTTGTTTATATTTCTAGTGTTTATTCTCTCAAAAGGTCATTGACAGTTCTTAGTAACAATTTTTTCAATAAGTGCATAGGCCTCCTCAAATGGTTTTCACATTGAAATTTCTTCTGTTGTAGCATCTATTATAGACCTTAATGATTTTACCAACTCATTATAAAAATTTTTATAATCAACCAATTAAGTAGGATATAGTGTGGGCATTTCCAAGCAGATATTTAAATCTCCTTCAAGCTTCATATATTCTCATTATCATTTAGGACGAAGGATGTTATGTCATTCATAAGCTTGATTGTTTGGAAGGAGAAAATTTTTTAGCAATTAACTTTTGACCCAAATTGTTCCAAGTTATGATAGACTCAGGTGCTTAAGAANTAACATCCCTTGGGGTCTATTGCTAAATGTCTCAATTAATTTTCAATAATTCTTATGCCTGCAACTTGACATCGCAATTGATTTCTCATTTGTAATACCAATTCTTCCAATGATAATTTTTTTTTGTTCAAATTGAGATCTAGATGTGAATCCAGATGAGTATGTCGGTTTCAAATTTGTAAAATTATTTATCTGATTATTCAAATTTCCTAAGAAATTTTGTTGGTTGTTATCCTATTGATGATTTCCTACATTTTAGTTATTCCACTTAAAGTTCGGGTGATTTTTCCAACTAGGATTGTAGGTGTTCTTATAGGGCTTATTGGGTCTATTATTTATGACATTCATTGACTTCACAATATTACACTAAGATTAACTAGTTTTCCAGGTGTATTCTCATTGATTATTAGTGATTTTGGTGTTGAATTCAAGCTTAAGTTGTCTAATTTCTTAGATATTGCAGCTACCAATGTAGCCAAAATATATAAAGCATTTTGTTCATGAATGTTGTTTATATTTCTAGTGTTTATTCTCTCAAAAGGTCATTGACAGTTCTTAGTACAATTTTTTCAATAAGTACATAGGCCTCCTCAAATGGTTTTCACATTGAAATTTCTTTTGTTGTAGCATCTATTATAGACCTTAATGATTTTTCCAACTCATTATAAAAATTTTTATAATCAACCAATTAAGTAGGATATAGTGTGGGCATTTCCAAGCAGATTTTTAAATCTCCTTCAAGCTTCATATATCTCTCATTATCGTTTAGGATGAAGGATGTTATGTCATTCATAAGCTTGATTGTTTGAAAGGAGAAAATTTTTTAGCAATTAACTTTTGTCCCAAATTGTTCCGAGTTATGATAGACTCAGGTGCTTAAGAGTTGAGTCATATCTTAGTCTTATTTCTAAGTGAAAAAGGGAACAACCTAAGTCTACTATCATCATCTAAGACACTGTTATATCTAAATATTGCACACAATTCTAAAATGCTGGCTATTTGTATGTTTTGATTTTCATAAATGAACCTTCAAATTGAGTATTTTGAACCATTAGAATTATAACTTGTTTTGTTTCAGAAGTATTAGCTTAAATGATAGAGTTATTGATACTCTAATAAATTTCATCTACCATAGGGTTGGTAAAATCCTTTAAATGATCTAAACTAAATTTTCTATTCCTAAGGATTCAACATTTTTTCTAAATTCCTTTTTAGTATTGTAACTTTTCAAAAAATTTTCAGTAGTTTTCTCTATTTTAGAGTTAAATTACACTAGTTCAACAAATTTAATTATACACATGTAACTCAAGGCTAACTAGCACCCTAAGTTAACAATTAACAAAATATAACTCGTTAAAAAACACAAGATAACACAATTTTCACACAACAAATAACACACTTTCTTTTTTTTTTTTCTTAAAATAAATTGAAGCCAATTTAAATGAGCAAAACAAAATAAAAAAAAGTTATGAAATTAGTTAAAATATAAACAACAAATAACACTATTGTTTTGAACCTAAACTTCAAATTCTTATCTTGTATTTATTCTAAATAAACATATTAACATCGTTTTTCTGACGACGGTGCCAAAAATTTTATATGCGATGTGATGAAGTTACCTCATAAGTATACGTGTCGATTAAATAGCATTCGGATTTTGAGTCTGAATTATCGATCCCAAGAGAAACTTTTGTTACTTTTTAAACTAGTTTAATCACTAGTCTGAAACTTTCAGTTTATTTCAAAACTGTCGATGGTTTTGAAAAGTTTTCTAAAGGTCTTAAAATGTGAAAGCAAAAACTAAATATTTTTGTTTTGACTAGATTGAGAGTAGATATTTTTGATTTGTACAGGAGAGTAGATGCTTTTGATTCGACTTATGTTAAGAAAGGCAGGGGTGGCCCTAGAAAGACTTGGGCTTTTTGTATAAAAATGACCTTAATTTATTAGAATTAAATGAAAGTGTGGCATTCAATAGGATGCAATGGAGAAAAAGGATTTATTAGTTGACCCCATTTAGTGGGATAAAGACTTGTTGTTTTTGTTGTTGTAGATTGAAAAAAAATTTCTTTGAGTTGGATTATGTGAAAACTTTTTGTTCATCCACTAAATTCTTCTAATTAATGTTGACAACCAGTGACAATTATTTCTTACTCTCTTTCCAAACATAAAAGCATTGGAGTATATGTCATGATTAAGTCCTTTTAATCCTATAAAGACTCCCATGATTTTCTCATAACTCCTATGTGATTGCGATCTCCTAATGGTAACATTTCTTTTCTATTAAGAAATTATGGGCTAACTCACTTGCTCTTTTTANAAATTTAATTATACACATGTAACTCAAGGCTAACTAGCACCCTAAGTTAACAATTAACAAAATATAACTCGTTAAAAAACACAAGATAACACAATTTTCACACAACAAATAACACACTTTCTTTTTTTTTTTTCTTAAAATAAATTGAAGCCAATTTAAATGAGCAAAACAAAATAAAAAAAANAACCCAGATTGTAACCTTTTTCGCTCAAGCCAACTCTCTTACAATACGCTCCTCCCATTAAATTCCTCTTAATTCTCTTAACACAATATAAAGTCACACTCACCTACACTCTAAGTCATTTTCAGGCTTCCAAAAGGCTTCTTTGTCACTATAATTTGTTTGATTTTATCTCTCAAATTATCCAAACTGTCATTTGATTTTCGTAACCACTCTATGTTGGTGAGCAACACCGAGGTGCTAATGAGGTAGGGTCGTGGCTCTAATGTTGGGACTAGCATTGCTGGCTTTGCGAGGCTGGAGTGCTAGTTTCTGGCGCCATAGTATCGTGCTCTCGGGTTCTTGGCTAGATACTCCTCACCCACACTCTAAGTCCATTCTTAGCTCAATTTCTTCCAAGTGCTAGATTAGTTCTTGTATACCACACATATACAAAAAAAATGAACAAAGAGTATAGAACTAGCACAAAAGGTATAATAAAAGCACCATACATAACATCACATTTTACATGTATGAACGGGTCATTCAAGTTAGTTGGGTTGTATTGATAAAAAAAAGGCATGATTTATATAATAAATGAGTTAAACGAGTTACTGCATGTTTGGGTCAAATATTTTGACCTATGTAATAAACTAGTTGAATTCAAGTTGGGTCAACATAAAATTAAAGTTGAATTCAACCCATCAGGTGAATTTGCACACCTAATGATAGGTATAAAGCATTAGATGTAAATAAGATCTTGCGTTTGACAGCCACTAGTTGTNTATAATTTGTTTGATTTTATCTCTCAAATTATCCAAACTGTCATTTGATTTTCGTAACCACTCTATGTTGGTAGGGTCGTGGCTCTAATGTTGGGACTAGCATTGCTGGCTTTGCGAGGCTGGAGTGCTAGTTTCTGGCGCCATAGTATCGTGCTCTCGGGTTCTTGGCTAGAAACTCCTCACCCACACTTAAGTCCATTCTTAGCTCAATTTCTTCCAAGTGCTAGATTAGTTCTTGTATACCACGCATATACAAAAAAAATAAACAAAGAGTATAGAACTAGCACAAAAGGTATAATAAAAGCACCATACATAACATCACATTTTACATGTATGAACGGGTCATTCAAGATAGTTGGGTTGTATTGATAAAAAAAAGGCATGATTTATATAATAAATGAGTTAAACGAGTTACTGCATGTTTGGGTCAAATATTTTGACCTATGTAATAAACTAGTTGAATTCAAGTTGGGTCAACATAAAATTAAAGTTGAATCCAACCCATCAGGTGAATTTGCACACCTAATGATAGGTATAAATCATTAGATGTAAATAAGATCTTGCGTTTGACAGCCACTAGTTGTAAAAAATCAAAATAAAAACATATTTAAGACTTTAAGATCGATGTGGTTTGAGAGAATATAGACTCCACATCTGTCAAAGTTCTTCTTCTAAGAAATAGTGAATATATATTTTCATTCGTTGAATATGCCAGCATGTATTTGTTAAAACGTATGTTTTAAGCATCAACTTCAAATGCATGTTCTCAGTATTAATTGACAAATAAAACCAATAAACTGGATTCTTTTTATTCCATGGCTAATTGATGCATATGGGTATTTCAGTTTATCATTAGCGGAATGGAAAGAATGCTTGATTATCCATTTTATAGATTTTGTTAAATGATGATGTGATTTATTTGAATGTGCATGTTTTTTTTTTAATTTTTATTAGGATTTTTTTTTGGTGACTGCTTGAGAAAGATATTTGGTGAGGTAAAGGATTTTCCTTATTATATTTTTGCATTTACTAANAATATTGCAATTGATTATGGATAAATGTGCTCCTATCCTTCATTCTTATTTTTAGCTGTAACTTAAAATTATGATTTCTTAGGAGGGTTAGTCTTCCAAGAAAGATTCCTGTGAAATATTTTGCTACCCATCTCTGTTTTTCTTCACCTAATCTATGGCTATAAGAAACAAATCTTTTATTCTTTTTAAGTGTATTCAAACAAATGTGAGATCTCATCCTTTCCGTATTGCATACCTTTAGTATCTGCTAGAGCTGTAGCCTTTCAGATTTTACATAGTAGACAATCGCTCTCATATAACTTTTGGTTGGTGCTTAGGCAAATCAGTCCTTGAAATAATTATAAGTTTTCAAGTGTACTTATTGAGGCAGTAGAGTCTTTTGGCAATATCACCACTGAACACTTTACACATTCATTTACAAAGAAATGCTTGGAGTGCTTTAGTTCTTTGTTTTGGTGAATAACACGTCTCAGGAAGGCTCCTTCGTATCTTTGGCAATTTGTCAAAATATTTATGTTTACTTTGTTGTTGTCTAAATTGCCATATATGTGCGACTTATCTTTAAGCTATATATTTTTAATCCATTATCCACAACTTTTATTTATTTAAGTTTTTGGGTGTTTTCTTCATTTATAGATGAGGCGAATAGTCATGTTTTTTCATTATTTTTCTTCATCTTTTAAGTTACTTTTTTGTTTTCCCAATGTCTTAGTTTTTGCTATTTGTTCCTCACATCTTTGTTGTTTTTATTTCGATTAGTTTTGTTTATAATGTGATCAATTATTTTATTATGGCATATGATTTATTCTCATATTTGTCTTGGTTTTTTAGTTTGTGTTGTGTACATCCAAACTACCGGCGCAAATCTCAAAGATAACAAACACCCGAGAATATGAAGCTTCCCTTTGGAGTAGGCAATCGACCAACAACTCAACGCCAAGCATGAGAAGCCGCGTCTCTAAACTCAAGATAGGTCAAAGCTCCAATGATGGTTCCATACTCGGTAACGACAATATCTGCCGAGGGTAAGACACAAATCATTCCGGCATGGAGTCTCGTCGGATACTCCACATAGACAGCAACAAGATCCGCCTTAAGGAAATATTCGGCTGAGGTGACAAACTGACTAAACGGACGACACATAAGTCTTCTAAGAATTGAGCCAAATAGCAAGTGGGCCACAACTCTCAATGAAATAAGTTGACCCATCAGTCGACTGACTGACCAAAGCAATAAGTCTTGCAGAACTAATCGGTCAGACCTCTTGTCAAGTAGACTGACTATATTTGGACCAACTAATTATCTCCTCTCGGTATAGACGTGTTTCAGCCTACCAACCAACACGATCAGTAACCCGCCGACTGACAATGTTTACTTAAACTCTTAAGTCATTGTAAACCGTTATTTTTGTCAACATTATGGGGGTCATTAATTCAAATTATACACATTAAATCCATTAAGGGCGGTTACCATAACGGTTTCCACCTTCTTTAATTGTACTAATTTGACCCATTTAAATTGGCGTTCTCTTGTGGAATAAAAGAATTCTCTCTGGCTCCCTTTGGAGGAAATTACCGTGATCTCTTTTTCTCTCTCTTTCTTTCTCTTGTCTCTTTTGATTCCGACTCACAGGGTCTTCTCACAATAAAGACAAGTTAGGATCCAACATCTTGGAAGGTGGTGTTGTGAGCCTGGAGCATATCATAGACGAGAAGTGGAAAAGTCTACGAAGGAGAAACTTCCCAAAGAGAGATAGTGCGCATGGAACCCAATAACGATACTATAAAATTAGATGTTCACGAGCAAATCCAGAGCTTGCACGCCCAAAATGACCCTCATGATTGAACAATTTTAGGTCCTCCGGGTAGCAATAACCTAGAGGAACGATGAGACGCCTCGTTTGGAAATGGAACCTTTGGGGGCCGTCCCCAAAGGCTCTTACCGAGGAACCCACCTACTCCGGACAACCAGGTCAACGACAAGCGGACGGCGGGACAAGGCGATGCGTCTGCACAAGCAAAAAAATGGTGGGAAGAGCGGATGCAAGTGCCTGTCCGGTNTCTCTCTTTCTTTCTCTTGTCTCTTTTGATTCCGACTCACAGGGTCTTCTCACAATAAAGACAAGTTAGGATTCAACATCTTGGAAGGTGGTGCGGTGAGCCTGGAGCATATCATAGACGAGAAGTGGAAAAAACTACGAAGGAGAAATTTCCCAAAGAGAGATAGTGCGCATGGAACCCAATAACGATACTATAAAATTAGATGTTCACGAGCAAATCCAGAGCCTGCACGCCCAAAATGACCCTCATAATTGAACAATTTGAGGTCCTCCGGGTAGCAATAACCTAGAGGAATGATGAGACGCCTCGTTTGGAAATGGAACCTTTGGGGGCCGTCCCCAAAGGCTCCTACCGAGGAACCCACCTACTCCGGACAACCAGGTCAACGATAAGAGGACGACAGGACAAGGCGATGCGTCTGCACAAGCAAAAAAATGGTGGGAAGAGCGGATGCGAGCGCCTGTCCGGCGCTCGCAGAAGGGGCTTTTACCTGTCAAATCAAAGAGGCAATACCGCCACCCAAGCTAAGGATTCCTCACCTTGATTCTTATAAAGGAAAAACCGACCCGATCGACCAGTTAGCGTTGTTCGAATCATCAATCGTTCTACTTCTGATCAACGATCCCATAATGTGTCATCTCTTATGAACCACCCTAAAGGAGTTGGCTCTTCGGTTGTTCAACGGTCTGACAACTGAAACCATCCCAAATTACTACAAGTTTAAAAGACTCTTCGTTTAACACTTCTCAAATGNATCAACGATCCCATAATGTGTCATCTCTTATGAACCACCCTAAAGGAGTTGGCTCTTCGGTTGTTCAACGGTTTGGCAACTGAAACCATCCCAAATTACTACAAGTTTAAAAGACTCTTCGTTTCACACTTCTCAAATATACAGAAGCTTAGGAAAGACTCAGACACTTTGCTCGACCTCAAGCAGGGAGAAAACGAGAGCCTGTGTGCCTACATCACCCGCTTCAAGAATGAGATACTGGAAATTAAATACTTGAAGCTTGATATAGCAGGAACAACTTTGAAGTGAGGACTCCTAAGCAAGCAGTTTAGGTATGACCTAAACCTATTCAAACCTACTGCTTTTGCAGAGGTATTGGAGATGACGAATGAGCACATACTCGCTGAAGAAGACTTTTAGGGCTCCTTGAAGAATAAGCCGGAGTCGCCTGACCATCCCTCGAAGAAGCGGAAAGAACAGGGTGAACCATAGAAAGCGAGGACAATCAATCCTCCACTGGTCACAAGAATAACAACTGTCGGTCTCAGGATCAGCAGGGAAATAATCGAGAGCACCGTAACCGAAAGCTACGCTCTGATCAACATTCGACTCAATATTACGAGCAACCTGTTTACTGGGTTTTACTGGGAAATGCATGGTTTGACACCCCTCAACGTGTCAATGACTGAAAAAGTTGAAGCCATCCAGAACAAGGACAATTTCAAATCGGCCCTGACATTGAAGATGACTCCGGCCTTACGAAACCCGAAGAGGTACTGCTAGTACCATCGTGACCACATCCATGACACGGAAGAATTTCTTCACCTCCAAAACCCGTNAGAAGCGGAAAGAACAGGGTGAACCATAGAAAGCGAGGACAATCAATCCTCCACTGGTCACAAGAATAACAATTGTCGGTCTCAGGATCAGCAGGGAAATAATCGAGAGCACTGTAACCGAAAGCTACGCTCTGATCAACATTTGACTCAATATTACGAGCAACCTGTTTACTGGGAAATGCATGGTTTGACACCCCTCAACGTGTCAATGACTGAAAAGGTTCAAGCCATCCAGAACAAGGACAATTTCAAATCGGCCCTGACATTGAAGATGACCTCGGCCTTACGAAACCCGAAGAGGTACTGCTAGTACCATCGTGACCACATCCATGACATGGAAGAATTTCTTCACCTCCAAAACCCGATTGAAGAACTCATCCTTATCGGGAAGCTAAAGGAGTTCATTACAGTCGGTGCGCATACACAACGCAGGGTAAAGCTTCAGAACTCACAAACGGGCTTGTTCGAGCAAATGATGACCACATAACAGGGATAATCCCAACCATCATTAAGGGAGGACTTTGACCCACAGGCGTAAAGAGGCCGTGTTTGGGGGAGGTATTCTCCATCGTCCCGTATACATGTAACCTTTTAACAATTGTCTTTATAGATGCAGATCTCCCACCGAAAAAGAACCCCTACAATAAGGCGATTTTCNTAAAGAGGCCGTGTTTGGGGGAGGTATTCTCCATCGTCCCGTATACATGTAACCTTTTAACAATTGTCTTTACAGATGCAGATCTCCCACCGAAAAAGAACCCCTACAATAAGGCGATTTTTGTCACGACATTGATCAACAAATACTAGGCGAGGAGCATTCTCGTTGATACAGGGAGTTCGGTGAACATCCTATTCAAAATGGTGTTCGATAAAATCGGCATGGAGGCCGACCGGTTGACAGGATCGGCCGACCCGCTATTCGGCAACACATCTCTTGGGGAGAACCCCGAAAGCAATATACTAGCACAAATGACTTTCTCATGGTGGAATTCTCGCCGATCTATAATTCTATGTTCAGTTGGCACTCCGANATTCAAAATGGTGTTCGATAAAATCGGCATGGAGGCCGACCGGTTGACAGGATCGGCCGACCCGCTATTCGGATTCTCCAACACATCTCTTGGGGAGAACCCTGAAAGCAATATACTAGCACAAATGACTTTCTCATGGTAGAATTCTCGCTGATCTATAATTCTATGTTCAGTTGGCACTCCTGAATAGCTGCCGGGCAATGACTTCTATCTACCATCTGACCATAAAGTTCCCGGGCGACTAGGGGGTGATTATGGTCCAGGTGAACTTGGAGCAGTCTAGGAGCAACTATTTGCAAGGGGTTTCGAACGTTGACCATAAACCACTTGATATCTAGATCCAGAGGAAGGGGGATCTCGAGATCTCCGAGGAAGAAATCGGCTTCTTGATCAGTGAAAATTTTGATACAAGGTTTAGGAACCAGCTGACACGGATGCTTCGGGAGTACTATCAAGAGGTGTTCGTTTGGACCATAGAGGAGATGCCCGACGTTTCAATCGATGCAANCGTTGACCATAAACCACTTGATATCTAGATCCAGAGGAAGGGGGATCTCGAGATCTCCGAGGAAGAAATCGGTAAGATCTTCTTGATCAGTGAAAATTTTGATACAAGGTTTAAGAACCAGCTGACACAGATGCTTTGGGAGTACTATCAAGAGGTGTTCGCTTGGACCATAGCAGAGATGCCTGACGTTTCAATCGATGCAGCGTGTCACCAGCTGAACATCAACCCTACTCTTGGTTGGTTCGGTAGAAGATCCGATTGATCGCCAGAACTTTTGTTGAACCAATAACAGTGGAGGCGCAGAAGCTGTTGGATGCCAGCTACATTCGTGAAGTCTAGGCCCAATCTGGATCCTGAACGTCCTGATGGTCAAGAAAGCCAACGACAAGTGGTGAATGTGTGTCGACTTTACCAACCTCAACGTCATTTANTCCGATTGATCGCCAGAACTTTTGTTGAACCAATAACAGTGGAGGCGCAGAAGCTGTTGGATGCCAGCTACACCCGTGAAGTCTAGGCCCAATCTGGATCCTGAACGTCGTGATGGTCAAGAAAGCCAAGGACAAGTGGTGAATGTGTGTCGACTTTACCAACCTCAACGTCGTTTGCCCAAAGAACACTTACCCCATGCAGAAGATCGACACCTTGGTGGACACAGCGGCCGGATACTCGGTAATGAGTTTCCACGACGCTTTCTCTGGCTACCACTAGATAAAGATGCACTCGAACAACGCAGAAAAAAACGGTCTTTATGAGGTTAAACCCCTTTAAGTGCACCTTCGGTTATATAATTTTTTCTAATAAAAAATGAAAGAATGTTGAGATATATGTTGACGATATTCTGGTTAAGAGTAAGTCAGCTGAACAACACATTGAAGATNGTCTTTATGAGGTTAAACCCCTTTAAGTGCACCTTCGGTTATATAATTTTTTCTAATAAAAAATGAAAGAATCTTGAGATATATGTTGACGATATTCTGATTAAGAGTAAGTCAGCTGAACAACACATTGAAGATCTAAAAGAGACATTTGGAACAATTAAAAAATACTATATGAGGTTAAACCCCTTCATGTTCACCTTCGGGGCATTGACTCGCAAGTTCCTCGGCTTTCTGTCGACTCTCGAAGGATTGAAAGTTAATATGGAGAAAATATAGACAATCCTAGAAATGTAGACCAGGCGGAATACCAAGGAAATTCAAAGGCTAACTGGTTGGATTGCCGTGCTCAATTGCTTTGTCCCGAAGTAGGCCGACAAATGCGCTGCGTTCCTTAGTGTCCCCACCACTGATCCAGAGCCCGAAGCCAATGGAAGAACTGTCACCGTACCTCGGAGTGGGACAAGAGGTTGTATGCTCAGTTTTGGTCTAAGAGGAGGAGGTAAAACAATACCCAATCTACCACACGAGCTGATTGCTTCATGACGCCGAAACTAGTTACTCGATTATGGAAAAATTAACTTTTGCTTTGATCGTATTTTCAGATGCATCCGATCCAGATCATCACGGACCATCAGCTGAAATCTGTGCTCACATAGCTAAAGCACTCCAAACGACTGCTAATGTGGATGGTAGTGCTCAGTGAATTCAACATCACTTACGTTCCTCGGACGACGGTCAAAGCTCATGTGATCGCCGACTTCCTGACTGATTTCTCTATGTCAGAGGAGCCAGATGTGAGAATTGTCACTGACAACCAGAAATAGGTCCTATATGTCGATGAAGCCTCCAAGCAAGCAACAACGGAGTTGGGGTTGGCTTTGAGCAAGCAACAACATCTCTATCAGTCAATCGCGGTCGAGTTTAATGCCACAAACAATCAAGTAGAGTATGAAGTTTTGATCGCCGGACTCCGCCTGAATTATGAGATGGGCGCTCGGGACCTCCTGGTAAGGTCAGACTCCTTGTTGATCGTGAATCAAGTTAACCGGGAGTTTGAAGCCAGAGACGAGCTAATGATCAGATTTANCGACAAATGCGCTGCGTTCCTTAGTGTCCCCACCACTGATCCAGAGCCCGAAGCCAATGGAAGAACTGTCACTGTACCTCGGAGTGGGACAAGAGGTTGTACGCTCAATTTTGGTCTAAGAGGAGGCAGTAAAACAATACCCAATCTACCACACAAGCTGATTGCTTCATGACGCCGAAACTAGTTACTCGATTATGGAAAAATTAACTTTTTCTTTGATCGTATTTTCAGATGCATCCGATCCAGATCATCACGGACCATCAGCTGAAATCTGTGCTCACATAGCTAAAGCACTCCAAACGACTGCTAATGTGGACGGTAGTGCTCAGTGAATTCAACATCACTTACGTTCCTCGGACGACAGTCAAAGCTCATGTGATCGCCGACTTCCTGACTGATTTCTCCGTGTCAGAGGAGCCAGATGTGAGAATTGTCACTGACAACCAGAAATAGGTCCTATACGTCGATGAGCCTCCAAGCAAGCAACAACGGAGTTGGGGTTAGCTCTGAGCAAGCAACAACATCTCTATCAGTCAATCGCGGTCGAGTTTAATGCCACAAACAATCAAGTAGAGTATGAAGTTTTGATCGCCGGACTCCGCCTGAATTATGAGATGGGCGCTCGGGACCTCCTGGTAAGGTCAGACTCCTTGTTGATCATGAATCAAGTTAACCGGGAGTTTGAAGCCAGAGACGAGCTAATGATCAGATTCCTCTCCAAGATAAAGAAGGAAATCAGAAGATTGAAAAGCTTTCGCATCGAGCTCGTCAGTCGAGAGGATAATCAAGTTGCCGATATCCTCTCCAAACGCATTTATTTGGGAGGAGTATCTAGAAAACATACAAAGCAAACGATCGACAAATTAGAGGCCATGGAGGTAACGATCGACGGGACTCGGAGCTGGGTTGATCCATATATCCATCACCTGGAGACCAGAAAAATAGAAGAGATCATTAAAGATCCAAGTGCTTTAAAATTAAAGCCGCCCTATACCTATTAATCGACGGGAAGTTGTTCAGGCAGTTGGTTACATCGATATACTTGAGGTGCTTAAAAGAGGGGGGAGTCCAAGATGTGCTCCGGGATTGTGCATTCTAGAGAATGTGGCAGTCACTTCGGAAGAAAAATCCCAGCATATCACGTGCAACGACATGGATATTTTTGGCCGATGCTCTTGAAAGTTGCGTCATAATTTTCAAAAAAGTACAAAAAGTGTCAAAAATACTTGTCTTTACATCATCAGCCGGCTTGGAAGCTACAACCGATCGTTAGCCCTTAGTCATTTGCCACGTGAGGACTAGAAATTCTTGGGTCTTTTCTTCCGTCGAAAGGTTAAATGAAGTTTCTCTTGGTGGCAGTCAATTATTTTTCAAATTGGATTAAAGTGAAACCACTTGCTCAAATCAACGCAGAGGCTGTTTGGAATTTAGGCAGTCTGGAATTTCATATGGTCCGACTTGATTTGTATATATGGGCGGCCACTCGTCATCATTACTGACAATTAGAATCAATTTGTTGACCGGAGAGTGAAAGACTTCTGCACAAAACAGGAGATTGATCTGAAGTAGTTCACCTAGGAATCCTAGGACGAATCGGCTGCCAAAAAAATAAACAAACTCATCCTGAATCTATTAAACAAAATGTTTGAAGGAGCCAAGAGAACTGGGCGGACGCACTGCCATCGTTGCTCTGGGCGATTCGAACGACGCCTTCTTCGTCGACCGGACAAACTCTGTTAATGCTAACTCATAGAATGGAGGTCGTGCTACCGACCGATTATGATCACCACATCAAAAGGGTTGTTACGACCTCTTTGTTTCCCGGGGATGAGCTGATCGAGTGGCAACATGCTAACATCGAGGGGGCGATGCTAGCTCTCTACATCGCTGAGGAAACTCGAGCCAGCTTAGCGCCCCGACAGGAGTAAGATTAAGAGGCGAACTGCTCGTTATTTCAACAAACATGTTCGGTAATTCTTTTGTCCCAGGTGATCTTGGCAAAAAAAAGGCCAGCCCAGCAATCTGTGGACAGGCAGTCAGTAAATTAAACCATACTTGGAGCGGGCCTTACATAGTCATCCAACGCGTCTTGTCTGGGGCCTATCAACTAAAGACATTCACTGGAAAGGAACTCTCGTTGACATGGAGCGGGGGCAACTTAAAAAAAATTTTACTTGGAAAAACTTTATATTCTTCGAATGTATTTCTTGTATACACGAAGGCAAGTGTTGTTACTTGTAGTTTTGATCAATGCAATAAAAGATAAACTAATTTTTATTTCAATGCCTCAGCTCTCTAATATACTCAGGGACTCCAATCGAATTTCGCCGAACAATCGTCCTTACCGATTAACTCAGGTAGAATCAAACAAAATTTATAGGAGAGGCATCGCAGGCTGATAAAAAAAAAGATAACCACGACACTACTGCAATAAAAATCCACAGGAAATAAGATTTGACAAAAACAATGTATGCATAAAAAAAGGGTAATTTTATTTATTCGTATCGACGGATACAAGAGATTTCCGACCGACAAACATACTAGGCACATGTTTTACAGTTATGATAATTAAAACAACTTCAAGAAGGCGAAGGCTCTACGTAGTTTGCTAGGAGCTCAACTTTTTCAAACATCATTGCCCTACCGAAAATGCTGACAACTACCGTCGGAAAGGAGCAAGAAAACTTGATCATCGCCGCCAGTGAGAGAAGAATATTGCAAGTTCATCTCTCTAGGCAACGCACCGTCAGACGGATGTGATCTTCCCTGGGAACATGTTGGATGTATGCTTCGTCCATGAGTCATCACATCCGCTGCGAAAAGTGTCTTCCGTTGCCGAAAGCCTTGTTGGAAGTCGGCTGGCTTTTTCTCTCCTAGAACTCCAACTTTATTCCCCGTTCTCGTCGCTCGACCACATTCCAACCTCTTTTACGTCCAGTTGTTTCTGATGTACGAATTGGAAGCGGAATACAACCGGAACAATAACGGTTAGGAGTTCTCGCCCGGACTCCCGCTCTCTTATGAACNTACCTCAGCTCTCTAATATACTCAGGGACTCCAATCGAATTTCGCCGAACAATCGTCCTTACCGATTAACTCTGGTAGAATCAAACAAAATTTATAGGAGAGGCATCGCAGGCTGATCGACAACAAGATAACCACGACACTACTGCAATAAAAATCCACAGGAAATAAGATTTGACAAAAATAATGTATGCATAAAAAAAAAAGGTAATTTTATTTATTCGTATCGACGGATACAAAAGATTTCCGACCGACAAACATACTAGACACATGTTTTACATTTATGATAACTAAAACAACTTCAAGAAGGCGAAGGCTCTACGTAGGTTGCTAGGAGCTCAACTTTTTCAAACATCATTGCCCTACCGAAAACGCTGACAACTACCGTCGGAAAGGAGCAAGAAAACTTGATCATCGCTGCCAGTGAGAGAAGAATATTGCAAGTTCATCTCTCTAGGCAACGCATCGTCATACGGATGTGATCTTCCCTGGGAACATGTTGGATGTATGCTTCGTCCATGAGTCATCACATCCGCTGCGAAAAGTGTCTTCCATTGCCGAAAGCCTTGTTGGAAGTCGACTGGCTTTTTCTCTTCTAGAACTCCGACTTTATTCCCCGTTCTCGTCGCTCGACCACATTCCAACCTCTTTTACGCCCGGTTGTTTCTGACGTACGAATTGGAAGCGGAATACAACCGGAACAATAAAGGTTAGGAGTCCTCGCCCGGACTCCCGCTCTCTTATGAATTTCTCCTGCGATGGGAGCAGTTGGAAAAAGAGGAGAAACTGTTGCTGCCAGAGGTGTCATGCTCTACTCATGGACCGTTGGGGTCTAAGGAATTTCGGCCGGGTCTAAGGAACTTCTCCGAACATTNCTTATGAATTTCTCCTGCGATGGGAGCAGTTGGAAAAAGAGGAGAAACTGTTGCTGCCAGAGGTGTCATGCTATACTCATGGACCGTTGGGGTCTAAGGATCCAAAAACCTCCGAACATCCAGTAGCAATGGTCGAACGGGCGTATTCAACTTCCAAACGAAGTGGTCTCATCTCCACCATTACCGAAAGTCCACTACACCCGTCCTCGGGAAGGAATTTCGGCCGGGTTTCTACCTCGACTCGGGTGTCACCCGACCCAAAGAAAATCCCTCTATTCGACACACGATTCGAAGAAAAAAAAATTAAAGAGGCTTGGAGCTCGAAGGTCCTTCGACATCCGTCGATGGAAGATTACCCTAGCTTCCGGCTGAGCTAAGAGCCGTCAAGCTTGCCGAATTTTTGTAAAACCAGCACAGATAATGAGAAGGTAAGGAGATAAAGAACTTCCTTCCCCTTCATATAGTGGAGAGGGNCTCGAAGAAAAAAAAATTAAAGAGGCTTGGAGCTCGAAGGTCCTTCGACATCCGTCGATGGAAGATTACCCTCGCTTCCGGCTGAGCTAAGAGCCGCCAAGATTGCCGAATTTTTGTAAAACTAGCACACATAATGAGAAGGTAAGGAGATAAAGAAATTCCTTCCCCTTCATATAGTGGAGAGGGTCAATGGCTTAATGTGGGCACCGCCTGCAGAAAAGCTTGCGAAGGGCCCACCTAATGATGACGGCTCAGCAAATTGAAGGGACGTCGTAGTCAAAGAGGCTTTTAAAAAGCATCTCTTACCCCGCAAAAGCATTAATTCTATGGGTTCATTCGCGATACTCGAAGAACTGAGCCCGATTAGGTATGTCTTAAATCTTGCTCGATCGGCTGCTGCACGCTAAATGCGGGCTGTCAGAGATTGTAGGACAATAAGAAAAGCCGNGACGTCGTAGTCAAAGAGGCTTTTAAAAAGCATCTCTTACCCCGCAAAAGCATTAATTCTATGGGTTCATTCCCGATACTCGAAGAACTGAGCCCGATCAGGTATGTCTTAAATCTTGCTCGATCGGCTGCCGCACGCTAAATGCGGGCTGTCAGAGATTGTAGGACAATAAGAAAAGCCAAGCCACCCCTAGGTCCAGATCGCCCCCAAAGGACCAACAGGTTGGGACAATCAATGTGTNAAAGCCAAGCCACCCCTAGGTCCAGATCGCCCCCAAAGGACCAACAGGTTGGGACAATCAATGTGTTTTTTTCCCGCTCACTAGCGACAAGATTCACGAGAGAGATGCAGGAATCTACCACAGGTCCTAAGTGGACATCCCCTTGGGCGACGACAAGATCTGTGCTTGACGGGTGATAGAGTATCAAAGACCCGCATGAGCGGGCAAAAACAGGGCAAATTCTCTGTAGGTTCAGAAAAGCGACTGCATTTTGTTAAGGGACCCAATGATTCTGGAGAAATCGATAGGCCGACCGAGCGACCTAGGTGATGGACGATTGGATGCTATATAGTCGGTCAGAAAACTCAATACCTTTCGGTCGCGGGCCGACTGGAGTCTTACAACATNGTAGGTTCAGAAAAGCGACTGCATTTTGTTAAGGGACCCAATGATTCTGGAGAAATCGATAGGCCGACCGAGTGACCTAGGTGATGGACGATTGGATGCTATATAGTCGGTCAGAAAACTCAAAACCTTTCGGTCGCGGGCCGGCTGGAGTCTTACAACAGATTGTTTAGGGGCGACTCTCTCTCCACTAACGACAAGATCCGCAAAAAGAAAGCAAAATTCACCACCAAAAACCTTGGTCATCACCCTCTTAGGTAACGACATGATCCGTGCCTGGAGGAAAGATCAATCAGGACTGATATCCACCCAAAAACAAGACATAAACGCTTGGAAGAAGCAAAAGTCAAATCAATCGAGATACTGTGATTAAATTGGTTTCTCAAAATCCATGGACTGATTCGAGAGCAAGTCTCTTAGCGGACCAATGTCCTAGGTAAAACAAAAAATTTTTCTTTTTTACAAACCCAAATGGTGAAAGCAATTACGAAAAGACAAAGAGGTTCTTTTCATTAATGTGGAGAAAGAATTACAAGTCTTTTTTTTGTATAATACTAGCAAGCTTTCAATAATAAAAAAAAACTCTATAACGAGTAGCCGATTGATCCTCACTTTGGCCGCCGGAAGATTCGCTCTCCTACCCAAGCTATCACCCTCCTCCAAGACATCAACAAGATCCNCTTGGAAGAAGCAAAAGTCAAATCAATCGAGATACTGTGATTAAATTGGTTTCTCAAAATCCATGGACTGATCCGAGAGCAAGTCTCTTAGCGGACCAATGTCCTAGGTAAAACAAAAAATTTTTCCTTTTTACAAACCCAAATGGTGAAAGCAATTACGAAAAGACAAAGAGGTTCTTTTCATTAATGTGGAGAAAGAATTACAAGTCTTTTTTTTTGTATAATACTAGCAAGCTTTCAATAATAAAAAAAAACTCTATAACCAGTAGCCGATTGATCCTCACTTTGGCCGCCAGAAGATTCGCTCCCCTACCCAAGCTATCACATTCCTCCAAGACATCAACAAGATCGGGGATCTCAGGTCGACCAAACCATTGCAAATGAACCGATTGGTAGCATACTCGATCTCCAGCCTATCTTATTCAGCTACTCCTGTCGGGGGACGAGCCACTCCAATCTCCCCTTAAATTTGNCCGGGATCTCAGGTCGACCAAACCATTGCAAATGAACCGATTGGTAGCATACTCGATCTCCAGCCTATATGTTATTCAGCTACTCCTCTCGGGGGACGAGCTACTCCAATCTCCCCTTAAGTTTGGTGATCTTCTTCTTCAGTTGCTCCTCCCTTTGTTCAAATTGCTACAACTTTAACCTGCTGAAGTCTCGGTTGTCACAAGCCCTTTGGAGACCATTGGTCAGGCGAACAACTTCTTCCCAGGACTTTAATAGGGTCTCCTTAGCTGCCCTCAAGGAATTCACCTTTTTTAGGAAGACAAGACCCAATGAATAAGAAGCCTGGCTTGCCTCTAGGTGCGATCATGCGGCGTTCTCTAAAAGTCTCATATGAGAGCTCTTTGAGCTAAGAGCTCCACTTAAAATGCCGTAGACCAAGTCATTTCCTCCAAAAGAGGCTACGTAGGCTGAGTGTCGGCCGACAGGGGATGCCAGTCTTTGAGACATTCATCAAGCTGAATTGGTCGTCTTCACTCATCGATAGCCATCTTTCAACCCCTTCCGGCGAACGCCAACTGGGATCCCCTCTTTTTCTCTTCAATGAAGGACAGGCCAAAACTTCAGCACCCTCCACCAGCTCTTTCCCTTCTCGGTGGACGGTTTCCCCCTCTAGAGATGACAAGGATTCGAAACTAGAAGAAGAAGCAAAACCCTCTGAAGTGGAACTAGACGAAGNTTCTTCCCGGGACTTTAATAGGGTCTCCTTAGCTGCCCTCAAGGAATTCACCTTTTTTAGGAAGACAAGACCTAATGAATAAGAACCTGGCTTGCCTCCAGGTGCGATCATGCGGCGTTCTCTAAAAGTCTCTCATATGAGAGCTCTTTGAGCTAAGAGCTCCACTTAAAATGCCGTAGACCAAGTCATTTCCTCCAAAAGAGGCTACGTACGCTGAGTGTCGGCCGATAGGTCTTTGAGACATTCATCAAGCTGAATTGGTCGTCATCACTCATCGGTAGCCATCCTTCAACCCCTTCCGGCGAACGCCAACTGGGATTCCCTCTTTTTCTCTTCAATGAAGGAAATGCCAAAACTTCAGCACTCTCCACCAGCTCTTTCCCTTCTCGGTGGACGGTTTCCCCCTCTAGAGATGACGAGGATTCGAAACTAGAAGAAGAAGCAAAACCCCTGAAGTGGAACTAGACGAAACAACAGAAGGCTCAGCCATGCTAGCCCTCTCAACCAAAGCCAAGTGAGTGGCATTGGGCCGAACATACAACAAAAAATCGGTTATTGACTCATTTGGCGTGATAGAGGGAGGATCTACAACTGCAAACCCCCCTCTGAGTTTCCTTAGAGCCCGTTCTCGCTCCCTTGCCTTGCTATGTAATTACCGAATGAGATCGCACAATTATAATAGTTAACTCACCGGTCACCATGTCTTGAATGACGACTGTTGTCTCAAAAATAAAAGTTTTAAATCGTCCGATTACTAAGACACGCGACATCAAGAGTAGTACATTTCATAAAGGTCTGACGGGAGGGATCAACCTTCAACTTCCGCCGTTGTTTTTCCTCTACCGCTTTTGCTTTGGAAGCCTCGTTAACATCCGAAACCCTCCAGTTCTCAGGGTCATCTTCCCTTCATCACCCGGTCCACCGTCCTTTCTGCGATATACCGAGGGATCGACATTGGTCTCCCTCCCAACACCTCCTGGTCGGTTTGCAGATTTGCTGGTAAGACTTTTGGTGTACTGCTGAAACTTGCCGCGGGCGGGTCACAATCTCCCAGTCGTTGAACATAAGGCCGATCAAGAACTTTTTCCGCTTGTTTTTGATCTTGTTTTCCACACTGAGCAAATGAAGTTTTCGCCCAGCCTAAAAACCTGACAAACCCCTCTTTGTCGACCTTAAAGGAAAAGTAGTAGCTTNTGCCTTGCTATGTAATTACCGAATGAGATCGCACAATTATAATAGTTAACTCACCGGTCACCATGTCTTGAACGACGACTGTTTTCTCAAAAATAAAAGTTTTAAATCGTCCGATTACTAAGACGCGCGACATCAAGAGTAGTACTTTTCATAAAGGTCTGACGGGAGGGATCAACCTTCAACTTCCGCCGTTGTTTTTCCTCTGCCGCTTTTGCTTTGGAAGCCTCGTTAACATCCGAAACCCTCCAGTTCTCGGGGTCATCTTCCCTTCATCACCCGGTTCATCGTCCTTTCTGCGATATACCGAGGGACCGACATTGGTCTCCCTCCCAACACCTCCTGGTCGGTTTGCAGATTTGTTGGTAAGACTTTTGGTGTACAGCTGAAACTTGCCGCGGGCGGGTTACAATCTCCCAGTCGTTGAACATAGGGCCGATCAAGAACTTTTTCCGCTTGTTTTTGATCTTGTTTTCCACACCGAGCAAATGAAGTTTTCGCCCAGCCTAAAAACGTGACAAACCCCTCTTTGTCGACCTTAAAGGAAAAATAGTAGCTCAAAATGTCGATCAATCAGGGGATATTGAAATGGAGCCAGAACATGATGAAAGTCATGATGGCCACAACGGAGTTCGACAAAACTTGAGTTGAAATGACCCCGTACTTGGTGACCACGCTCTTGAGCACCGACCATAGGGGCAACCGGAGGCCGTACCTAAACTGATCCTGGTAGAACACCAGATTAGGGCTAATGTCATCTATCGGGTGCCCCACGATCGACATCCTGTGGAGGGTAATTTGGGTACTCGATATGTAATGCTTATGAAGGCTCTTCATCTCCCGGTCCATCAGAAAAGAGGAATCGACCACCCACACAGTGTCGAAGAGAACTGGAGAATACTTTGGAGCCATTACAGTCAAACAAAAAAACAGAAGGCAAAGAAGGAGAAAAAATCAGAAAACTTGGAGAACAAAATGCAAAAGCTTAGAAGAGCGACCCCCGACTCTATTTATAGGGCAGGCACGTATATTAAAGAGCCACATAAAGATACACACCAATTTTCATTTCAAATTCCTTCAAAAAAATTTTTTATTACAAATAACATTATTTCAAATTTCGTATGAAGTGTTTAATAAATGTGTCCATGACTTCAAACCGGGCATACCCCTTCTCAAGCAACCGTCGGAGGACCAACTCTCCACCAAACCTAATTTGGTCCATCCGACCGACCTCGTCATGGAATGGACTCAGAACTGCTGAATCACGAATTGACCTCATCTCGACACGGATGTCATTTAGGGAACCTTGGAGCGACGCGACCTCCCCCTCCAGTCGGGCGATGACAGCCGACTGTTGTTGAAAAGCAGCCTCCAAATGCTTGTAAGAAGCCATCCACCATAGCGTGGATGGGTCAGTAGGGTTTTCTGTTGTTTGGTGTAGAACCTTTGCCATCTCCTGCACCCACCCAGCATGCCGCTAACCCAGGGGGAGTCTCCGGCTCACAGGTTGTTCTTGCTGGGAGCTTTCGCTCATGTCAATCGACGGAAAAAGTGGGACGGTCGCATCAGGGGCCCAGCGGCAACTACAGGAACCGAGTTTACCACGTCTCTTGACGGCTCACACCACCTTCGACATCCTCCATTCCGATCAAATCATTTGCATTTAAAAAGAATGCCAAATTAATACGCCAACCAAAGTTAGAAGGAATTTCTTACATACCCATGAGCATCTCAAGCTTCGGCCCAGTCGGGGGAAGACCTTCCTCTCCCGTTAGGGTGCTTCCTTTCCTCTCCTCTGAGGACACCAACGAAGGGTGAGCGGCCCGTCTGCTCTCNATTTGGGTACTCGATATGTAATGCTTATGAAGGCTCTTCATCTCCCGGTCCATCAGAAAAGAGGAATCGACCGCCCACACAGTGTCGAAGAGAACCGGAGAATACTTTGGAGCCATTACAGTCAAACAAAAAAACAGAAGGTAAAGAAGGAGAAGAAATCAGAAAACTTGGTGAACAAAATGCAAAAGCTTAGAAGAGCGACCCCTGACTCTATTTATAGGGCAGACACGTAGATTAAAGAGCCACATAAAGATACACCAATTTTCATTTCAAATTCCTTTAAAATTTTTTTTTTATTACAAATAACATTATTACAAATTTCGTACGAAGTGTTTAATAAATGTGTCCATGACTTCAAACCGGGCATACCCCTTCTCAAGCAACCGTCGGAGGACCAACTCTCCACCGAACCTAATTTGGTCCATCCGACCGACCTCGTCATGGAATCGAATCAGAACTGCTGAATCACGAATTGACCTCATCTCGACACGGATGTCATTTAGGGAACCTTGGAGCGACGCGACCTCCCCCTCCAGTTGGGCGACGACAGCCGACTGTTGTTGAAAAGCAACTTCCAAATGCTCGTAAGAAGCCATCCACCCTAGCGTGGATGGGTCGGTGGGGTTTTCTGTTGTTTGGTGTAGAACCTTTGCCATCTCCTGCACCCACCCAACATGCCGCTAACCCAGGGGGAGTCTCCGGCTCACAGGTTGTTCTTGCTGGGAGCTTTCGCTCATGTCAATCGACGGAAAAAGTGGGACAGTCGCATCAGGGGCCCAACGACAACTACAAGAACCGAGTTTACCACGTCTCTTGACGGCTCACACCACCTTCGACATCCTCCATTCCGATCAAATCATTTGCATTTAAAAAGAATGCCAAATTAATACGCCAACCAAAGTCAGAAGGAATTTCTTACATACCCATGAGCATCTCAAGCTCCGACCCAGTCGGGGGAAGACCTTCCTCTCCCGTTAGGGTGCTTCCTCTCCTCTTCTCTGAGGACACCAACGAAGGGTGAGCGGCCCGTCTGCTCTTGGGTTACGGCGATCGTCAGCAGCCCCCTCTCTGGACAAGGTCAACGGATCCACCACAATCCTATCCTCGCGCGTGCCAAAATCCACGGGTTTATGGGGAGGCCTCTTCGGTGACCGCCCTTCAGGCCTCTCAGAAAAAGAAACCTGATCGGCTGGCTCAGGATCGATCGTCTCTCCCATTTTCTCCCTTATAATCACCTTTTTTTCTTAAGGCCAGATGCTGAAATAGGAGGGGGATCTTGCCAAGGCCAGTAGGCTCGGGTCGACCGTCTTTTTGCTTGTACCGCTCGACATGAAGCTTACTCAACAGTCCAGAGAACTTCACCAACAAATAAATTGCCCAATTTATGGTCTTATTTATAAGACAGGCAGGGCATGAAAAGAAGGGAGAACTAATTATTAAACCCTTCTTTTTTGGTTTCCGTGACACGATTAACTAATAATTTTCCTGTCCCTATCGCAGCTGGTGTCATCATCGAACAGGAAAACTCGAGGAACTAATATGTATATATTGGAACTACCGGCAGGAATCTTAAAGATAACGAAAAACCAAGAATACGAAGCTTTCTTTCGGAGTAAGCAATCAAACGACAATTCAACGCCAAACATGAGCAGCCACACCTATAAACCCATGATAGCTCAAAGATCTGAAGATGGTTCCTTATTCGGTAGCGACAAAGATCCACCAAGGGTAATGCGCAAATCATCACATGATGGACTTTCATCGGATACTCTGCACAGGCAGCAACAAGATCCGCACAAGTACTTGTGAAAGGAAAGATCCGACCGAGGCGACGAACCGACCAGAAAGACGACACACAAGTTCTATAAGACTTGAGCTAATAGCAATTGAGTCACGACTCCCCAAACGAAACTGGTCGACCCATCAGTCGACCAGCTGACCCAATCAATGGGTCTTACAGATCCAATCGGTCAGACCACTTGTCAAGAAGACCAACCATATTTGGACCAACCATTTACCCTCTCTCGGCATAAGCGAATTTCAGTCTACCGACTGACATGTAACCCGCCGGCTACTGAAACTCGTAAGTTATTGATAAACAATTATTTTTGTTAACATTATGAGGGTCATTAATTCAAATCATACACATTAAATCCATTAAGGGCAGTTAACACAATGTTTCCCACTTTCTTTAATTGTACTAATTAGACCTCTTTCTATAGGCGGTCTCAAGTGAAATAAAGAGACTCTTTAGCTCCCTCTGGAGGAAATTATCATGTTCTCTCTTTCTATCTTTATCTTCCTCTTGCATTNACTTTCTTTAATTGTACTAATTAGACCTCTTTCTATAGGCGGTCTCAAGTGAAATAAAGAGACTCTTTAGCTTCCTCTGGAGGAAATTATCATGTTCTCTTTTTCTATCTTAATCTTTCTCTTGCCTCTTTCGATTCCGACTCTCAGGATATGCTCACAATAAAGATAAGTTAGGATCCAACATCCTAAAATATGTAATAAATTGTGCTATCATTCTAATTCATATTTTTTGAATAAAGCATGGTATTTATTCATCTACTACAAGTATTATTTGGTTTGCTCGGTTTTTATATATTTGAACAATGATTTTTTTTTGTAAGCTGCACTCTTTTGAAGATAAAAAAAAGTTGTTTTTATCAAGGTAAAATTTATGTAGTTAATGTTTCTTTTATTTTTAAATAAAAGCTTAATTTAAAATATCAATTCCCTTGGCTCTCATCTTTCCCTTTAATTATTATTTTGCAACACTTCTGTATAAGTAGCCCAAGCCANATTTATGTAGTTAATGTTTCTTTTATTTTTAAATAAAAGCTTAATTTAAAATATCAATTCCCTTGGCTCTCACCTTTCCCTTTAATTATTATTTTGCAACACTTCTGTATAAGTAGCCCAAGCCAAAAAATAAATAATAATAAATAGAAAATATATGTTTTATGCATAATTTTTAGTTGGCATATAACTTGCTAAACAAAGCTATTTTGTGAAGGAGAGCAAAACACTAGCCATTTTCGGAAGTCATGCATTCTAGTTTAGGCATGTGTACCCATATGATGTCATCTAAGGAACATGGATCTGAACTAACACAACATAAAACTCTAGATTAATAAATTTGAATTATGGATTGCTTCGATGCTATTATTAAACTTGCTGATGCTCAGGGAAGCCTGGAGCAGAAGTTTTGACCAAATATCCCAAACTATGACTTTTTAATGGCATCATGTGTTTATTGCGTGGCAATGAGGAAAATCATCTCTTAGACTCCTCATACTATTTTGAGGAGTCTATGTCTCTCATTCCCTTCACTATATTTAGGAGAATCCCCATCTAGATCTCTGCTCACACTATATTGAGAGGAATCCTCACATCTTATTTTCCTCTCACACTATATTTAGGAACTTTTTTCTTATCTTGTCTCTACTCTATGTTGAATATATAGTTTGAGCATCTTGATCGTATGTGATCAAGCTATAAGTCCTAATCTCATACATCCTATCTTACCCTTTAGCCTTAGAACCCTAGTTACCATGTGTCATCCTTGGTATTAGGTATGACTCATAGTATCAGGATTTGGAGTCTCTTGGAATGAAGAGATGTCTCTTGGAATTAAAGAGATGTGTCTCTTGGAATTCAGTGGGTTGAGATCAGCGAGGGCGCAACAGAAGCATGATGGCCTAACCCACATTGGTGCAGGTGTAACTCCCAGGTATCTTTTCTCCTAAGGGGCTGAATATTCGCCAAGGTGGAGATTTGTTATGGTATGACTCATATACCATATATGGACAGACGCTGGAACGAAGCGGAGCGGAGCGGAGCGAAAGAATCTGTCCAAATTGGGAAGTTACGTTATATGGGTTGGGACTATACGGTACAGAGGTAATTTGGGAATTACATATTGTACTACAGGGCTTACTCTAGGATTATAAATAGACCTGTTTGTATTCCTAGGTCTTTGAGAGAGCTGAATATTCTATTCTGTAATCTTTTCTGAATATTGAAAAGGAGGTCGCCGCTCTGCTCCCGAGGACGTAGGCATCTTTGCCGAACCTCGTTAAATCTCTGTGT
>JXCR01123105.1:36200-57684 GCA_002079205.1 Phalaenopsis hybrid cultivar | reverse complement strand
GACTCTTACCAGAATACCAAAGTTTAAAACCTAAATTATCAATCTCCTTAGCCTTTTCTCCAACCCATTTAATTTCTCAAATAAATATAATTTTTTTTCCTATGAATCATAATATCAACTAATTCCATTAATTTATCATTGAGAATAACTATATTTCAAGATCCTATCCTAATATTAGTTTCATTAGTTTCATGGACTAACTTCTTTACCCGCATTCATCTATAATGTGAGAACCCTTGCTTATTTGACACTACACCTGGGCGTCGGTGTAGCAGCCCTTGCACACTTTTCACTGTATTCAGACTATACAGAACGTCGCTTCCAGGGGTTGCCCTAGCATTTACACAATGATCAAAAGGATTCATGTCATAATTTTTTTTTGACAAGTTTTACGCTGGATGTCCACTACCTAATGCAACCTTCCACTTTTCACATCTGAGCTTAGGACCAACAATGACAGTGTTATGTTAAAAACTTATGAATGAAATAAATCATGAGATCTAGCTCAAATGAAATGATCCACTATATAAATAATATTATATAATTAACTATTCTTGCTAATGAGAGAAGAATTTTTTATTAAAGTGTTAAAAATTTGCCACTTATAATTATAATAATGTAAGAATTACCATAGAGAGATGAAAGTTGTTAAGTGATGCTAGTTGAGTGAAAACAACCATATAATGACAGATACAACAATGGTTAGCTGATGAAATTTAGAGAACAAACGTCGAATGATGGTGAATGACCAATGAAGGTTGGGTGTTAATGGATAAATGATAAAGGTTGTACTATACTGTTATATGACAATTGTAGTTGTCTATGTCAAACATGAGGTAGAGTTCTAGAGTTATTCAGATTTTCAATCTCTCTCCAAACATAAATTCAATTTCTTTCATGTGAAGAATGACACTATTTATTGATTGTTAAAGTTGTATTTTTGTTTTTTTGTCCAGGATATGGNATGAAGGTTGGGTGTTAATGGATAAATGATAAAGGTTGTACTATACTGTTATATGACAATTGTAGTTGTCTACGTCAAACATGAGGTAGAGTTCTAGAGTTATTCGGATTTTCAATCTCTCTCCAAACATAAATTCAATTTCTTTCAAGTGAAGAATGACACTATTTATTGATTGTTAAAGTTGTATTTTTGTTTTTTTGTCTAGGATATGAAAAATTTATCAAATGGCTGGCCTTAATTCATTTGATTTTAGTAAATTTATTCAACAGATGAGTACTCTAATATTTTTAATATTAATTGATCTAAAGGTTACTGGATTACTCTCATCGATGTGCTTGATTTGATTTTAGGAAATATAAGATTTATAGGTTATTTGAATTTTTAATTATTGCCCCAAAGTTTTTAACTATANCTAATATTTTTAATATTAATTGATCTAAAGGTTACTGGATTACTCTCATCGATGTGCTTGATTTGATTTTAGAAAATATAAGATTTATAGGTTATTTGAATTTTTAATTAATGCTCCAAAGTTTTTAACTATATTTTAAATTCTCTTTATAGCTTATTTCAGTTTGGATGTAACCACTTTTGGTGTAGTTCGATTTACACTACAAAAGAAGCCAATTTTAGCGTTCGACATTTGCATCGGAGTTTTCCAACACAAATATTAGCATCGGATTTGCAGCTTCTAAGTAGTGAATAATAAATTTTAATAANGATGTAACCACTTTTGGTGTAGTTCGATTTACACTACAAAAGAAGCCAATTTTAGCGTTCGACATTTGCATCAGAGTTTTCCGACACAAATATTAGCATCGAATTTGCAGCTTCTAAGTAGTGAATAATAAATTTTAATACTTGCGTTAGATTTTACATTTGAAATTTGGACAGAAAAAACACTCAGAACACAACAAAACTTTGTTTAGAGTTGCGACAATTTTTCTATTGTATTTGCGTCGAACTAAGCAACACAAAACCCTTACTTGTTAGCATCGNATACTTGCGTTAGATTTTACATTTGAAATTTGGACAGAAAAAACACTCAGAACACAACAAAACTTTGTTTAGCGTTGCGACAATTTTTCTGTTGTATTTGCGTCGGACTAAGCGACACAAAACCCTTACTTGATAGCATCAGACTATGCTTCTTCTTCATAAAAGGTGAAGCGTAGGGGTTAGCTATGTAAAGCATAAGTATTGAGTGGTATGTATTTACCTATTAGTAAAATGTAAGTTGATGGTTGAAGTGAAGCAGTATATGCAATGGGTCATGTTCGAATGGATGGTGATATAGAAGTGGATGTTATTTCTAGAATTGATTTTGGTTGGTTAAATTGGAGGAATGCAACAATTGGGTCTATTGTTCAAAATGATGGTGATATAGTTGGGGATGTTATTAATAGAATTGAAGTTGGTTGGTTAAATTACAGGAATGCATCGATTTATCAAATTTTGGAAGTGAGGGTGATATCAATAGAGATGTTATCAATTGAATTAATGTTAATTGGTTGAAGTAGAGGAGTGCATGGGTCTTATTTAAAGTGAACGTGGTATAGTTGGATTTGTTATTAGTAGAATTCAAGTTGGTTTTTCGCAGTTGATTAGTTGACCAAGTAGTGTCGACTTATTACTGTAAGTATTGACTACTTTTCATTTTCGTGGTAGTTGCATTGACCCATAAAAAAACATCTATGCTACAGATGGATATCCATAATTTAAGAGCTTGGATGTATAACATATTATATTTAGGACAAAAAGGACTCACAAATTAGTTCTTAAATAACGCTGAGGAATTCATGTAGGTGGGATCACAACTGTTGATCTATCGTTATGAGGGTAAGTTCTGGTATCCTTGTGTGAAGCACAAAAATCAGGCACATCTGCCACACCATAGAAGTTAAGTTGAATCTTTACTGCAAGAAATTAAAATCTAATTATTAGTATTAGACTATTCATGGTGTGTAGGAACCTGAAGTTTAGTTTGATCAAGGAGATGCCTCAACAAGTTATGCCCATGAAGAAATGATTCATGGTGCTCAGAGAGCTCAATTTATTATGAGTGCTCAACACAAAGCTAAAACACTGAATAATAAATCACAACAGTTCTATGACTTACTGAATGCTTCACAACAATCTTTATGGGATTATTGCTCCACACAGACAGAGTTATCAGTGGTGCTAAGAATGTTGACAATCAAATCTAATTTTAACACGATCAGAGATGCATTCATTCAGGTAACAACTTTATTGAAAGAGACTAAACCTACAGAGAATTTAATGTTGGATGATTTGTACAAAACAAATAAAAAAAAATTGGTTTCAAAGTTAGGGTTATGATGTGAGAAGATTGATTATTGTGTTAATGGATGCATGATATATTACAAGGCCGATGTAGTTTAGACGACTTGACGATTTTGTGTTGCACATAAATTTAAACAAAGGGAGAGAAGGAATAAAAAAATATAAAAATACTCTACACAACGTCTATTTTATTTTTCACTCATACCCAAACTTCAAAGAATGTTCGCTACCATGCGTATAACCCCATACATTACCTACCACACTACGGGATCTGTTAATGCTAACTCGATGAGTCATTCGTCAAATGGTGAGACTTGGAGACATTTTGATCATACTTACCCAGATTTTGTAGCTGAAGTATGCAATTTTAGAATGGGGTTATGTGTGGATGGCTTCATCCCATACAATCATGCTGCAACCCCGTACCCATACTGATTAGTGATCATTGCACTGTGTAAATTGCTCCCTGATATGTGTACGATCATGTCATTCTTATTTCTGACATTGATAATACTAGGTCTACATAGCCCGAAGGTGAAAATCAACGTCTACTTACAACATTTGATTGAAGAGCTTCAAATATTATGGGAGCTATGAGTGTTTACATATGACATCACTACGAAGCAGAATTTTCAAATGATATCGGCCCTTATATGGACAATTAGTGATATCTCAGCCTGTGAGATGCTAGTTGGTTGGAGCACAACAGGAAATTGGCTTGTCCTTATTACATGGATATGTTGAAGGCATTTACACTGAAACATGGTAGGAAAAATAGCTGGTTTGACTGCCACCGATGATTTCTAAACCTTGATTACCCTTTTAGAAGGAACAGAGATGCATTATTCAAAAATAGGATTGAGAGATCAAGTCCACCCCCAGGATTACTAGAGTCAAAATATTGGAGATGACCAGCTAGGTGTCANTAATTATAGATAAGAGTTTGAAAGATAATGTTATAAAAATTAATAGAGTTGGAGATAGAATTATAACCCTTATGATTATCATTGATAATAACATTTTTAATATTATAAATGTTTATGCTCCTCAAGTAGGTTTAGATAGAGGGTCTAAAGATAAATTTTGGAATGACTTAGAAGACTTAATACAAATGATACCTCTTGAAGAAAGAATTTTTATTAGAGGAGATTTAAATGGACGCGTCGGTAAAGTGGTAGAAAACTTCAGAAATATTCATGGTGGCTACGATTTTGGAGTAACTAATGAAGAAGGTAGAGCTATTTTGGATTTTGCTTTAGCAAATGGTTTTGTTATTACTAATACTTTATTCAAGAAAAGAGATGAGCATCTTATTACTTATAAGAGTGGATCTAATAAAACACAAATTGATTATTTTCTTATGAGAAGAAGAGATCGTCGAGATTATAAAGATTTTAAGGTCATTCTAAGTGAGAATTTAACTACCCAACATCATTTATTAGTTCTAGATTTTAAGATGAAGAGTTGTAAGATAAAAAATACTAGGACTAATCATCGTAGAATTAGATGGAGGAACCTAAAATACACAAATAAAATTATTTTTATGAGTAAAATTCAATATTTCAAATTTTGGGATGTTCATGAAGAAATAAATGTTATGTGAGATAAAGTAACAAACACTATTAAACAAATAGCAAAAGATGTGCTTGAAGAATCAAAAGAAAAAGTTTTTATAAATAAAAATAGTTGGTGGTGGAATTATAATGTGCATGAAAAGATAAAATATAAGAAGTTATGTTATAAAAATGGTTTAAAAGTAAAAGCTTAGAGAACTAGGAAAATATCAAACGGCCAGCAGGGAGTCTAACAGAACAATCTGTGATNAAATATAAGAAGTTATGTTATAAAAATGGTTTAAAAGTAAAAGCTTAGAGAACTAGGAAAATATCAAACGGCTAGCAGGGAGTCTAAAAGAACAATCTGTGATGCTAAAAATTTTACTTTTAATGTTTTTTATAATAGATTAGATACTAAGGAGGGTGAAAAATATATGTATAAACTAGCCAAACAAAGAGAAAAGAAAAGTAAATATTTAACTTAAGTATAGTGTATTAAAGATGAAAATCAAAAAGTTCTTTTCTTAGAAAAAGATATTCAACATAGGTGGGTGAGTTATTTTGATAAATTTTTTATTGAATTTTCTAAAATTACATTCAACCTTTATGATCTTAATATCGTGAATAATAATAAAACATTTCATTTTTACCGTCGCATTAGTAAAAAAGAAGTTGATGGGGCTTTAAAGAAAATCAAGGGTGGATAGGCTGTAGGACCTGATATCCCAATTGAAGTGTGGAAATATTTAGGAGATTTGGGAGTATGTTGGCTTACTAAACTCCTTAATATTATTTTAAAAATTAAAAAGATGCCTGAGGAGTGNAAAGATGAAAATCAAAAAGTTCTTTTCTTAGAAAAAGATATTCAACATAGGTGGGTGAGTTATTTTGATAAAGTTTTTATTGAATTTTCTAAAAATACAATCGACCTTTATGTATCGTGAATAATAATAAAACGTTTCATTTTTACCGTCGCATTAGTAAAAAAGAAGTTGATGGGGCTTTAAAGAAAATCAAGGGTGGATAGGCTGTAGGACCTGATATCCCAATTGAAGTGTGGAAATATTTATGAGATTTGGGAGTATGTTGGCTTACTAAACTCTTTAATATTATTTTAAAAATTAGAAAGATGCCTGAGGAGTTGAGCAGAGTATTTTGGTCCCCATTTTTAAGAATAAATGGGATGCACAAGAGTGTGCAAATTATAAAGGAATTAAGTTGATGTTTCATACTTTAAAGTTATGGGAGAGGGTAATTGAACATAGGGTAAGATGCATTACAAAGTTTTCTCATAATCAATTTGGATTTATGTCAGACAGGTCTACTATAGAAGCTATACATTTATTGAGAGGTTTGATGGAGAAGCTCAAAGATAATAAGAAGAATCTAAATTTGATTTTTATTGTTTTAGAAAAATCTTACGATAAGGTTCCAAGAGATATACTTTGGAGAGTTCTTGAGAAGAAAGGTGTTGATATGACTTATATTGAAGTCATTAAAGATATGTATACTAGAGTTGTTACTTCTGTTCAAACTGAAGGAGGATTTACCAAATATTTTTCTATTTCTGTTGGATTACATCAAGGATCGACTTTAAGCCCATATCTTTTAGCTTTAGTTATGGATGGTCTTACAAAACATCTACAGGAGGATGTACCTTGGTGTATGCTTTTTGCTGATGATATCTATCTCGTGGATAAAACGAGAGAAAAAGCTCAGGAGTGTATGCTTTTTGCTGATGATATTCTTCTCGTGGATAAAACGAGAGAAAAAGCCCAGGAGAGCTTGAATTATGGAGGTCTACATTGGAGTCTAAAAGCCTTCATTTAAGTAGAACTAAAACTGATCNGACAATCAAATCTAATTTTAACACGATCAGAGATGCATTCATTCAGGTAACAACTTTATTGAAAGAGACTAACCCTACAGAGAATTTAATGTTGGATGATTTGTACAAAACAAATAAAAAAAATTGGTTTCAAAGTTAGGGTTATGATGTGAGAAGATTGATTATTGTGTTAATGGATGCATGATATATTACAAGGCCGATGTAGTTTAGACGACTTGACGATTTTGTGTTGCACATAAATTTAAACAAAGGGAGAGAAGGAATAAAAAAATATAAAAATACTCTACACAACGTCTATTTTATTTTTCACTCATACCCAAACTTCAAAGAATGTTCGTTACCATGCGTATAACCCCACACATTACCTACCACACTATTGGATCTGTTAATGCTAACTCGATGAGTCATCCGTCAAATAGTGAGACTTGGAGACATTTTGATCATACTTACCCAGATTTTGTAGCTGAAGTATGCAATTTTAGAATGGGGTTATGTGTGGATGGCTTCATCCCATACAGTCATGCTGCAACCCTGTACTCATACTGATTAGTGATCATAGCACTGTGTAAATTGCTCTTTGATATGTGTACGACCATGTCATTCTTATTTTTGACATTGATAATACTAGGTATACATAGCCCGAAGGTGAAAATCAACGTCTACTTACAACATTTGATTGAAGAGCTTCAAATATTATGGGAGCTATGAGTGTTTACATATGACATCACTACGAAGCAGAATTTTCAAATGATATCGGCCCTTATATGGACAATTAGTGATATCTCAGCCTGTGAGATGCTAGTTGGTTGGAGCACAACAGGAAATTGGCTTGTCCTTACTACATGGATATGTTGAAGGCAATTACACTGAAACATGGTAGGAAAAATAGTTGGTTTGACTACCACCGATGATTTCTAAACCTTGGTTACCCTTTTAGAAGGAACAAAGATGCATTATTCAAAAATAGGATTGAGAGATCAAGTCCACCCCCCAGGATTACTAGAGTCAAAATATTGGAGATGACCAGCTAGGTGTCGNAGAAAAAGGATTCATGTAGCAGACCCCACGTAGTGGGATTAAGGCTTTGTTCTTGTGGTTGTTGTATAAGTTCTTAACATAAAGTTCTAAAGTTTAGTATGTTCCTCTTTTTCATCTATTCTTGAATGGAAAAAAAATAATTATAATACATCTATATTTTTAATAATATTATTAAATAAATTAATCATACTTCCCTTATTATTCGCATTCTTCAAAGCTGAAAGCCATGCTAAAGCCATTCTTTAAATACAACAGCATTTGGGTCTAATGTGAGCGTAGGCAATTGTGAAAGTGTGATATACTTTTTGCGTGATAGACAACTCTCAGTGGCAAAGAAAATTTAATTCTTAGTTCAATAAAATATCTAGCACACACATAGATACTAATAAAATGACCACAGAATTCTTACAAGGAAAACCCATAAAGGGGAAAAAATTATAGGGCCTAGCCTAGTCAAAGTAATCAACTATTAATTAATTTAAAGTACATAGACCCACTATTCTCTTTTATAAGAGAAGTTGAAATTTTAGAAATATGTTGAGGCAACAACTTCCTTGAGATAATAAACATACCAACATAGTAACATGGCAATGATTTGGCTACAACAGCCGACTGTAGGCTACAACAACCACTAATGGTGCTCGATAACTTCTAGTGTTCATTGACCTACGCTTCATGAGTTTTAACTTAATTTTTAGCTTGCTCTCCCTATTCATCATGTGAAGAATATGCGTCTACTTATAATTTTTGAGAAATTATTCTAGGTTAAATTGACCCAAAATCTCAAAACACTTCATTGGAAAATTCATGCTAATTCTTTTGATTATATGACATTTGTTTAGCATTTAAATGCTTTAATATCAAAATTAATGATCTAAAACCATTTAATTTAACTATAAACATGCAAACTTTAGACATCATTTTATCCTCTAATTAATACTTTGAAGCATCTAAATGCATGCACTACTTGATTTGGGCTCATTTAAACTTGGCAAAAATCACTTTTGATGTCTTTTGGCTTATACTTTGGAGACTTCTCTTTTTATTATAAAGTTGCCGAATATCAATTTTATAACTTCCAATTCTTTAATATTACAACTAATATGTCACATTACTGGCATGAATAAGTTTATAATAATAAAATGCCACAAGTACAAATCTAAATGTTTACACATTAGACATATAAATATCTACCAATTGTGTCATATGTGAGCAAATTTCTCCATATTTCAAGAAGTGGAGGATTATTTTTTCATGTCATGGGTTACTTTAACTAGCCCGCAATTTTTTTTTAGAAAATGCAGAATGGAGGAATCTGTCTCGTTGACATCTCATCATCTATTTTTCAAACTTTTGGTAGGTTAATGGTGGGAAATTGCCTGCCCATAATCACACATTTGAAACTGAAACTTAGCTCTAAATTATAGTATGTTGTGTTCAACGTTTTACTCGATCGATGGCCGACCTAAGTAAATATTCTTCTAATTTCTTGGAGAGTTAGGTCAAGTTGGGGTTGTTTTAAAGATGTTCTATAAATTGATAAAAAAATTGATGCTATGATGTTTTTTGATGTGAATGTATACGCTTTGATGGGACTGAGCGAGAGGAACTGAGTAAAGTGTCAAAATAGTTCCGTGACTATATAATCATATTTGTCCGAATGTCTATAAAAGTGTCAAATTAATCCATAGATTTTTTAATAAGAGCTTGAATAATACTCTATGGTCTAAAGAAAAAATTCATGAAACTAAATTACATTTTTATAAGCTTTATGACTAAAATGATTCCGACGAAGAGACTTGAGGTAAATTGTCAAGCAATAAATGTTCAAACTCCAATTAAAAATCATACAAAGCTCTAATTTCAACAAACTTATAGACAAACTAGTCGACTCAACGAGATATCCTCAATGATACTAAAATTGGTCCAATCTGAGTCAAATCATGCCCAAATAAAGTAGTTAAACCAATTTTGCAAACTTTTAGTGCATAATTGGAAGGCTAAACATATTCCAAATATGACAAGATTATTGTCAAATTGAGCATCTCGACAAGAATAAATCCAAGGAGCCCCAGATCACTGAATTTTGACATTATGAAGGCACATAAACATCCACAAAACACCATCTGATCGAGAGAATCTCTCCATGCCTTTCGATCATAGTGGTCTAGATTTTTTTTTTTATTTGTAAATCGAACTTCTAAATAAGAGTCCTATCCCCTCTTAAGGAAGGAGGACTAGAGTTTACGCCAAGGGAATCGTGGAGCTTGGTGAAAAATGAGCTGATGTCCAGTATTCTTCACTGATGATTCAGCGAACGCTTCCTTCTACTGCATCAGCCGACAACCATTGGACACCTTTTTCTCTATGAGGCAAAGCTCCTAATAGAATCATAGCATGTGCTACGACATCCCAGTGCAGTGTTGCAAAATAGCAAAACACACCAAAGATAGTGCAGAAACTCATCCCAAAGAAGATGTAACAACGCACCTCGCATATGGTGGCACTCTTTGAACTCTTAAAATTTTCTCTTCATACTTCTGCTTCACTCCAATTGGAAAATATTTAGAAATGTAATTCCATTTGCACCTTTAAATCTTTTTCATTTAAATTTCTGTTTAATTATGTAAATATGGTATGTATATAAAAGTTGAACATTAGGTGCTAGGTATGTGGGTATGTATGTAAAAGTTGAAGCTTAGGTGTTAGGTTTGTGTATACTTAAGCATTGAGTGGTATGTATGAATATTTTCATAAAAAATGAAAATTAGGTGTTAGCTATGTATATACATAAGTATTGAGTGGTATGTATAAAATATTTATAAAAGTTGAAGCGTAGGGATTAGCTATGTAAATACATAAGTATTGAGTGGTATGTATTTACCAATTAGTAGAATTCAAGTTGGTTGGTGAAGTGAAGCAATATATGCATCGGGCCATGAGGATGTTATTATTAGAATTCACGTCGGTTAGTTGAAGTGAAGAAATACCACGATCGGGTCTATTATTCAAAATGATGGTGATATAGATGGGGATGTTATTTATATAATTAAAGTTGGTTGGTTGAATTGGAGGAATGCATCGATCGGTCAAATGTTCGAAGTGAGGGCAATATAGATAAGGATGTTATTGGTTGAATTAATGTTGGTTGGTTGAAGTAGAGGAGCACATCAGGTCTTGTTCAAAGTGATGATTATATAGATGGATTTGTTATTAGTAGAATTCAAGTTGGTTGCTTGCAGTAAGTAGTGTCGACTTCTTACTGTAAGTATTGAATAACTTTTATTTGTGAAGTAATTGCATTGACCTATAAAACATCATCTATACTTCATATAGATATTAGTAATTTGAGACTTTAGATGTATAATAGATTATATATAGGACAAAAAAGACTCACACGTGAGTTCTTGAATGACTTTGAGGAATTCATGTAGGTGGCATCATAATTGTCCATCTATCGTTCTGAGGGTAAGTTCTGGTTTCCTTGTGCGAAGCACCAAATTTAGGCACTTTTGACACCCAATGAAGTTAAGTTGGATCTTTATCATAAGGGGTTCTCAAGAAGTTGAAGTTCAATTTGATCAAGGTGGTCCCTCGATAAGTTATGTCCCCAATGCAAAAGAATTTGATCCTGACACTTATGAAAAAATGGTTCATGATTTTAAGAGAGCTCAATTTGTTAAGAGCGTTAACACAAAGTTGAAACAATGAAAAATGAATCACAACATATCTACGACTTACTAAATGTTTCACAAAAATCTTTATGGATGGTTCCACCGCACATACAGAGTTATCAATGGCGCTGAGAATTTTGACCATTAAATCTGATTTAAACATGCTTATAGAAGCTTTCATTCAGGTAGACAGAGAATTTAGTGATGGATGACCTGTACAAAACAAAAAACTTGGTTTGAAAGTTAGGGTTACGATGTAAGAAGATCAATTGATGTCTTAATGGGTGCATGATATTTTATGAGGCCGATGCAGTCTAGAAAACTTGTCAATTTTATGGTGCAAATAAATTCAAGCAAAGGGGAGAAAGAAAAAAAAATACTCCATACAAGAGTTTATTTTATTTTCGTTCATACCTAGACTTCAGAGATTGTTTGCTTCCATGTGTATAGCCCCTCACATGACTTGGCATAGTACTGGATCTGTCGATGGTAACTCGATGAGTTATCTGTCACATGGTGAGGCCTGGAGACATTTTGATAGTACTTATCCAAATTTTGCAGCTGAAGTAGACAATGTTTGACTTGAGTTATGTGCAAATGGCTTCACCTCGTACAGTCCCATTGCAACTTCATATGCATGCTAGTAAGTGATCATTATGATGTAGTTGCTATTTGAGTTTTACCTTTACTGCATTGTTTCATTATGCTTATAATTATTTATTTTATTAGTACTATTTTTTTAATATCATTACTTTGTTTGCAGATGGCCTTAGGTGGTGCAGGTGCTCAGCCACTCATGGACCCCATGTTTTGGGGACTCTTAAGATGACCTACCATACCAGGAAGAGGAAGTAATCCACTCCTGCTAATGCTTTTGATATTGTTGCACCTCCTTTGGCAGCACCTCTCCACCTGCTGCCGCTACACCTCCTGTGGCACCTTCTCCCCTACCGGCTACTGCTACTTCTCTTGTGTCACCTCCTCCCATACCGTTGCTACCACCATCCTTTGGCACCTGCTTCAGCGTTTGATTCTGCCCTGTCTCCTATGATGTATGCTGCTTCTACACCGAGGGTACACTTATTGCCATTAGTGGACTCATAAATTATTTTTATTAGTGTATTATGTTCATTCTTTATGCTATATATTTTTGGTAACTAATTTGTTTCTTAAGCAGATTCATTCCCCACAAGCTGCCAATCTTGATCAAATGAATCAGATACCTGTTTTTAGACATAGTTGCTACTTGTCTATCTGTCGTGGAAGCAGATACCTGTAGCCACTCAATAAATATGGTTCATGGAATTTGAGGCACGATCATATAATTTGAATCAAATTTATAAATTTGATTAATTTTTATAATAAACACACGGATTATTTTTTACCTTACTGACATGATCACGACAGCCCACCAGAGGGGCAAGCAACCTTCCTGGATGGGTGAGGAGCTCTGGGGTCACTTAACGGTAGCTTGGACCTCTCTTGATTATGAGAGGAGGAGGCAGACAAATCTGGTGAACCAAGTGATGGAGGGGGCCAAGGGAGTTGCACTTCATATTGGCAAATCAAACCCCATAAAAAACACTACAGGAGGCTGATAAGCTTTTCTTAGATATTTAAATATTAATTCAATTTTTGGAGTAATTATTTAGCGCTAACCTTTTTGTACGTTATATAGGTCAAGAAGTTGAGCTATGCTCCCTTCATTGTGGAGCTGCATGTTCAAACTCATCAACGCCCGGGATTTCGCAGTGAGTCTCGGAGTATTCCAAACGGGTTGATGTAAGTTAGAAACCTTAAAGTAAAAGTTTTTTTTTTATTTTAACTATTGAAAGTGTCAATCAAACGATAGTTTCATTATGCTGGAGGTGTTCAGGCAACTCTGGGAGAAGTGCTTGGCTACTTAGGCTCAAATTAATGCCAACATTAATGGTAGTTAGTCTACCACTGCATAGTTTCAGTATGAGCATTGGACCCAGGCTACAGAGAGGATAAATGGGGAGGGTTTAAGACCTTGGAGTGAAAGGCATAGCCTTCAAGGCTGAGCTCTCCCGTGGTTCGTTCCTAGTTAGTCGTGCTCCTTACAGTCGAACCAGGAGGCTCTTGCTAGACAGGTGGCTGCAATGAATAAAGAGATCTCCCAGTTGCACAAGCAGACTCTAGATGAACAATATCGTGTGGAGGACTCTATAGTGTGCACGACGGAGGCCTTAGCAGATAGCCGGGGCAAGCAACTGATGACATCCGTGTAAGAGGAGAATGATGAAAGAGTTGATGGGTAGTTTTTTTTTTTCATTTATTTGTAAGCTATATGCTAAAAATTTGTTGTGGAATTTTTTGGACTACCTTTAGTACTCATATTTGAGATGATTTGTGACAACATCTTTTCTTTTAATAATGATATTGTTTAGAGATTTGATTTGTGATACGACTGTGCTTAATGTGGTATGTTATGTGGAATATGTTTTTATGCAGGTTGTGAAAATATAATTGATATTCATCTGAAGTTGTATCTACAACAATTTTTCATTGCTCTAAGATATTTTCCGACGCAAATGAGATGGTAATCCAAGGTTCAGAGTCATCATCGAATATTTTTTACGCATGTTACGTATAAACAAATTCGATGCTAATACGACACAACAACTGATGAAAATTATTTGTGTCGGGATATTTTAACGTAAATTAGACGAAAATAAAATTACAGGCCCTCAATTTAACGTGAAAAAAAAATCAAATATAAATTCGACGCAAACCTTTAAATATCGTCAATTTGCGTTCAACTTGCATCAGATCTAGCCAATGCAAATATGTTAAATTTCTGTAGTGTTATCTTATCAGAACATATAACTATAAATTTATTAAAATTGAAATATATGTTTGGGTTGAAAGTGATTATATTAAAGATTTTGTGACTTGAGTTTTAATTTTGCCGCCCTATTATATGTTTGGGTTGATAGTGATTATATTAAATAAAGAGTCATGTTAAAGGAACAACAATATGATTAAAAAATGTTCAACAATGAATGCCAAGGGATCTTCATATGCCCTTCATCATACTGTGATAATTTAGATGAAAGGAGGGAGAGGGAATCAAAGCCAACATTCATAAGAGCACTAACGGCTACTTCTCGAGATACATTATGAAGATTTTTTATGTTGTTTTATTTATAGTATAAGAAAAAAATAATAAATTTGATTAATGTAGGTTGTTCCAAACTAATATAGGATGTCATTATTGAGCGAACATACAATTGCAACAATTGGGCAAGACGCTTACACCAAACGATTTCTTATTGCGAACGGACACTAGAAATAAATATACGTCTGGTGTCCGATCTGAACCGCCAAAAAATTTTGACTGAGTCGCACTTTAAAAACAAAAAAAAAAAACCAAAAAGGTGTGTTTCAGTTGTCTTGATTGGACACCGAATACAAATTTGCGTCTGATATCCATACGCAATAAAAGCTCCACATCGAACAACAAATTTTGGCAAAATTAAGGGGATGAATATGAAATGCGAAGGGAATCCATTGGTAATAAATAAAATTCGAGGAAAACGTATTTTCTCATTACCTACATTTTATTTTTACCTATAGAAGAGTTATACATATAACAATAAAATATAGAGAATAAAAATCAGGGAAAAAATTCCAGTTATACATTATTTATGCGTAACATAACATAAAAGAAACATAATTGATATTAAATGTTATTAAATACTGTATAAAATAGATTGTAGAATGCCAAAACCATAAGTGCATTTACATACATACCACACAATTCTATATTTCTAATATATCCAAATATTTAACACAAATTGTCATATTTACAAGCACAACCCTCAATTTGTTGCATCACATCTACAATAGCACCATCAAAAAATATTTTAAAAGTGATTTTTAATACAAAAGGGTTATAAATGCAAATATCAAACTTCAGCTTTGAGATATGTAAATACATAAGAATTGTGTGGTATGCATGTAAATTTCCCCAACCATCAATAATATAACGAAGAGACACAAACGTCTCCTTAATGTAAATCAAATAGAGGTTTTACACTCCATATAAAACCCAAAAAGATCCAATACCTCATTACAATTCTCAGTACTGCGGAAAACAAAAAGAAAAAAAAAACTTCCAAGAGAAGAACAAAAACCAAAAACAAGGAAAAAATTTACATTTTAACGCCTAAGACTACTACTTCCACTTGTCAGCAACAATATGAGCCAAATCTACGACCCTCTGTGAATAACCCCATTCATTATCATACCACGCAATCACTTTAACCATATCATCACCCATCACCATAGTTAAAGAAGCATCAACGGTCGACGACACGTCGGAGCACCGGAAGTCGACGGACACAAGCGGTTCGTCGCAAACAGAGAGGATGCCCTTCAGCTCCTTCTCCGCAATGTCCCTGAAAGCGGCATTGACCTCCTCGGCAAATGTTTTCTTACTAACCTGAACGACAAGGTCGACGACAGAGACGTTTGGGGTGGGTACTCGAAGGGCTATCCCATTTAGTTTGCCTTTCAGGGTGGGGAGCACGAGGGCCACGGCTTTAGCAGCACCAGTGGAAGTTGGGACGATGTTAAGGGCGGCGGCACGAGCACGACGGAGGTCGCGGTGGCTGGCATCCAGCAACCTCTGGTCACCAGTGTAGGAGTGAGTAGTTGTCATGGTTCCTTTGACGATACCTGCTTGTATATAAACATGATAAGAGAATCAACATAATAGAGTTGTTATGCATAGCTTACATAATATGATAAGAGAATCAAAACAAACAAAATTATAGAACTAATTATGAAGTTTTGTCACAAAATGGCAGTGCAAAGATTCACGTATGGTGGTTTTGGTGTTTTCATGTGGTCATCAAGGAATGAACAGATTTATATATTTGGGAGACTAAAATTGTAATGTATCAATTTTGCTAAATTTATAAACCTTTTGTTACTTAGCATACGCTCTGAAATAACTTGGCCATAGTAGTGACATAAAATAACAATTTGTGGATAAGTTTTTCCTTATTTGTGCAATTTTCAGTAAGATGACACTTTTTTTTTCCTTAAAAAGAGTAATTTAAATGGGAAAAAAGAAATGGATCAAATAGGAAGCTAGAAAACATAGCCCAAACGTACATGTTTCGATATGTGTTACTGACAAAAATTAAAGATAATGGCAAAATAGTAAAATGGAATCTTCATGAAAATGATAATAATAATAATAATTAAGAGCTAAAATGGAATGGGTACAACAATTTCAACTAAGGATTCCCTCACAAGTGAAAAAAGAACGGCTGAAGAAAATAGGAAAACAAAAACTAACAAAGCTTAAGTTCCTACATAAGGAACACTACCACTTAAAAGTGAACAAACGGCACTATATAACTGCCAAAGANATCCTAAAAGAAACTTCCGGTCAAAATTCAGTTACCAAACAGACCAAAAGCATATCAAATTTTCAATGCCTACTTTCAGCCTATTTTACTGTTCAACGAACAATTTCAGAAAAAAATAAAATTAACGCAAGGATTAAACCAATTATCCAATCAACTCTACATAAAGCATTTAATATTTACAAAATCATAGTTCAAACCAATTAAACCCAATCGAATTAGTGTTAGCCCAATTCAATCAATCAAACAACACACCTAACTCGAAATATTCTAATTTAAACATGAAGTAGGAAAAAAAAATCTTTAGTCAGCCAATGATTCGATCAAATCAAACCAATCCAGTAGCATGTGCAAAGACTGTTATTAGTATTTTTGATGATTGTGTTTTTTTTTTTTTTGTCTACCCATGATGAATGTCCCAATTACCACCATTTATTGAGGACAAATTTCCTATTCATTGATCTTCTACAGAATGATTTTTTTCTGGCTATGTAATACAGAAAAGGACCTATAATTGCTCCTCTAATATTTCAAATCTTCAGGGTATAGTTTTTTGCAGCCCAATAAAATTGGTGTGGTATGACATGTCTAGTTTTAATTATCAGTTTTTTGTGTATTTTTCCTAATTTATCATTTTGTCATATGTCAAGCCTAAGATAGTTATTTCTGGTTGTGGATATGTTTGTCATTTTCTCAATTTTAGTAGGATTAAGAAGTCTATCAGTTTATATCCATTATCAAATAGTAAACCTTAGGTGAAATTTAGATGATTGATGATGAAATTGATAAAAACAAAAAAAGAGTTATCAGCTGCATACACCTCTCGCCTAGTTATAAAGCTGTTTACTTCACTCTCTTAATCCTCACCTTCCCCCCTGAAGCATTCATTCATCTCTTCTTTTATTTACCTACTTGGTTATTCCAAGACATTAAAAATTCACTGTAAACTCTGCTTACAATGCCCTCCCTGCTGTTACTATTCTAAACTACAAAAAATTACATTTTATGTTTCTCCTAGCACCCTCTATTCTTTCATACAACTGTGAATGAGAGTGAGGGAAGTTTTAGTAATTTTTACGATTTTCCTGTATTTAAAGTCCCTTAGAAAATTTCCCATGAGATTTTAGGAATATAAATATATCGACCTACAAATTCCTCCATGTATATATTATACAAGTGAGTATTCAAGACATTTCTCCCATATGCCTCAAAATTCCAGAGATAATCTAAAGTTACCGTTCTTTGTGATCTGACTGAGTTTTGAAAGACGCCTTGCAGGTGCTGTAGTAGAGGACTGACTGTACGGAAATTAATTGAGTCTATAGGTACGTTGGGATCAATGGAAGGCAGATTGAATTTTATGTCCCAGAGATTTCCCTTATAAGGAATATAATTTGAAACATAATTTATTCTAATTCTACGAGTCGAGATCTCCCAAGATGCAAGCTCCTAAAGTTAATCATATCTCGAGTATATCCGAAAATACTCTCAATTAAGGAATCAATGCTTCTGTTCATTGGTTGATCAAGATTTAGATGAATTCATTGAAAGTCAAAATGGCTCATATGGGGTTCGATAGAGGATGGAGGTCTAGTAAGCAACGAGAATCAAATGAGGATGCACTCAAAGACACGAAAATGAATATAGGAGAACTAGCCTGCCAGAGGGTATGAAGGCCATGGTTAAAATTCCATAGTTCCATCATTTTGAGTCGTCAATGCTCTTGGTCTACCTAGCCAAAAGAGTGACTAGAGAATCCTTATTTACAATTATGGATTACCACATCCAAGAGGACCTCGTAGACCAAGGGTGTGGAACTAGTACTAAGCTGACAAATGAGACTTACACTCCACTCTCATTTGATAGACAAGCACAAAATAGATTTAAAGCGCTGTATGTGATGGTGTATGCAAAGGATGACACATGGTAACTAGGGTTCTAAGGCTAAAGGGTAAGATAGGATGTATGAGATTAGGACTTATAGCTTGATCACATACGATCAAGATGCTCAAACTATATATTCAACATAGAGTAGAGACAAGATAAGAAAAAAATTCCTAAATATAGTGTGAGAGGAAAATATGATGTGAGGATTCCTCTCAATATAGTGTGAGGAGAGATCTAGATGGGGATTCTCCTAAATATAGTGAAAGGAATGAGAGACATAGACTCCTCAATATAGTATGAGGAGTCTAAGAGATGATTTTCCTCATTGCCACGCAATAAACACATGATGCCATTAAAAAGTCATAGTTTGGGATATTTGGTCAAAACTTCTGCTCCCGGCTTCCCTGAGCATCAGCAAGTTCTATAATAGCATCGAAGCAATCCATAATTCAAATTTATTAATCTAGAGTTTTATGTTGTGTTAGTTCAGATCCATGTTCCTTAGATGACATCATATGGGTACACATGCCTAAACTAGAATGCATGACTTCCGAAAATGGCTAGTGTTTTGCTCTCCTTCACAAAATAGCTTTGTTTAGCAAGTTATATGCCAACTAAAAATTATGCATAAAACATATATTTTCTATTTATTATTATTTATTTTTTGGCTTGGGCTACTTATACAGAAGTGTTGCAAAATAATAATTAAAGGGAAAGGTGAGAGCCAAGGGAATTGATATTTTAAATTAAGCTTTTATTTAAAAATAAAAGAAACATTAACTACATAAATTTTACCTTGATAAAAACAACTTTTTTTTATCTTCAAAAGAGTGCAGCTTACAAAAAAAAATCATTGTTCAAATATTTAAAAACCGAGCAAACCAAATAATACTTGTAGTAGATGAATAAATACCATGCTTTATTCAAAAAATACGAATTAGAATGATAGCACAATTTATTACATATTTTAGGATGTTGGATCCTAACTTATCTTTATTGTGAGCATATCCTGAGAGTCGGAATCGAAAAATGCAAGAGGAAGATAAAGATAGAAAGAGAGAACATGATAATTTCCTCCAGAGGGAGCTAAAGAGTCTCTTTATTTCACTTGAGACCGCCTATAGAAAGAGGTCTAATTAGTACAATTAAAGAAAGTGGGAAACATTGTGTTAACTGCCCTTAATGGATTTAATGTGTATGATTTGAATTAATGACCCTCATAATGTTAACAAAAATAATTGTTTATCAATAACTTACGAGTTTCAGTAGCCGGCGGGTTACATGTCAGTCGGTAGACTGAAATTCGCTTATGCCGAGAGAGGGTAAATGGTTGGTCCAAATATGGTTGGTCTTCTTGACAAGTGGTCTGACCGATTGGATCTGTAAGGCCCATTGATTGGGTCAGCCGGTCGACTGATGGGTCGACCAGTTTCGTTTGGGGAGTCGTGGCTCAATTGCTATTTAGCTCAAGTCTTATAGGACTTGTGTGCCGTCTGTCTGGTCGGTTCGTCGCCTCGGTCGAATCTTTCCTTTCACAAGTACTTGTGCGGATCTTGTTGCTGTCTCTGCAGAGTATCCGACAAAAGTCCATCCTGTGATGATTTGCGCATTACCCTTGGTGGATCTTTGTCGCTACCGAATAAGGAACCATATTCAGATCTTTGAGCTATCATGGGTTTATAGGTGTGGCTGCTCATGTTTGGCGTTGAATTGTCGTTTGATTGCTTACTCCGAAAGAAAGCTTCGTATTCTTGGTTTTTCGTTATCTTTAAGATTCCTGCCGGTAGTTCCAATATATACATATTAGTTCCTCGAGTTTTCCTGTTCGATGATAACACCAGTTGTGATAGGGACAAGAAAATTATTAGTTAATCGTGTCACGGAAACCAAAAAAGAAGGGTTTAATAATTAGTTCTCCCTTCTTTTCATGCCCTGCCTGTCTTATAAATAAGACCATAAATTGGGCAATTTATTTGTTGGTGAAGTTCTCTGGACTGTTGAGTAAGCTTCATGTCGAGCGGTACAAGCAAAAAGACGATCGACCCGAGCCTACTGGCCTTGGCAAAATCCCCCTCCTATTTCAGCATCTAGCCTTAAAAAAAAAGGTGGTTAGAAGGGAGAAAATGGGAGAGACGGNTAGAGCTTTAGGAGACAAATGAAAGATAAATTAATAAAGCCTAAAGCTATATATTGTCTTACACTAGATCAATAGAGCACAATTTTTTAGTGGGTGAACTCTCTAAAGTTTCCCAGCGGCTGTGTTTCAAATTTAACCCACTGTTTTGACTTGGGAACGGGTAAGGTATTTGACGTGAAAAGTCCCGACTGACATATATTTCTGTAATGCTTACTATTCATTACATTTCTTGCACTACCAAATTCGGCGCTCAATTTGTTGATTGAAGTCAGTATATTCCTTAGAGAGTTGTGTGTGAGGACACTAAATTTAGACTCATTGATACATCTTGATGTGAGTGTTCCTCTAATATTATGTAAGCTTGAGTGGATATTTCTTCCTAGTTTCTTTGACTTTATGTTACGAGGCTATACTGGGGGGTCAAGTGCAGTATAGATGGATGTATTCCTTTGAGAGGTATGTCCTCCGGATGAAAAAATTACAAGTGGCATTTTATTTCACACTAAATAACCCCAATATTTGATGTAAATTTATTTGTTGCAGATTTAAAAAAAATCCAAAAATTATTAAGAATAAAGCACATTTTGAGGAATTGATCTATGAAGCATATATGATGCATGAGATGATAACTTTCTGCTCATACTATTTTGAACAAGGCCATCAAAGAGTTCAT
>JXCR01123105.1:10231-20304 GCA_002079205.1 Phalaenopsis hybrid cultivar | reverse complement strand
TTCTAAATGCATTACCATGAAGTTTTCAATGTTTTTTCTAATGCATTACCATGAGCTTCTCAGGCAATCCGTAGACAACCATGTTATGAGAAAAGGGTGTGAGCTCTGCAAAATGAATGACAAGTTTTATGTGTTTCCATCGTTGGAGGTGCCTATCATTTCTCCAGCCTCTTCATTTGAAGATATGTAAATACATCAAAATTGTGCTCAATTTGCTCTTCTTTGTTTTAATTAATATAATCTTTACTTTTATCTTTTTTTGAAATATGTGAAATTATACCATATTTTTAATTTAACATTTGTCTGTTGTTTACTATTGCATTTTATTATGCGATCCAATTTTTTCGTAAGATCTTCAAAGTAATATGCAAATATTCGTAAAACTTTAAAGTTTATGTGTTAGATATGTAAATATATAAGATTGTGTTGCATATGTGTTTTTATTCCTAAGCAGAAGTTAACACTTTGATGTCTTACTGAAGTTCCAAAATTTTGATTGTTATACTCTTCTTTTCAACAGTTTTACCAAACAATGGCAGTATGGTCTTTTTTTCACAAACAACTGTCTGACAGCTGGTTTGACACAGCTGCGCCAAACAGACAACCAGCTTTCCTGTAACTGCTTCCTCGCAGCAGCTTCCTAGGGCAGCGCAGCTGCAGCTGAAAAGCTGAGAAGCTGCAGCTGCCCCAAACAGAGTCTAAATGTTTCAGTGGGACCCTCGGTGGAGCCGATCAGTTACGATGGCGTCACGTGATTGAGTGGAGGAGAATATCACGGATAAAAAATTCCACATCGACTAGGTATAGGACTGAAAAACAGTATTTAAATCTTGGACTGACCATCACCCCGAAAAGCTTTTTGAGAGGGGACATAACGCTGTAAATATTTTAACAAATATTTAAATATTTTTATGCGGTTTTTTAACATGCATAGAACACTGACAAAAAAACTTTTGTTTTCAATAGTGTATAACTGGCGTCATTATGAAAGCAACAAAACTATTTTAATCAAATCTATATTGTCCATCATATTAGTCGTCGTTCAATTATTTTATTGTGTGTGGAGATGAACCAGAATTCACGTTTTAAACTTAATACTACAGTTTTCATCTGTAACATAACAATATCTTAGATATTATATATTTAATTAGCTGACACTTCAAAGTTAAAATGATAAAATTAAAGCATGATACAATCAAAACGCACGCATTCCCAGCAACGCGACTAACTGCATGTTAATCAATTCTGGAATCATGATGACACAATATCATTCATTTTAAATTGCGTGCAATTTACAAATGACGCTTTTCTTTGTAATTAATTTATTAATTTAAACTAATTAAAAAGCATCATAAATATTGATTCGAAATTTATTTGAACGTATCAAACTATGTATAGAAAACAAGCGCGATTGTGTGTGTATGTATATATATACAATTTCTTTTTGCGATGGATTGGAATACAATTCAAAGAAAATATTAGAACAGGACTTCGAACGTAGAGCTAAATTCAAATTGTAATAGTCGCTGTGTTATAGGAATATTCCATCAATATTATTTGTGGAAAATAAAGTGTTATTAGAATATTCTCTCGCGTTACCTGATTCGGGGTTGTGTTATTCCAATAAAATAATGAAAATTAAAATAATAACACAGTCCAAAATCAAGTAATGCGAGAGAATATTCTAATAACACCACAAAGTAATCGAATAACAGTACATAATACTCAAATAACCTTTCATTTTTTACAAATAACACTGCGAAATATTCCTATAACACAGATTCGAACGTATCTCTATGCTTAGGAGTCCTGACGTAATATGCGCTCATACAATTCATGACTTCGTATAAATGTGGATGTTTAATGTTACTTGATGAGAATATCTTACTACTTTGTTTATTTGGTCAATATTCATGGATTGATTTGAAACGAATAGTTTTGACATATTTGGTCAGAGCTATCTTCAAGTATTTAAATTTATTTTAGTGCGCGTTTCATGCATGGATAAGAGCATATATGTTAGATACGTTAATACGTATGAATTTAGTGGTACTTGTGTAAATATTTATTTATTTTAAAATAAATGTAATATTTTAAAAATAATTAAAATGTTATATTATATTTATATTAAAGCATATTAATATTTTTTTTCAAATAATAAAAAAAAGAGTTTTTTGTCTTTTCGCAAATTTTCTGTTTATTTATTTATTATGCTGAAAATTCAGCTGCATTAAGTTCTTTAATAGCGAGATTTACGCTTTCATTCAATTTAGTTTTCGTCTTCTCCTTTTATCATCTTCTAGATTGTCAAAATTCCGAGCTATTCGAGACGTCCTACGAATTTTCCAGTATATTTTAATCATATCAACGTAACGTTCAAAGAAATGCTCATCTATTATTCTTCCTTCTTTGGTCATAAGTTCAAAGAAATGCTTTTATACGAAAATTCATCACATATGTATAAAAAAAAGGAAACAATTAATAATGACATTGGAAGTTTTTACGTTAAAATTTCGTTACGGGAAAAACTACGGGGACTGACCCAACTGAAAAATTTCACTATAAAAAGATGATTATAATTGCAAACATTTGTCGCACTGTCGAGAAAAGGGTTATTAGGTTTTCGAAGTTAAAACGTCGACTGGAGACGATCGAGAGAGATTGGCGGCGTCCGGTCGTTGTTGGTTGACGGTGGTTGGCAGTGATCGACAACTGCTGACAATGGTCAACAAAAATTGATGGTGGCTGATGGAGGTTAGTGATGGTCAACAACGGTATATGGTAGTTACTGGCAATAGGAGTGTTCGACGGTGGTTGGTGGTTGTCGACAATGATCCACGTTAGTTGATGGTGGTGGGCAGTGGGCGGTGATGGTCTACGGCTTTGGCAAGGGTCGACAACAGCAAAAGTGGTGCTGAACCTCAATTTCTTCTTAAAACTTTTAAGTTCTTTCTCAAGTTTCAAGCTCTCCTCCCCCATCATGAGATAGATGAGGTTCTATTTATCAAGTTTTATGCCCAATTAATGCAGGGATATGAATCACTTTGATCAGATGACTCAGAGGGATTCCCTCGATTGAACGACATTTGATAAACATTTAAGTGTCTTTATGATGTCAGAATTGAGTGATCTTAGACTCGTAAGAATCACCATTAGTTTCGACCTTCCAAATGTGTCCAAAAATCTTTCAAAAGTTGTTTAATGACTTGATCGAGGCTTGATTTGATTCTANGAAGCATATATGATGCATGAGATGATAACTTTCTGCTCATACTATTTTGAACAAGGCCATCAAAGAGTTCATGTTATAGGTTACATGCCTCCACAACCAAAATTATCTGTATATCAAATATCAGGTGAGTTATCAGGGAGGCATGACATATAATATCTAATTGATAAAGCAATTTAGGCAGCCGTATTGTACGTTCTGATGAACCATGATGAAGTTCAACCATTATACAATAAAATTCATGGTCCCCAAACTCAATGAATAGTGTCATTTATTATTGATAATTAGAGTTACATACTTACTAAATCAAATAACAATATTATGAGTAGATTATTTATCGACAACTTGGACATGGAAGATGAGTCTCTGATAAACAGTAAGTTGAAAGCATAATATCTAACATGGTTCAAATTTTACGTATGTACAATGAACAATTCTAATCACATGTGAATAATATGATCGTCGCATTAAAAGTTACACTAATGATACCTTTCTATTTGTTATAGGTTCACAATACAACCAATGAAATCACGGATCAAAGATTATTATATCTTGCTTATGGAATCATAGTGTGACTACATGGCAGATATTTGATGTAAAGGGTTATACATTCCATATGAGTTCCTGGATTGAATGAAAAAAGACAAATAACTATGGTTATTGTTGAAGGAAACACACTCATAGACAGTGATATTTGCTATTATGACGTACTTGACGAAGTCATTCAGTTACAATATATAAGTAATGCTAGCTAAATTATATACTTCTTAAAGTGTTAGTGTTTTGATTCTATTCTGAATCAAGGAACTCGAACAAGCATGCCATATGATATCATTGAGGTTAAATTAAACATACAATATGCAAAGTTTGATCCTTTTGTTCTGACACGCAAAGCTACATAGGTTTATTACCTTTAATACCCTGCCAAAGTAAGGATAAAATTGATTTGGTTGTGGTCGTAAAGAATAAACCAAAGAAAATTCTTGAGCTACATTGTTCTATAGAATCAATTCACCAAGAGGAAAATATATCAGATTTTTGTATTCCTTTCTACCACCCCTTTTGTGGCACCTGCTTTCGCACACAATTCTGCCACATCTCCTATGATGCTGCTTCTTCCGCACCTACTCTTTCACCTGCTGCTGGCAAACTCTTAAGCTTAACCCGTCGAATCTTGCCCCACCTCTCCTCACCAAGGGTACACTTAATGTCAGAGAGGGATTTGTGTAAGTTACTTTTAACAGTGTTATGTTTATTCTTCATGTTATATGTTTTTTTTGTTACTAATTTGTTTCTTAAGAAGATTCATTCCTCACAAGCTTCCCATCACCTATATCACATAAATTATCAGGATCAGATACGATGAGCCCTATATGTCGTGGAAGTAGATACTTGTAGCCACTCGAGACATTTGGTTCACAGAGTTTGAGGTACGATCATGTAATTTGAATCAAATTTGTAAATTTGATTTTTATACTCACACATAGATTATCTTTTACATTGCATAGNAGCCACTCGAGACATTTGGTTCACAGAGTTTGAGGTACGATCATGTAATTTGAATCAAATTTGTAAATTTGACTTTTATACTCACACATAGATTATCTTTTACATTGTATAAGTCCTTCACCTGCCTCCCAAAGCAACATCACCGGATCCATCGAATCTTTGAGATTCTAGGCTGGCTTCACCTTGCAACATGTTCACGATGGCCCATTGAAGGGGCGAGCGGCCTTCCTGGATTGGTGGGGGGTTTTGAGGTCAGTTGACCGTAGCTTGGGCCTCCCTTGATGATGAGAGGAGGAGGCAGAAGAATCAGGCGAACTGAGCGACGTAGGGCTCAGGGGAGCTGCGCTCCATATTGGTGGATCAGTCCCCAATATGAAGAACTACAAAGGGCTAGTAAGATTTTCTTAGATATTAAAACATTAATTCGATTGATGAAGTTATTATTTAGCACTACCATTTTTGTATGCTACACAAGCCAAGGAGTTGAGCCNTCAGGGGAGCTGCGCTCCATATTGGTGGATCAGTCCCCAATATGAAGAACTACAAAGGGCTAGTAAGATTTTTTTAGATATTAAAATATTAATTCGATTGATGAAGTTATTATTTAGAACTACCATTTTTGTGTGCTACACAAGCCAAGGAGTTGAGCTGTGCTCCCTTTATTGCGGAGCTACATGTTTGAACTCATTGGTGCCTAGAGACTGCGCAGTGGGTCTTTGAGTATTCCTGACGGGATGATGTAAGTTAAAAACATTAAACTAAAAGTTTATTTTGACTATAAATATTGAAAGTGTTAATTAAACTCTGGTTTTCATTTTGTAGGAGGAGTTCGAACAGCTTTGGGAGAGGCACTTGGCTACTCAGGCCCAGAATGACGCCAGTAGTAGTGGTAGTCAGTCTACCACCACCAGTCCGAGTATGAACTTTGGACCCAGGAAGGAGGAGGAAGAAGGGGAAGGTTTATTGCCTTGGAGTGAAGGGCATAGCCTTCAAGGCCGAGCTTTCCCGTGGTCACGTTCTCAGTTCCCCGAGCTTCTCATAGCCAGACTAGGAGGCTCTTACCAGGCAAGTAGCTGCAATGAACAAAGAGATCTGCCAGTTGCACGAGCAGATGCTACATGACCGACATAGAGTGGAGGACTCTATAGCGTGCATGGTGGAGATTTTAATAGATAGCCGGAGCAAGCAACTGATGACATTTGTGCAAGAGAAGGAGGATAAAGATGATGAGTAGTTTTTTTTATATATTTTTTTATTTGTAAGCATTATGTTAAATNGGGCATAGCCTTCAAGGCCGAGCTTTCCCGTGGTCACGTTCTCAGTTCCCCGAGCTTCTCATAGCCAGACTACGAGGCTCTTACCAGGCAAGTAGCTGCAATGAACAAAGAGATATGCCAGTTGCACGAGCAGATGCTACATGACCGACATAGAGTGGAGGACTCTATAGCTTGCATGGTGGAGACTTTAATAGATAGCCGGAGCAAGCAACTGATGACATTTGTGCAAGAGGAGGAGGATAGAGATGATGAGTAGTTTTTTTTATATATATTTTTATTTGTAAGCATTATGTTAAACATTTGTTATGAAAATTTTTGGATTATTTTTACTATTCTTATTTGAGACGTTTTGTTACAGCATCTTCCTTTTATTAATGATATTGTTTGGAGATTTTATTTATGATATGACAATGCTTAGTGGGTATGTGATGTGGAATATGTTTTTTCGTAGGTTGTGAAAATATAATTGATATTAGAATTTTTATTCTATGTTACAGTTTTACGTCAGATTTGTATCTGAAAACGGACAAAAAATCGAACGCTACATCTACAATAAATTTTTTGTCATTCTACGATATTTTTCGATGCAAATGAGATGTTAATTGGATGCTAGTATTCTTCCTCGGATATTTTCAGACACAAATTTTGACGCATGTTAAGCAAATCTGACGCAAACAAGACGTAAAAACCGCGGAAATCATTTGCATTGGAATATTTCAACGTAAATTGGATGGAAATAAAATTATTGCCAATAATTTACCGTCGAGAAAAATTAGACGAAAATTTAACACTAACCTTTAAAAGTCATTTTGTATTTGATTTGCGTCTGATCTACCCAATATAAATATACTAAATTCTTGCAGCATTATCTTGCCAGAACATATAATTATAAATTTGTTAAAATTGAAATATAATTGATAGCCAAAGCTCTCAGCCATGAGACTAAGATGGCTTTCATCCAATTAAGCCACTCAATACCATAATCATTTTTTGTTTTCGCAAAGGTCACAAAGTAATCATTTCGATTCGAACTCTTAATTTGCTCGCTTAAAATGAGCTATTTCAAGTAAAAGTAGTGAATTGCTTCTCATCTTAAATGCCTATAATTTATTACATAAAAAAAAAAAATTCGCAGTGCTTTATGTGAAAATTTACAGCAGTAAAATCTCTTCTTAAATTTCTTCAATTGGTAGCTATTACGGGTAAAAAGTTTCACATAGGCTAGGTGTCGGGCCAAAAAGTAATATTTAAGTCCTGGGCTGCCCACCACCCTAAAGTGCTCTTTTCGGAGGTGTCAAGTGATATCAGAGCAGATTACTGTTTGTCAGGTGTGTGGACTCTAAATGATCCGGGACCCTCGGTGGAGCCGATCCGTGATGTGACTGAGTAGAGGAGAATGTCAAGGATAAAAAATCCCACATCGTCTACGTGTGGGGCCGAAAAATCGTATTTAAATTCTCAGCTGCCCAATAATCCGAAGAGCTCTTTTGAGAGGTGACATAACGTTGTAAATATTTTAACAAATATTTAAATATTTTTATGCGTTTTTTTTTTCCAATAATGTATAACTGGCGTCAATATGAAAGCAACAAAACTATTTTAATCAAATCTATATTGTCCATCATATTAGTCGTCGTTCAATTATTTTATTGTGTGTGGAGATGAACCAGAATTCACGTTTTAAACTTAATACTACAGTTTTCATCTGTAACATAACAATATCTTAGATATTATATATTTAATTCGCTGACACTTCAAAGTTAAAATGATAAAATTAAAGCATGATACAATCAAAACGCACGCATTCCCAGCAACGCGACTAACTGCATGTTAATCAATTCTGGAATCATGATGACACAATATCATTCATTTTAAATTGCGTGCAATTTACAAATGACGCTTTTCTTTGTAATTAATTTATTAATTTAAACTAATTAAAAAGCATCATAAATATTGATTCGAAATTTATTTGAACGTATCAAACTATGTATAGAAAACAAGCGCGATTGTGTGTGTATGTATATATATACAATTTCTTTTTGCGATGGATTGGAATACAATTCAAAGAAAATATTAGAACAGGACTTCGAACGTAGAGCTAAATTCAAATTGTAATAGTCGCTGTGTTATAGGAATATTTCATCAACATTATTTGTGGAAAATAAAGTGTTATTGGAATATTCTCTCGCGTTACCTGATTCGGGGCTGTGTTATTCCAATAAAATAATGAAAATTAAAATAATAACACAGTCCAAAATCAAGTAATGTGAGAGAATATTCTAATAACACCACAAAGTAATCGAATAACAGTACATAATACTCAAATAACCTTTCATTTTTTACAAATAACACCGCGAAATATTTCTATAACACAGATCCAAACGTATCTCTATGCTTAGGAGTCCTGACGTAATATGCGCTCATACAATTCATGACTTCCTATAAATGTGGATGTTTAATGTTACTTGATGAGAATATCTTACTACTTTGTTTATTTGGTCAATATTCATGGATTGATTTGAAACGAGAACAGTTTTGACATATTTGGTCAGACTTATCTTCAAGTATTTAAATTTATTTTAGTGCGCGTTTCATGCATGGATAAGAGCATATATGTTAGATATGTTAATACGTATGAATTTAGTGGTACTTGTGTAAATATTTATTTGTTTTAAAATAAATGTAATATTTTAAAAATAATTAAAATGTTATATTATATTTATATTAAAGCATATTAATATTTATTTCAAATAATAAAAAAAAGAGTTTTTTGTCTTTTTCGCAAATTTTCTGTTTATTTATTTATTATGCTGAAAATTCAGCTGCATTAAGTTCTTTAATAGCGAGATTTACGCTTTCATTCAATTTAGTTTTCTTCTTCTCTTTTATCATCTTCTAGATTGTCAAAATTCCGAGCTATTCGAGCCGTTCTACCAAATTTCCAGTATATTTTAATGATATCAACGTAACGTGGGGGAAAATTTTGATGAACTTTTTTCTTTCAAAGAAATGCTTTTATACGAAAATTCATCACATATGTATCAAAAAGGAAACAATGAATAATGACATGGGAAGTTTTTACGTGAAAATTTCGTTACGGGAAAAACTACGGGGACTGACCCAATTGAAAAATTTCACTATAAAAAGATGATTATAATTGCAAACATTTGTCGCACTGTCGAGAAAAGGGTTATTAGGTTTTCAAAGTTAAAACGTCGACTGGCGACGATCGAGAGAGATTGGCGGCGTCCGGTCGTTGTTGGTCGACGGTGGTTGGCAGTGATCGACAACTGCCGGCAATGGTCAACGAAAATTGATGGTGGTTGATGGAGGTTAGTGATGGTCAGGAGCGGTATATGGTAGTTACTGGCAATAGGAGTGTTCGATGGTGGTTGGTGGTTGTCGACAACGATCCACGTTAGTCGATGGCGTTGGGCAGTGGGCGATGGTGGTCTACAACTTCGGTAGGGGTCGACGACAACAAAAGTGGTGTCGAACTTCAATTTCTTCTTAAAACTTCAAGTTCTTTCTCAAGCCTCAAGCTCTTCTCCCCCCTCATGAGATAGATGCGGTTCTATTTATCAAGTTTTATGCCCAATTAATCCAGAGATATGAATCACTTTGATCAGATGACTTAGAGGGACTTTCTCGATTGAACGATATTTGATGAACATTTAAGTGTCTATGAAGTTAGAATTGAGTGATCTTAGACTCGTAAGAATCACCATTAGTTTTGACCTTCAAAATGTGTTAAAAAATCTTTCAAAAGTGGTTTAATGACCTTATCGAGGCTTGATTTGATTCTGATTTGACAAATTTTAGTACAATTGAGTCTGTTGAAATAGGATCTCTAGATAACTTCTAATTGAAGTTTGAATTATGATTATTCAAAATACTATCTCAAGATCTATATTATATCTCGAGATTTGTGTCATCTGTTTGAATTTTGTAGATGGAGTATCAACTATGGCTTCATCCTTAGCTAAATGACGCAAAATAATAATTTATCTCACACACACATATATATATATATATATATATATATATATATATATATA
>JXCR01123100.1:88978-115411 GCA_002079205.1 Phalaenopsis hybrid cultivar | reverse complement strand
CAGACATTAATATCTTCACTATTGTATCATATGAAGTTTGAATTACCCTTTGAAATTTTTTATAGCAGTCAAACACATTAATTTTATTTCTCATTAGATATAACCAAGTAATACGAGAAAAACAATTAATGAAAGTCACAAAATTTCTATAACTATTCATCAAAGTTATAGAATAAAAACTCCAGACATTTGAATGCACCAAATATAAAATACAAGAACTCCTATTACCAAAACTAATATAAGGGTTCTTGATATGTTTACTGAACTCATATGCATCACACACTAGTTTATGTTTATTTTCTTTCTCATATAAAGATAGATACAAACGAATCAAAAGACTAAATGAAGAGTGTCTCATGCGTCTATGATGTAACAACATTACATCCTCCACTGTTCTCCCAGATCCTCCTACTCCATCACGTTTTACCATTGATGTTAGTGCCGAGTCTATCTCCTCTCTATCAAAGTACCAGAGTCCACTATGCCACGTACCAGTCCCAAGTTTCTAGCCAGTCCCCTTCTCTTGAAAGAACACCTTAGGAATATCAAATGAAAAAATACATTCTAGTTGGAGAATAATGATATTAATGGATAAAAGGTTCATTGGAAAGGAAAGAACATGCAAAACATTGAATTAAGTCATAATTGATACATCTCACTATACCTTTACCAACCACAGGCTGTACCATCAGTTGCCTAAATATTTTTTGAAATTTTTAGATGAGTATAAGAAGCGAACTCACTAACGTTACCTGTCACATATTGAGATGCACCAGGATCTACTATCCATTCTGATGTTCTTATAGTGGATACAGAGGCAAGAGCATGTGTATGAAGAGTACCTTTGCTTAGTGAATATAAGTAGTAGTATTGCCCTTTAATGACAAGAAGAGGGATGTGTCCTCAGTCACATCATTTATTGCTTTCTGCTTCCTCTTCAATATCTTCAGGAGCTCGTGATCCTCATCAGTAAAGACCAGTCGTCTCATTCTCCACTACAATCAGATTTGCCTGGTAGCCCCCTCTTCCACCTCTTTGACCCCCACGATTACGACCTAGCCTCTAGACTGTCATTGTTCAGCAGTCTCTCTCTCCTTGGGTGGCTTTGGACAAACCTTGGTTAGGTGTCCCACCTCTCTACAGCTGTAGCACCTGTGGGTCTCCTCCTGAGCACCTATCATACCTTCACTCGAGGCGGTCAAAGTTGATCACATGCCTGGAAGTCTACTTGTCTTAGAGTGCAGCCTCATGTGACTCTCCTCCTATATAATCGCTTTGATGGCCTCATCCAATAAAGGAATCGTTGTCCGGGCTAAGAGGATCAATCTCCTCTAATCAAAGGCCGGTTTCAGATGAGCCAGAAACTGTGTAGTTCTCATATGTGCAAAGATCTTCCCCTTCTTGCACCCCAGATTACTATAGCTCGACATAGGTGAGAAGTGATCAAGATCTTGCTACAACTGCTCCAGATCTATTAAGTACTCCTAAATCGACCCATCCCTCTGAGCCATTGCCTCTATGTCACGCTGAATCTGAAACACTNTCGACATAGGTGAGAAGTGATCAAGATCTTGCTACAACTGCTCCAGATCTATTAAGTACTCCTAAATCGACCTATCCCTCTGAGCCATTGCCTCTATGTCACGCTGAATCTGAAACACCCTCATATGGTTCTCACTTCCAGCATAGATCTTCTTCAGCTTCACCAAAATGTCGTCCACCTTTCTAATGACATTCACTGATGAGGCAATCGATGGAACCATCGGGTTGAGTAACCGGATGTAAAGCAAGGTATGTGTGATTCTCCATTCTTCCCTCTTAGCACTGTCACTCTTTGGCTACACTCTCGTCAGATATTATTCTAGCCTCTTCTCTGATAAAGCAGTCTCGATCTGATGCGAACAACTAAGATACGTGGCCGGTCCATCGAGCTTCAGATTCACAGGAGGGAGATCTAGCTTCATCTGCGTCGGAGAATGCGCTGAGGTAATGGCTCCAGTTGAGACGCTAGCTCCCTTTATGAAACTGACCAAGACCTTCAGAACTTCAGGATTTATCTTCCCGAGAAGTTTGAATCCCTTACCTTTTGCGCTATCTCCATCTCCTGACATTCTCAATCACAAAGATCAAGTCTAGATAGATCCCACAGATCACACACGACTTTCTTCCTGCAAATTCGTGCAATCCACTTTGCCTTAGCCCGCATGAAGCCGCAACCCCTTTGTCCCACACGCCAAATCGCAGCCGCTTTGATCCTTCGCCTCCCTGCATTCGAGTGCAACTCTAGAAACGAAGGCCCCGCTTCACTGACTTTCTCTTGCAGCAAGCCGCAAAAGCCCTTTCTGACCGAACCCTGCGAGACGCTCTTCCACCGAGAGTCGTGATCCNCACACGCCAAATCGCAGCCGCTTTGATCCTTCGCCTCCCTGCATTCGAGTGCAACTCTAGAAACGAAGGCCCTGCTTCACCGACTTTCTCTTGCAGCAAGCTGCAAAAGCCCTTTCTGACCGAACCCTGCGAGACGCTCTTCCACCGAGAGTCGTGATCCGGTAAGTGCCTTCCCAATGCCTGTTTTCCGTGATGCCTTAGTTGCCGCAATTTCGTCTGCGGCGATTCACAAATGGAAGGAAAATCGATCCCTAGTCTCTGCACTGATCGCATCAGTCGCGATTCGCGAACGGAAGAAGATCAATCCCTGGTCTCTGCATCGATTGAGTTGCACTGACGACAACACTGATCAAGACCAATGAAGATATCGATTGGCTGCTAGGGTTAGAGCTCTGATACTACATTGAAATGATTTTGCTAAAAAACTTAATCTATTCATCGAGCAATTGAGCTTATATAGAGCCTTACAACTTTTTTTACAAATAAACCCTTGGCTTCTTCTATATTTCCTATATATAAATAAGACCCTAAATTATATATCATTCTCAACATATAGATTATTTCTTATTTGGGTTTCAAATTATGCATTAGAAAGATGAAGGATTTACATTTGCCTATACCTTTGCACGTTATGAAACGTATGCAATATTTGATTTTTCATGGATTCGTTAGCATTCGTATTAACTATAATTTATTTGATGCTGAAATTTTTAAAGTTCTAGTATATAATCACCTCTCTATTTCCTTTTTCAGGTTCAGCTTTTCAACTCTTTTCCATTCTGAACGTAAGTTAAACTTCGCATAAGCATTTATTAGCTAAAGCATATTTTTTTAAAATATGCCGACATATTCTTACATGCATGTATTTTTTATGTTCTTTAGAAGAAGAAACTTTAAGCACTCTTGGGCGATTTGTGATGATGGTATGGTTTTTTCTGCTGATGGTCGTGACATCGAGCTACACGGCGAGCTTAACTTCTTTTCTTACTGTCCAACAGCTTCCATCTTCAATAAATGGAATTGATAGCTTGATAGCAACCAATGACCCTATCGGTTATCAAGAAGGGTCATTCGCTTTGGGCTATATGGCTAATAGTCTTAAAATACCGCGATCGAGGCTCATTTCTTACCGGACGCCTGATGATTATGCGGAAGCTCTTTGGCGTGGCCCGAAAAATGGAGGCGTAGCAGCAATCGTTGATGAGCTTCCATATATTGAAATATTTTTGGAAACGAGAAGTGGATTTGGCATTGTTGGGCAGCCTTTTACTCGCAGTGGATGGGGATTTGTGAGTATATTTCTAGAAGCCATTATTTTTTTTACATCCTTTAGTTAGTTTGATTGGAATTAGCTAAATTTGAAAGTAGATAAGCTGCTTAATTTTATAAATAGAAATCATGATATTTCATTTGATATATTCTTTCATTTTAGATGGCCAATTTATTAGTCACGCAGTCTAACTTAAGTGTGTAGTCCCTAATCTTAAAGAACTAATTTCAAGGAACTGAGGGGGTAGTATTGTTCATGGATATCTGCTAGATAATGTTATAGGATTTGTATCACTATAATACTTAAATTTCACTACAATATTCGAACCCCTTATTGTCACAGTCCAACACCACCCTCCCACCACTTTCTTTCATTTTTCATGGAAGGTTTCTTTGGTTTGGGGTTATTCAAAAGGCCCAGTAGGTTCCCTTTTTTTTTTCCAAAAGATGTGAGGTTACATTGATTAGGAAATAAAATAAGAGCACATGCAAATCATTCAAAATGTCACTAATTCTATATGTTATTTATATGATTCTGAGAAATTAATCTTATCCCAAAAATAATGCAAAATTAGATATCAATCTAAGATATGAACGATGAGAGATTCTGTACTAGCAGTTAGAAATAAAAAAATTAAAAAAATAAAAATATTTCAAATTGGTGGCAATGGTTTGATGAATTGTCACGAGCCATGACAATCTCATTTTGTCTTTAGGAGCTGAAGAAGGAATCCTTTCGTTCGTAATAGACCGAGTGAACGAGAGGGGGAGACTGAGAGGAAGGAAGAAACAATAGTGAAGTAGAAGGAATAAGAAGAGGAGGGGAAGGCCAGGCTAGTTGCTTCGTGCAAGAGTCGGCCTCAAGCCCTAACTTGCGGGTTTGAATAAAGGAGAAGAAGAAGACGCTACAGAGCAGAGGGAAGAAGAAGGTGGGATAGTTTCCAGCCATATCTTGCGGGTTCGAGTAGAGGAGAAGGAGACGACATCACGTGTGATGAGAAGAAAGGAGTCGAGTGGCTCATGTGCGAAGGAAGAAGATAAAGGAGGAGGCGAGGCTTTGTACAAAGTAATAGGGGAGACAACTTTGCTTGCGGGTTCGAATGCAAAAGTAAGTGAAGTCTTAAATTTAAACTAGCTGCATACAAGTAAAGGGAGGACCAAATCGAGTCGGTTAAAAAAAAAGTTTGATTTAGGGTTTAAGTTTTTAAATTATATAAATACAATTAATTAAATTTGTTATGATATTAACGTTTAAAATTTTATGAATAAAGAACATTATTATAAGTGGAAGATTTTGTGGGAAGGACTCTTGATCCAAGCAAATTTTTGTAAAATAAGAATTTGAGTGTTTTATTTATATAAATAGTTTCAAGTAGGATTTAATGAATTTGATCAGTGGTTAAAGAAAAATTGATTTAACAAGCTTGTAAGGAGGTAAATGCTATGCTTTTATATTTGCTATTTTTATTAAATGTTATTAGAATATTTAATTTCATGGGTTGGAATTTGTGACTAGAGTTGAAAGAGAATTTGATTGAAAATATGTTGGTAGAAAACATGTAAATTGATTAGTTACTAGCCTGTTATTTTTAGAAATAGATACCTTATATATGCATATTTTATTGATATATGTGACAGTCAAAGAATTAAGAGAAGGAATATGTATTTACATTNGTTGGTAGAAAACATGTAAATTGATTAGTTACTAGCCTGTTATTTTTAGAAATAGATACCTTATATATGCATTTTTTATTGATATATGTGACAGTCAAAGAATTAAGAGAAGGAATATGTATTTACATTAGTTTTTTAAAATCGAAGTGAATAATTACTCTTTATGTGTATTAGATTTGGTTTATTTTATTTTATGAATGTTTCATTTATTTAGACTCACTAAAGATAATTTTATAAATAATAGAAAAAAACTGAAAAATGAACTGATTGTTTTATTTTTATATTGCTTTATCTTTTATATTGCACGTAAAATAAAATATATGCTTTTAATGATTGAAAGAAATGAAATATATTTTAAATAAAAAAATAAAAGTTTAAGTCTATCAAGTGTCACTCCCTATGGTACTAGGAGGGGACTATTATACTTGCACATTAAATGGTAAAGAAAATGATAAAGGTATTTTTTTATGATACAAATGGTAAATGTGTGCCTTTATAGTACAAAATGATAAAGGTTTTGATAGTGCTCCTGGGATGACTTCATTACAAAAAAAATGAATATTAAAAGGAAATGTAAATGATAAAAAGTATAAAAATATAAATGATTTAGATGTATAATGAAAAATTTAAACATTTTTTTAATATTGATCAGTTTATTCATTTGAATCATGTTAGACAATTGTATAAAGATTTAATGCATGCTATAGTAATAATTATTCATTAAGTTGCTTAGATTTAACATGTTTAACTGTCATTTTCAGGGTAGGTTTGAAAGATTAATATGACTGATAGGAGATGACATGTCTACAGGAGGAGAGGAACTGTGGATGATAGGTAGTGGTTTTATTGGTGCTATGTCTTTATTTATTGCTTACTGTTAAAGACCAGATGATTTTAGGACTTTGTTTGAGGTTTGGTCTATATGTGAATTGTGGATTAGTGGCTCTTTTCTATATTAAATGTCATTTGGGATTAATTGAAATGTTTAGAAAAATCTTTCACTTTCCGATTGTCACTTTCCGCCTTATTTAATTCTAAGTTCTCGGACTGAGTGTGATAAAAGTGGTATCAGAGCATTTAGTTTTGAATCCTTATAAAAAAGAACCATTTGGTTGATTAAATTAATTGATAAGCATTAAATGAAGGGTTAAATAATGTCCAATTATATTCTTTGATATGTTATTTCAAAAATATGGATAATCCAGAGAAAGTTAGAGTAACATTGGTACTGATACCTCTGAATATCTCGGTGAACACAAATGTTTTTGCTGAGATAATGACTTTAGTGACTCAGATGATTAGGAATACATAGTCTCATGCTAGTTCTATTGGACGAGACCAGATGAACAAATATTTGAAGCTGCTTTAGGCATGGTTTTAAAAATCAGATGGTCGATTCAACTGGTTCAACCGTGAACCAGTCATTCAACCGGTTCAGTCAAAGCTCATAATCGTTTATGCATAGAACCGAGATTGAACCGATCAGAACCGGGGTTGAATCGGAGAACCAANACTTTGTCAGGGTTCCAAGCACAAATAAATCGCATATTAATTCATATACTTAAATAATATAATATAATAAAATAAAACAAAATAAAAAAATAATAAAAAAAATCTTTATTTTAAAACTTATTTCACCTAAACCGCGCCAGCCTCCCCTCCCTTCTTCCCAATCGCGGCTCGATCGAAGCTTGGCTCGCCCCCGTCGTGCCCTAGCTACTGCGATCGACCGCACCCGAGCGAAGCCCTAGCTTCCGCGCTCCTCTCCCGTTCGCAACCCAGACTCGCCTCGACCCCTCGAGCCCCGCTCGACCGAGCGGCTCGCCACGCCAATCGCGAGCTGCCTCCTGTCCTACTCTTCTCCTTCTCGAGGTCGCCTCCCTCTCTCCCTAAATGCGATTCTTCCTCTCCCGATACCTCATTCGACTACTTCACAGAGGCTATAAAAACCCCATTTGGGGGAGTTTAATGTTGGCCAAAACTTTGAAGAGGTGAAGATTCTGTTGGATTCGTCACTGGTTTCCTTTCCTTGGAGTTTTGTTTTTTTTTGGTTTGCAGCAAGTGAGCCGAAGGGTTTTGTGGTTGGCAAAATTCTGGTGTGAAGGGGAGGTGCTTCCAAAATTTTAATTAATCGGCATTCTTGTTGATTGATCGGACTTCTTGTTTGTTTTGGTTTGCTCGACAGGCTGGTTTTTGCTTAGAATTTGGTGGAGAACCAGGTAAGCTTAAACTTGCATCTCTTTCTTGAACCATGTGTGATTATCTCAGATTGCCTTTCCAGTCATCGGAATGCCAGTTTTATAAATAGCAATGTTTTGAATGCTATTTATGCAATGATTGAGCTTTCAATTAGTCTATAATGGGGATGCATATATCATGGAATTTATGATAAAACAAGCATGAGGGCTTATTGCATATTCTTTGAAGATTGTTGCAGTATTGTTTTGCCTACTAAACTAGTGAAAATTTATTGGGAGGAGCAATAATGATTATTGACATTTTGGGACGCCGAGGTCTTGTTCTCCTCTAATGATGATGAGGTATCATAATCTCAAGTAGCCTGTTCTACATTTTTTATTTTTTCTTAAGATTTCTTCTTTGAAATCGGTCAAAAGGCTGCTTCTTTTAAGGATTCTTTTTTTTTTTTGCACACCTGATGGAATTTTGATACTTGGAGGTGAGATAAAAACAGAAAAGTTGGCACACTTAGCTCGCAATTCTTCTGTATTTGCATATCGACACTTTGGTGCTTTTGAACCTATGCATCAATATGTGTATTTCACTAAAAAGAAGTGTTGAGAAATTAGGACGAAGAAAAATAGGAATTGACACAAATCCATAAGAACACACAGAGATTTACGAGGTCCTACAAAGATGCTTACATCCACAAGAGCAGAGCGACGACTTTTCCACTATTCAAAAAAGATGTTACAGAATAGAGGATAGAATCTCGGAATTTTAGAAAGTCACCTAGGGTTACATACATGACATATATATAACCCTATAGTACAATATGTAATTACTTAAATTACTCATATACCAAACCATGGGGTGTTGCCCTCGGACCCCCAACCCACATAATGAAACTCCCTCGATTGGACAGATCCTTCCGCTCCAGCATTTGTCCCATTTATGGTATATGAGCCATACCTAACAAGAAGGGAAATATGAGCTGCTGATTCTCAATTTCCTTCTCAGTTTTTCATATTTTTAAAGCATCCATATGAGTCCCTTATTGCAAATTTGTTTCATGTGTAAGTTGAATCACTCCGACGGTTTTGGAGAAGAATAGCCTTTCTTTTGGCTTGATGTTTGCAACTATTTGCCTTGCTTTTTTTGAAAATCTGAAAGTATTGGGTGTCCTATTTGAAAATCTGAAAGTATTAGGTGGCCTATTTGTGAAAATCTGAAAATGTTGGGTGCCTCATTTGCAAAATCTAAAAAAACTTTGGGTGGTATATCTGCAAAATCTGAGAGCTTAGGGTGGTCTATTTGCAAAATCTGAGAACTTAGGGTGGTCTATTTGTAAAATCTAAAAAACATTTGGGTGGCGTATTTGCAAAATCTGAAACATTTGGGTGGCACATTTGCAAAATCTGAAAATTTTGGGAACTTTCCTTTGCTCTCTACTTGCATACGCATCAATTCTGACATTCAATTTCGGAACGAATGATACTAGCATTATGTTGCAGACCCTAGCATCATGTGTACTGTTCTGAGATACAAAATAGATTTTGAGACATAAATTTATTGGAATTTAGTGGGATGGAATTGATGGGAGAAACATTTATGCTTTTTACTCTTTCATTGTGAAGGGGTGATAGACCATTTGCTTTTGGTTTCTTGTTCATGGTTTTGTTTAAAAGAATTGCGGTTTGTATCACGATTTCATATGTGATGGCATTAACCGCAATCTTAATATGGATTCCTGTGCTATGGTATGCGTTTTCGTTTTGGCGTCCGTTTTGCCAACTGTGTTCCACTATGGATCTCTACGTTTGGTTTTTATTTCCTGCTATGCAAACTTGCTTCTTTCAAATATGAGGTTATCCCATCAGCACATTAAGGCTTTTGCAAAAGTATGCACTATACAAGTGAATTCTCTCAGATTTCTAATGAATATATTTAAGTGTGGCATTATCATTTAGGCTGCTCCAAAAATTATGCCATGCATCTATTGAGAAATGAATTTTTTTTCCCATGGTTTTATTCTTATGATCAATCGTTTTATTTAGAATACACAAACACAGAAGCTGCTTCTAGTTAATGGATTCATTTCTATTCCTGTTAGCAATGCTTTCAAACATATGTATATGTACAGGTTTTGTTTAATTCTCGTGCATTTTGGAAAGACCTGCATACAGATCCCCTGGAATATGATTTTTACACACATACTACTCGATCTTTGTGCACTTCACATAGTTAGCAATTAATCATCTTTTCTTTTTATCTTCCTTACACATGAAAAGGGGTGTATTAAACTTTTTAAGGTTAGAATCGTGATATTTTGATGCAACGTGAAAGATTGGGTGACATAAATGTAAGAGCTGAAATTTAGAATTTTTTTGGTATGTTAATGANATTTTGGAAAGACCTGCATACAGATCCCCTGAAATATGATTTTTACACACATACTACTCAATCTTTGTGCACTTCACATAGTTAGCAATTAATCCTCGTTTCTTTTTATCTTCCTTACACATGGAAGGGGTGTATCCAACTTTTTAACATTAGAATCGTGATATTTTGATGCAGCGTGAAAGATTGGGTGGCATAAATGTAAGAGCTGAAATTTAGAATTTTTTTGGTATGTTAATGCATAGGAATTGTGGTGTATGCACACAAGATCTCGTTTGACTCTTTTGGCCGAGTGCTTGATATGTTTTTTTTGTCTCGAAAGATAATGCAAATGATGTTTGCTTAATACTCTCGTCGTTTTATGGCAAATTCACTCTATTTACTTGCTGATTTTTGGAAGCTTTTATACATCTTTTTGGGCACTTTAAGTGCTGATTTTTTGGAAAATTTCACGTATCTTTTGGAGGTTGATTTGATCATTATTTTGAAAGAATTTAAATGCTTTTAGGCCGATTTACTTGCGGTTTCGCTCCTGGCTTTATTGATTTTGTTTAAGTGGGCCGGCCTCCTCCGCTTATTTGGTTTATTTTCTTTTTTTTTCTTGCAATGGTTAAGTTAAAAATGTGAATTTCCGATTTAATTATTTTCAGAATTGATTCACGCCTTCAAAAAAGGGAGGGGGGGACAATAAGAAGGGAGGAAACTAAAAAAAAAACAATGATAATTAGTCTGTTGAGTTGATTGAAACTCAAGGGGAAATAGGGTAGCAAATCATTCACCATTCTTCTACATAAGAAGGATAAAATTGTAATTGTGAGAATTGTTGAAAATTGGGAGAAAGTAAGAACTTAAATGATTTAAGAGTTAGGGGTATGAATTGAGAGATCAGTAGGCTATCAATTAAGACCCATAAGCATTGGTTAGACTTAAACCCAATTGTTTTAATTAGGATTGAAGCACATTTCATGAACTTTTTTACCAAAATTATAGGTTTACCCCTTAGGTCTTAAGAGCTTGATAGTGAGTTAAGTTTGATCTAAAGATGTTCGAGGATTAGTTGGAAAACACTTAATTGAAGACAGAACACTTTAAAACACTTCAAGCTCAAATTAAAGTGTAGACTTCCTAGTTCTTAGGAGCACACCCTAGGTGAGAGTTCATCTACCTAATTTTCAAGTGGATACTGAAGCTAGATACCTGACTCTAATTCATAAGTTAGTTAAAGCAATAGACATGATATGCACTAAGCTGTAGTTCATGACTGATTTAATTAAATAAAATAATGAAATTCTCTTCATAACTTGACCTAAAATGAAACTTATTGCTCCGGGATTTGAGCTTTAATCTTACACTAAAATCCTCTGGCAATTGGGGACATTCCCAATTTCACATATAAATCACCCACCCTATCTAATCCTTATATTAGGTAGGAGTTTGCCTCTATAGGAAACTTGGAACCCAGGTAAAATAAACCCTAACTAATCCTTATATTAGGTAAGGGGAACTTGTCGGCCATACATAAAAGGTTTCGTAGGCTAAACGGATGTCACAAAATTCTTTGGTTTGGGTGATTGAACCTACTACAAGTGATATGTTTATTTTTCGGGATAGTGTATTATTTGTAGTATCGCATTCAGCCGTTCAAACAATCCAATATGTGAGACCCGTTTGGTCTCATTTATTTTAAAATTTAAAAAAAAAAAACTATTTTTTCAAAATCAAAATTACATTGATATCTATGCATACTTAAATTCAAATTCAAAATCATTCCTTTCAAAATAACAGCCGACATAAGCACAATGAGGAACTAAATTAATAAAAAATAATGGGCTCACAAGATTTCAATAGTAATGATAAGAGTTCAAATAATCCATTAAATTTTGAGAGTTCATACTGCCTAGAAATTTGACACATTAGTTTTCAAACACATATTTAACCCAAAAGTTGAAGCCTATAGTTGAAGGCAGAGGTGAAACTAAGTAAAGTCTAGTCGTCGTCGAGTTTGAACTCGGTAGGATAAATGACTCGTGAATTAAACTCATGAAACAAATCAAGTTTAGGCTAACCCCGACTCAGGCTCATTGGCTAGTGAGTCAGCTCATTAAAACAAATGCAATATAAATACACTTAAAATATATTAAAATCTATGATCAGATGCAAAGATGTTAAAAATATTTAGAAGGGGCATTTACATACATACCTCACAATTTTTATGTTATTTACATATCTAACACCTATACANGGGTAGCAAATCATTCACCATTCTTCTACATAAGAAGGATAAAATTGTAATTGTGAGAATTGTTGAAAATTGAGAGAAAGTAAGAGCTTAAATGATTTAAGAGTTAGGGGTATGAATTGAGAGATTAGTAGACTATCAATTAAGACCCCTAAGCATTGGTTAGACTTAAGCCCAATTGTTTTAATTAAGATTGAAGCACATTTCATGAACCTTTTTGCCAAAATTATAGGTTTACCCCTTAGGTCTTAAGAGCTTGATAGTGAGCTAAGTTTGATTTAAAGATGTTCGAAGATTAGTTGGAAACACTTAATTGAAGACAGAACACTTTAAAACACTTCAAGCTCAAGCTAAAGTGTAGGCTTTCTAGTTCTTAGGAGCGCACCCTAGGTGAGAGTTCATCTACCTAATTTTCAAATGGATACTGAAGCTAGATACCTGACTCTAATTCATAAGTTAGTTAAAACAATAGACAAGATATGCACCAAGCTGTGGCTCATGACTGATTTAATTAAATAAAATAATGAAATTATCTTCATAACTTGATCTAAAATGAAACTCATTGCTCCGGGATTTGAGCTTGAATCTTACACTCAAATACTCCTGGCAATTGGGGACATTCCCAATGTCACATATAAATCACCCACCCTATCTAATCCTTATACTAGGTAGGGGCTTGCCTTTATAGGGAACTTGAAACCCAGGTAAAATAAACCCTATCTAATTCTTATATTAGGTAAGGGGAACTTGTCGGCCATACATAAAAGGTTTCGCAGGCTAAACGGATGTCACAAAATTCTTTGGTTTGGATGGTTGAACCTACTACAAGTGATATGTTTATCCTTCGGGATAGTGTATTATTTATGGTATCGCATTCAGCCGTTTAAGCTATCCAATATATGAAACCCGTTTGGTCTCATTTATTTTAAAATTAAAAAAAAAAACTATTTTTTCAAAATCAAAATTACTTTGATATCTATACATACTTAAATTCAAATTCAAAATCATTTTTTCCAAAATAACGGCCGACATAAGCACAATGAGGAACTAAATTAATAAAAAATAACGAGCTCACAAGATTTCTGTAGTAATGATAAGAGTTCAAATAATCGATTAAATTTTGAGAGTTCATACTGCCTAGAAATTTGACACATTAGTTTTCAAACGCATATTTAACCCAAAAGTTGAAGCCTATAGTTGAAGGCAAAGGTGAAGCTGAGTAAAGTCTACTCGTCGTCAAGTTTGAACTCGGTAGGATAAATGGCTCGTGAATTAAACTCATGAAACAAGTCAAGTTTAGGCTAACCCCGACTCAGGCTCATTAGCTAGTGAGTCAGCTCATTAAAACAAATGCAATATAAAATACACTTAAAATATATTAAAATCTATGATCAGATGCAAAGATGTTAAAAAAATTTAGAAGGGGCATTTACATACATACCATACAATTTTTATGTTATTTACATGTCTAACACCTATACATTCATATTTACATGCATACCACTCAAACTATTAATATCACATAAAAAAAACCACAGCACGACCTTTTTAACAGTGAAGTACACCTTTTTATGTATAGGTTTATAACACCAAGGTATTAGAAGCCTAAATAGCAATCTTTGGGAGTTGAATATGTGAATATAGAAGACTTGTATAAAATTATATCTTTCTTATATCAAATGAAAATATGGCACTCAATAGGATGCAATTGAGAAGAAGGATTCATGTAGCCGACCTCACTTAGTGGGATAAAAGCTTGTCTNAAAATCACATAAAAAAAAAAAAAAAAAAACCACAGCACCACCTTTTAACAGTGAAGTACACCTTTTTATGTATAGGTTTATAACACCAAGGTATTATAAGCCTAAATATCAATCTTTGGGAGTTGAATATGTGAATATAGAAAACTTGTATGGTATATATATAAATTTCCCTCTTTAAAAATTATATCTTTCTTATATCAAATGAAAATATGGCACTCAATAGGATGCAATGAAGAAGGATTCATGTAGCCGACCTCACTTAGTGGGATAAAAGCTTGTCGTTGTTGTTCATTTCTTTTCAAAATTCTCATTATTTTTATCATTTTTTCACATAACTCTTACAAATCATTCTTTTAATCATTTTAACACGGCAGGCATTTCGTCGCAACTCACCTCTTGCAGTGGACTTATCTAGTGCTATCTTAAAACTCGCGGAGAACGGCGATCTCCAGCAAATTCATAACAAATGGTTCTGCTGGAAAAATTGTGATCATAGAGCAGACAGCTCAAAGCCAAATCAGCTACATTTGAGCAGCTTCTGGGGACTCTTCATGATCTGTGGGATTGTAGCCATTGCTGCTCTCCTCGTATTCTTTCTTCAGTCAATCCGCCAATTCATTCACTTCAAGAAGCAAAATAGAGACAATTCGTCAATCACGAGCTGCTCGAAAACCATCTACAGCTTCTTCGACTTCATCGACGAGAAGGAAGAAGCAGTGAAGAAGTTATTCAAACAGCAACAATGCTCCTCACAGCCCGAGGTTTCCTGATCAGTAGAACATTTTGTGTAGATGTTTTCATAATCTGTGCTCCTCACAGTATTGATAAATTGTTGTATGAACAATGTCTGTGTAGATGTTCAGAATTATATATATTTATGAAAAAGTGTAAAGTCTGATAAAAAATATATATATATCTGATATCATATTCTGCGTCTAGTGATGAAAAAGAAAATTATTATGTGAAAAAAAGCTCTTTTTCCATTTTTTTTATCATGTTTTGAATATTTCCTGGCTGCATTTCTATGTTCAGCAATGTAATTTCTACATATTATTGACTTAGTATTGTCAACAAGGTTCGTTTTTTACTTTTTGCACATATTAAAGATCTGTTTTAAAATGAAATACTATTTTTAACCCAAAAAATTGTCAGAAAACGACAAAAGTTTATAACCAAACATAAAACCAAATGGACCCTTAGGTTTTATTCAGTAATAAATTTTATAAGTTGGTTGTACGCTTTAAAAAACACTCATTGTCAGGTCATAAGTTTCAGAGTGGGGAGTTGTGTTAGATAGTAGAAGTCGAAGTCACAATTAAAATGATGTAAGTGTGATTATAGATAAGAGTTTGAAAGATACTGTTGTAAAATTATTAGTATTGAGATAGAACTATAACTCTAAGATTATTGTTGATACTGAGATTCTTATTGTTATAAGTGCTTATGCTTCTCAAGTGGGTTTATATTTATGTTCAGAAGAAAAAATTTTGTAATGATCTAGAAGAATTAATACCAAGATTATCACTTGAAGAAAAATTTTTTCTTGGAGAAGAATTGAATGACATGTTGGTAAAGTAGTAGATGATTTTAGAAATATTTACGGTAGCTATGATTTTGGAGTTATTATTGAAGAATGTAATATCTTATTGAAGAAAATAGATGAACATATTATCCCTTATAAAAATAGATTTAATAAAACACAAATTTATTTTTTTTCTTATTGAAAAAGAGATCATCGAGATTTTAAGGATTGTAAGGTCATTCTAAGAAAAAATTTAAGTACTCAACATCGATTATTAGTTTTGGATTTTAAGATAAGTGTTGAAAGATAAAAAATACAACAAATTATTATTATAGAATAAGGTGGGCACACTTAAAAAGCCACAAATAAAATTTTGTTTATGAGTAAACTTGGTCTTAAGATTTGGGGTGCTCATGAAGAAAGTGCTACTATCTGAGATAAACTAACGAGTGCTAATAAACAAGCTAGAAAGATATACTTGAAGAATCAAAAGGAATAGCTTTTATAAATACAATTATTTAGCGGTGTAATAATAATGTGCAAGAAAAAATAAAATGTAAGTTTTTTAATAAAAGTTGGTTTAGATATAAAAACTTAGATAATTGAAAAAATAAAAGGAGACCCATTAGGAGTCTAAAAGAACAATTTGTGATGTTAAGAATTTTACTTTTAGAGATCTTTATAACATATTAGATTTTGAAAAGAGCGAAAAATATATGTGTAGACTAGCAAGACAAAGAGGTAAGAAATGCAAAGATTCAATTAAAGTAAAGTTTATTAAGAATAAAAATTAATTTGATGTCTCATTAGTAAAATAAAGGCTGAGGAGGCCTCATGGAAAATGAAGAGTGAAAAATTAGTAGTACGTGATAATATGACAATAAAAGTGTGAAAATATTTAGGAGATTTGAGAATTTCTTGATTTACTAAACTTTTTAATATTATTTTTTTAACTAAAAAAGAAGTCTTAGGAGTGGAGGAATAATATTTTGATCCCTATTTTTAAGAATAAAGAGGTTGCACATGAGTGTGCAAATTATAGAGGAATTAAGTCAAGGTGTCGTATATTAAAATTATGGGGCGGGGAGTAATTGAACAAATGTTAAGATGTGATATTATAGATTTCTCAAAATTAGTTTGGATTTATGCCAAGCAAGTCTACGATGGAAGCTATACATTTATTGAGATGTTTGATAGATAAGTGCACAGAGAGTAAGGAGAATTTACATATGATTTTTTTTTAATTATTTAGAGCTTACAAAAAGATTCATAAAGAAGTTCTTTTGAGAGTTCTAGAAAATGTGCTAATATGACTTATATTCAACTTATTAAAGTATGCATAATAGAGTTGTTGCTTATGTTCGAAAAGAAAGAGGAATGACCAAGTATTATCCTTTTTGAGTTGGATTGTATCAGGGATCGACTTTAAGCCAATATATTTTTTGCATTAGTTATGGATGTTATTACTGGACATTAGCAAGAGGATGTACCTTGGTGCATGCTTTTCATTGATGATATTCTTCATGTGGATAATATTAAAGAAAGAGTTTAGAAAAAAACTTGAATTATGGAGGTAAACTTCAGAGTCTTAAAGGCTATCGTTTGAGTAAATCTAAAATTGAATGCATTAAATGTAATTTTAGTAGTAGTAAAAGTAACAGTGAAGTTATAACAACGGGTGATGAAGTAAATAAAAGGAGGGAGCATTTTAGATATCTTCGGTATATTGTTCAAAGAAATGTTGATATAGATGAGGATTTTTTTAGTAGAATTGAAGTTGGATGGTTGAAGTGGAGGAATGAATCATAGACTATTGTGTGATAAGAAAGTATCGTTTAGACTTAAAAGGAAAGTGTTATAATATGATCGTAAGATCCGAAATGCTTTTGATTCAAAATATTGGCCTATAAAGAAGAGAATAAAGCTAAGTGTTGCTGAGATGAGAATGCTCTAAAAAATAAAAAATTACTTATCAAGTATTAATTTATTTTAAAAATATAAATATATAATTAATTAATTTAACATACTAAGTTGATTATTTTTAAAACTAATAAAACCTAAGAAAATTCTTTCATATTGGCTAATGCAATTTGGACCATAAAGGGATACATATAAATACCAAATAAAACAAAATCTTATTTATCTCCATAAAGTTATTTATTTATTTATAAGTTTATAAAACCTTAAAAATGATAAATACACCCTAAAAATAAAGTAAATGAAGATAAATATACTCTCACATAAATTTATATAATGGATCAAATTATTAATTATATTTTTTATGGATAATAATAATAATAATGATAATAAGCTATAATTAATTTTCTAAATAATATAAACAAATATGACATCANCTAAAAATAAAGTAAATGAAGATAAATATACTCTCACATAAATTTATATAATGGATCAAATTATTAATTATAATTTTTATGGATAATAATAATAATAATAATAAGCTATAAATAATTTTCTAAATAATATAAACAAATATCACATCCTTAATCGTATTTAAAAATATTAATATAAATATTCTCTGTCAAATTATTTTATTTTATTTTTATTCATATTTCTTTTAGAGTGTGGCTATTATAAACTGATAAATTTATGATTAATGTTAGTATTTCCTTAATAATATCATTATAATATGTGCAATTGCCATCAATCACAAACAAACACCATGAAACTTTGCTATTTACAAACCAACCAACTTCTTTAGTTCATTTTCCAAATTCTCGCTCAAATATAAAAATGAAGTAAAGTGTCAAAATAATCTTNATATGTGCAATTGCCATCAATCACAAACAAACACCATGAAACTTTGCTATTTACAAACCAACCAACTTCTTTCGTTCATTTTCCAAATTCTCGCTCAAATATAAAAATGAAGTAAAGTGTCAAAATAATCTCCGACTATTTACATAGGGTCGTCTTAATCCCAGATTTTTTAAAAGGCCCAAAATAATTTTCATTATGTAAACTAGAGCTCAATAGACCAGTCCTCTTGAAAGACTATTAGAGCTCAATTTTAAAATAGTTGGAGACTATTTTGGCTCTTTTATAATGTTTGGAACTAAAAAGGCCTCACAGAGACAATTTCGACCATTTGCTTTATCAAAGTTCATGATAAAATGTCGGCCCATATTTTGCATTTTAATCTAATTCTCAATAATTTTATTTGGTAGGGCTGTAAACGAGCCGAGCTAGGGCGAGCTCAGGTTTGGCTCGTGTTCGGCTCATTCGAAATTGTTCGTGTTCGAAACCGGCTCGTGAACAGTGTACTCTTGTTCAGCTCGATTCAAATATTCGTGTTTGAGTTTGGCTCAAAATTGATTAGTTAAAATGAAACTGAAAAAATATATACAAGTGTTGGATTCAAACATGAACCAAATGTATACAAAAGAAGACACATAACCACATTACCATACGAGCAATTATATTTTAAACTTAGATATAAATATATATAATATATTATTATATCAATAATATATGTAATATATTATTATATAAATAATTATATATATTTTTTATTTCTAACTAAAACGAGCCCGAACACGAGCTACTTAACAAGCCGAACACAAACTATTCACGAACAACGAATTTTTTTGACAGCCCTAATCTTCGGCAGTTAAAAAAAATAATAATAATGAGTGTTAAATATGTAAATATGATTTGTACGAAACTATCCAAACTTTTAATTATAATTATAATTATATACATCGTACATGCATGTACAAGTATAGGCTAAAACTATAATAATAAATTGTAATTAATGATAATATTACTATAATAATAATAATAATAATAATAATAATAATAATAATAATAATAATAATAATAATAATAAAATTAAATTATTAAATTTTATAAGAAATTGTTGGGTGGGTAGATGACGCAATAGTTAATTTGACTGCCCCCTGCGATGGGATCACGTGGTAGAGTAAATGCAGTAAATGTCATCGGTGTATAAGGATAATATTTCTGATTATTTATTTATTTATTTAATAATTGACCAAAAGAGAGTTAAAAGTAATTAATTACAACACATGACTTCTATGGGACAAAAAATAAATTCCATAGGTGTTAAATAAATGCATGCAATTCTTATGTATTAACATATCTAAGAGCTAAATTTTTAATCAACTTGTCTTGGTTAATGATTAATTTATAATTAAATATAAAATAATAATTTATTATTCTTATAAAAGTATTGCTGGGTGGCACTTTCAGTCAGTGTGTGGTCCGTGGATGCAGTTTGACGCGTTATTTAAACGATAATGATTGTGCACTTATCAGCGATAGAGTGATTGAGTGTTCAGTTTCTCACTTTGAAGCCATGGATTTGAATCACGCATATTGTTATTTGGTGTTGAGTTTTCAAACAGAAAAAAAAAAGATGGTGGTTAATGCCAACTGTTTCAAAAGAAAGAGAAAACAAGGCGTATACATATTATCAGCTAATTCTTATGTAGTTACATATCGAACCAATAAACTTTCATGTTACATGCTTGAGAAGTTTTAAGGCTTTGTGAAGCTTTTGTGTGGGTTAAATTGAAGTATTGAAGGGGTTCATGTGAAGGCCGTGATGACCCCTGGATTTCAGAGATGAAATTAGGGCAATGAGGGAAATGTGGAGGCTTGGAAAGGCTAGAGATGAGCCACTCTTGGTTGTATGTATGTGTTGGGAACTAAGGGTTCTGTCGGTTGGTTGGGGNTTAAATATAAAATAATAATTTATTATTCTTATAAAAGTATTGCTGGGTGGCACTTTCAGTCAGTGTGTGGTCTGTGGATGCAGTTTGACGCGTTGTTTAAACGATAATGATTGTGCACTTATCAGCGATATAGTGATTGAGGGTTCAGTTTCCCACTGTGAAGTCATGGATTTGAATCGCACATATTGGTATTTCGTGTTAAGTTTTCAAATAGAAAAAAAAAAGATGGTGGTTAATGCCAACTGTTTCAAAAGAAAGAGAAAACAAGGTGTATAGATATTATCAGCTAATTCTTATGTAGTTACATATCAAACCTATAAACTTTTATGTTACACGCTTAAGAAGTTTTGAGGCTTTGTGAAGCTTTTGTGAGGGTTAAATTGAAGTATTGAAGGGGTTCATGTCAAGGCCGTGATGACCCCTGGATTTCAGAGATGAAATTAGGGCAATGAGGGAAATGTGGAGGCTTGGAAAGGCTGAGGATGAGCCACTCTTGGTTGTATGTATGTGTTGGGAACTAAGGGTTCTGTCGGTTGGTTGGGAAGCTTAGGGTGTGTAGGGAGCTCTCGGGTTGAGGCCATTTATAGCCATGGAAGGTCATGGAGGGAAGCTCTGAGGTGCTTTGGGATCTCTGATGGCTCCTCAGAGGATGAGAAGAGGGATTTTAAGAGCTTAGGAAAAAGGATTAGAGCTTTCTCCACTTTTGATGTTTTGACTATGGTGATGGAGGAAGCATGACAAGGCTTGAGAGTATTGGGGGAGCTTTTGGTGTGGTGGCTAAGACCAGAATTGGTCTGCTTTGACTCTCCTTGGGTTAGTCTAAGGAGTCAAAAGTTAGTNCTCCAATGGTGATGGAGGAAGCATGACAAGGCTTGAGAGTATTGGGGGAGCTTTTGGTGTGGTGGCTAAGACAAGAATTGATCTGCTTTGACTCCCCTTAGGTTAGTCTAAGGAGTCAAAAGTTAGTGTGTAGAGATTTTAGTAGAGAGTCTAATTGTGAGGAATTCTTCGATAGATTGTAAGAGTGGAGGGAAAGTGAGAGATTACTTCCTCCTTGCCGCTTCGAAGAAAAATTATGTGTGTTGTAAAGAAATGAAGAGATTCAAAGGAACTTCGAGGAGTTCGCTTGGAGAGGAATTAGAGATAAGTGTTATTTACATGTTGTAGTTTGTATGACTTTGCTTTTATATATGAATTCCGAGTTTTGTTGTGTTTTCCTCATGAGATCTGAGTAATTTTCTCTATCTTTCTCCTTGTTTTGAGATTTGTGAAATGGTAATTTGAATTGGTTAAGCCTTGAAAATGTTAAAAAACTTGTGATGATCTTTTCACTTCGGTCTTAATTTACTTTCAATCTGTTCAATTGATTTGTTAAAATATGTTAAGTTTTACAACTAAAGTAAAGATTACATCCAAGATTCAGGGAGGTCAAAACTCTTGGAAGTTGGGTGCAAATAAATAGGAAAATAAAATTATTGGGCGTAGACTTGAAGATTTTAGAGTGACAGACTAAAATCCCCAATTTGGTCCTATCGTTTGGGTGGTGTAGATGTTAGCCCTCAGGCGAGGGGAACGTGGGAGTTCCAAGTGAGAGCCGGTATCCTCCCAGCCTAGCCACAGATTCAGTAAACAAGCGTAGGATTAGTCATTGTTCTTTATGCCTGGACCAAAGGGTAAAGAATATGTATGTTTCTATTTGACACAATACAATTTGAGCTGATTCACTTTATCTATTCACTATAATTTCTTGACAAGGAGAATGATGTTTTCTTTTATATTGAATATCACATTAAAATCTTTATCAGTATAATTAGTTATTTAGGAGTTATTAAAATTACATATTTATTTCAATTGTCTATTAGTGACGGATAAGCAATTTGAATTCTATTGTTGCGATTAAGTATTGCTTTTCTAAAATTTTAGTTCGTAGTTCTAATATTACTCCATGTGGGATATATATCTAGGACTTTATTAGAGCCCTATATTACTTGAGCGATGTGCATACATGCGTTGGTAAGTGTGACTTTACCATTATTGAATATTTTATATATACATCTTTATCGAATATATAACTGTTATTAAGTTTTTGGTGTCGTTGCTAAAGAATTAAATCTTTTAGCAACAATATTAAATACTTATATTTTTAAGCATATATAAAGTCGTTGTTACTTCGAAGGAAGTGGTGGAGAGAGAGGAAGAACATGAAGAAGAAAGGGGAGAGGATGCAAGTGCTCTTGATGGAAAAAGCCTGACACTTTGCCTTTTCAAGCTTCCACCTCAAAAGTTCTCTCTGAGAAAGAAGAAGAAGAGGAAGAAGATCTTCTCAGCACTCCCCTTCCAAGAGGACTCTAGGTCAAAGAGAAGATGGACTATGAGAGAATAATGGATGGAGAGCCTCAACTTTAGTTAGTCCTCCCCTTTCCATAGGCTTGCATGCAACACCCTTGCTTCAAGGGCTCCAAGAGTCTCAAAAAGAGGCACATGGCTCTCCTTGATCATCCCTCACTGATTATTTCCAAATTAGCCCCTTAAACATGCACTTTCAAGTGACTTTTGGCGAGATTGGCAAGCTGTCGAGGACTGAAAACTGGAAAGGCGGGTGACCCGACATGGTCATGCCTGAGACACGGCGTAATTAGGTAGGACTCCTTGTTAGGGTGGTGCGGTCAATCCACCCTCGGACGTGGTCACGTCGTCTGAGAGTTCTGAGCGCTTTCAAGGCTTCGGGTGTAGTCACCTCTGATATTCAGCGTAATTACACTGGGATCTCTGCTTGGGTGGTGTGATCACGCTACCTGAAGACTCTGTGTGCTTTTTGGGAGTTCACCGCATGGTCACGTCGGGCCCCCACAAAGGTAGATCTCCCGAGAAGTCTGTCGGAGGGGATTTCGAGCAGCATGTGAGCCTCGAAGGCATGAATATGAGTAGGACATCAACCTCGAACTTCCGTAGAGGTCGTAAATGCATCTCAAGGCTTAAAAAGACATTTCATACGTGTGTTGCATCAAAAATGACTGCCAACACTTTCAATATATTTGTAACGCCCTCTCATCAACATATTTTTTTATCGAGACAATTAGTTACCATCACTCAATTCATAATGCTTAATTGCAATACTTTTTACCTCTTTTATGTTATCATCTTCAACTTCCTTTAAATTAATTCTTTGATCATGAGTTAATAAGAACTTATCTTGATTATTAAAAAAACCTATAAAATTAAAATTATAGCTTCAAACTAACTATTACGTTGGGAACCCACACTTCTCGCAAAAAAAAAAGGATTTTATTATATGTTCTTTGTCTAAGTACTCCATCCCATAAGTATGGAGTTTATTGATAGTCTGATGAACAGTTTGAATACTTTAATAATGGTTTTCTTAAGCATAATTTTTGAGTAATTCATACAATTATATCAAAGTGTTAATCTTTACTTGCCTCACATGTTCCTTGATCCCAAATCTCTCATTTTTTTTCTTTCACATTACATATTTTTCCATATTTATCATTGTTTAAAGCATAATTTAAAGCATTTACTACTTGACCATTGAGTAGTCCCAAGCTATTACCATAAGAGTTCATTCTTCAATGGGCTTTAGAATTTCTTTTCCAACAACAATGATAATAGTGTTGGATGGTGTTGATTGAGATCAATAAAGCATATGCAAAAATGTAAAGCAAAATACTTTGTCTATTTCATGCATGCCAAACAAAGCTACAATATGTGACACACATACACACACATTCCTCTTATGAAGCATTTCATAACTTTTGAATGCAATTTCATGTATGGAGATATGGTATTTTATTTTATTTTTGTAATTAGATGATATAAAATAAGAACACTAAAATAAAAATGATGCCATGATGTTGAGAAATTTACATTCAGACCGCACAATTCTCATATATTTACATTTCCAACTCTTATAGCTCATTGTTGTCACAAACTTAAGAATAAAAATTTATAATTTACTTTTAAAATGATAGTGGTATGATATTTTTGATAAGATGTCAAATATTTGAAGGATATGCATGTAAATATGAATGTTTATGTGCTAAGTGTATGAATACATGGGAATTCTATGGCATGTATTTGTTGAAAATAAAATAAATAATTTTAAAATAATTCCTTTGGTTTCTTACATTTCATTTTATTTTCTTTAAATTAAATCTTAAACCTTCAAGGATTATGTCATGAATCGGGGTGTAAACGAACTGAACACGAACGAACACAGCTTTGTTCGTGTTCGGTTTTTGAAATTTAGTTAGTTTGAAATAAGTTTGTGTTCGAAATTGTTCGTGAAGTCACTGTTCGTGTTCGTTTCTTAACAAATAAACCGAACATAAACTGTTTGAAAACGACGAGCCAATTTTACATCCCTAATATTAATATATATAAATATTATATTAANGGAGTGCATTGCCTATTACCCTAATGGAAAACAGTTTTGCCTTTTTTTTTTTATTTTTTTTTTTAATATTAGTATGTTATTCAGGTAACACAGAAGAATATCCTCTCATAGTTATTTCATATTATTCAGGTGTTATTATATGTTATTCAAGTGTTATTATATTCTGGGAGTATTCTCGATGTTATAATAATACAATAACATATCAATAATACTTGAATAACACACAATAATATTTAAATAACACGGTAGAAGTATTCCTTGTGTTACCAGACATTTTTTTTTCTGTTACGCATGATTTCATTAGAATCCACACATAATAATAGGAATTAAATGATTATAATATCACATAATTTTAAAATCATAAAAAAACATAAATATTAAAAAGCATAAATTGAATTAATATACAGACCACCAAAACTTGCTATTTATAAATCAACCACTCTCTTACATTCATTTTTCAAAAAATTACTTTATTTTTGACAAAATAAGCATTCAGATTCGGATCTTTTGAAATTCTTAATTGCAATTTTGCTTATTTTTTGCAGTCTAGTGTCACTTAATAATTAATAATTTTCCAGGGGGTAATAAATACAATGACAGTAGCTCTGCCCAATTGGAATGCGTGGAGTCGTCAAGGCCTATATTCTATATTTATGAATAAAAAAAGCAGAAGAAAAAAAGTCCCATTAATTATAATCCATTTAAGCCCTCGCCAAAAAAGCATGATTTGACACGAAAAAAAGTGTTTTTTTCTCCTTGTTTTACAACTCCTTCATTATAATGCGTTTGGGTCAGTCTTTGTGTTTCAGGATAAGCTGTTTATCATGAAATACGACATGTGGCATACCCGCAGGGTTTGGCATGCGGCCTGCTTTTAGTGTAAAAACTCAAACGCTGTTTCGAATAAGCTGGCAAAATGTGCGAACCTAACGGTACGACGGTCATCACTTATAAGCTGCCCCAAACGGGACCATGTTAATATTAGAAAATTTTGAGAGTTGAAGCATTTAAGGAGAAATATTAGGCTTATTTATTTTCTTGCAAATAAAAAGTATAATTTTGGAAATGATGATTTATTTTTTAAATGTTATGTTTGATATTATATTTATAACATTTTGGAACAATAAGTATATATATGAAAATATGCATTTTACTTCGAAAATGTTATTAATCATGATATTTTTTTATGTGATGTTATGATTTTGAGTGTTTGCATGTAAATATGAAAGTTTGGGCGGTAGATGTGTAAATATGTAAGAAATGTTTGTTATGCATGTACATGCCCATTTTAAATTTTGTTTTAGATTTTATTGTAAGATTTTCAATATTGATGAAATAAATTTATTTTACAAAATNCTCTTTGACTTATATGCCACATTTATTCCCTCATGTTCTGCTGGATTCTTTCTAATATTTACATTGAGGACCCTACAAAACTTTTTTATTTATATAAAAAAAAAAATTTTATGTTGGAGGTCAATTTAGGGTACGTTTGGGCCAGCTTGTGTGTTTCAGAATAAGCTGTTTATCTTGAAACGTAGCATTTAGTGTAAAAACTCAAACGCGGTTTCAAATAAACTGACGAAACGCGTGAACCAAATGGTACGGCTCTTAATTTAGAGTCTTATAAATATGCTAATTGCTGCAAATTAGAGAAAAAAAAGGGGACAAACGTAATTAGTAAGTATCCTTAACGTGAGACACTGAAAGAAGCATGTAAATATAAATATAATAAAAATAAATACCTAAAATCATATTTATTTATGTAAATTAATGAGAATGGGAAAATAGAGGTGAAGAGAGAGTTATTTTGTTGTGTACTCCAAATGCATCGAATGCATTATAACTTGAGGTGGCGCAGTAATGATTATTTC
>JXCR01123100.1:65747-76052 GCA_002079205.1 Phalaenopsis hybrid cultivar | reverse complement strand
TAATCACAAACATCACAAAAAATACAATTTCAACTAAATTAAAACGTCTCTACTGGAAGATCAGGAACCCTCGGAGGAGGTAACCTATGGTTGCTAACGAGTTTTCCCACGGTCTAAATGAAATTATGGAACTCATTAAGTTGAGTTTAGTAAATTCATTTGGACTAAGTGATTCCAATAGAAAATAGTGGTGCCGGGACGACGGAACCGTGGGATCTTGACCGGTGTCGCTCTAATCAACTTTAATATGCCCCTAATAAAAATTTGAAGAACTTTAACTATAGGGTCACCTGATTTGACATTATAACCAAATGACCTAGAAAATTTGAACTCTGCTACAACGAGGAGCTTAGAGCTTACATGGTGGGCAGCCCGACCATCTTCTACATTAAGAAGATTTACAACAACACGTCCTTCCTTAGCTTTAAAACAACAAAGCCATATGAATTCAAGGTTGTTTGCCTAGTGCAACATAAATCCTCACACATCTTTTAGGCATTTGTACAATTTGGTTGTACAATCTAAGCCCTAACTCGTCTTAGGACTTCGAGGTTGTCATTCGTCATGACCTAAATCCCACATCTTCAAGGTTATTTGTGCTGATTGTTTCACGCAAATGTAAATCCTAACAATAAAAATTGCAGGATGAAACATCTAAATGATTTCTCCCAAATTACAAAAAATAGAATACTTAATTGCAGGATGAAACATCTAAATGATTTCTACTAAATTAAAGCCAAATAATAGGATAGCTTAGGAAATCACATGAAACATCTAAATGATTTCTCCTAAATTGAAGCCAAATAATAGGATAGATTAGGAAGTCACCGAAGTTCTCCTTCGGATCAGTGATATCCTCTAGTGTTTCCTCCTTTGGACTCCAAAACAAAAAAAAAACGTTGCAAATTTGAATCAATCCCATTCACATTGCTTAGCCTTTGGACTTCAAAATAAAATGTTCAAAATTTGAACCAATCCCCTTTCACACTTCTTAGACCTCTAGTGTTTCCTCCTTTGGATTCCAAAACAAAATGTTCCAAATTTGAACTAATCCCATTCATACTTCTTAGTTCAATATCTTTGAAATGTCCTTACCATTTGAACTCCTTGAAGATAATTTTTCTTGATTTTATTTNCATCTAAACTATGAAAATTATGAAGTCAGTTTGACTTCATCTTTTTCAAAACCCAATTTTTTTAACGTCCTTACGAAGCGGGCAACGGGATTTCAATTCCGAAGACTGACAGCTTCTTACGGGCAAACCCCACACCAAAAATAGTGCCGACAGCACTAGAATTACAAATTGATGGCCGATGCTAACCCTCAAAATTTTTCTTTGAAGCTGCTACAATAACATTCTCAACTCTCACCTTCTCCTGCAACTTACCGACCAATCATGAAACCAGCAACATCGCTCGCACGATCATTTTTGTTTGAGATCCAGCCATTCTTCCTTATGATTCTAGAATCTAGCCATACTTCCTAGAAGACTAGTGATGGTATCCTCAATAATAGAAATTCCAAACTCTTCTTTTCTCATCTTGAATTTCCACTTGTTGGTTCTAACCTCTAGCACTTAGTAGGTGGGACCAATATGGGAGAGCTCAAGAGAAGTTTCCCATAGGACTGTCTCACCTTAGGGTTAACCCTGGGTGGTGTGGCCTTGGCCACTCTTGCACGCACACACACACACAGTTGCATATACACTCACAACCTCAATCCTAACCCAAACATACCTCACTTGATCCCCTACTTTATTGGAAACTCATGTGGATGGTCCCCCAAACCATTAGCCCCGAGGTAGGGTTTGGCTAAGACCAGCATATGGAGGATCCAGAATGGGAGTTCCCTTGGTCTTATGACTCAATAGAGTGACCTCATGATTAACATCCTCAATCAATCCTAATTTTACCAAATTCCCTATTTTGACCCTTCTTAGCCCCAAATTTCACGAAATTACCGAATTGCCCCTAAACCCTAAATTTTCTAAAATTCCCCAACATTAGCCAAATTTCAAAAATCTCTTCAAGAATCATTTTAAACCATTCCATCACTCAAATTGCACAAATGCCTCAAATTTTCCAAAATTCCCAAAATGCCCCAAAAACTTCCAAAATTACCAAAATACCCTTCATACTAAAAAATTCNAGCTTTTCCCGAACCCAGCATAATATAAACTCTATTTAATTTCTTATATTAAATAGGGGAATTTGTCGGCCATAAAGCCTTTAAAATTGAATAAAAACACTTGAATATATTTAATTAAAGCATTTATGAGTTTCCTTTAGCAGGGGTTCAATTCGTAATAATATGAAAGAAGCAAGATTTCATTTGAGGCTAATATTTATCATTTGGAATTAGATAAAAAACTTTGGATAGGGTGTAATTATTTGATTAATTAGCATCTATGATATGTTGTAAGGCCAATATTCTATCTCCTAGCTTATTGGCCCACCCCACTTTGCATGGCACCGGAGATAGTCTTATCAATACTAAAATTATATGGGGAAATTACATACAGACCACTCCAAACTTGCTATTTACAAATCAACCCATTTTTTTTTATCATTTTTCAAATTCTGACTCAAATATTAAAATCTTGAGGAAATCTAACAGCTCACATAAGAGAGCGCAAAAGATCGAGCAATCGAATATCATTCTAGTCGACCAAATTGTTAGCCAACGAAGCCAAGGAATGTCGTGCACCTATACCAATAACAACTGGACCGACACAATGACGTTCACAAGATCAACACTCGCCTAAAGGGGGCTCCTTTTTTATAGTCTAATCAACCGAAGCGATGCTGTCTATTATATTACGAAAACACACTCTTTGTTTGATGGAATAATTCTTCCAAAGAACAATGAGTCTCCATAATGGATCCCTTCAGACAAGACGTCCAAAGATCGCTCAATTGATCGAATGACCTTTAGCCGGCAAAACGAATGCCATATGACCAAGCGAAGTAGTTGCAAATACGAAACAGTCCCAATGACAATTACATATATAGAACGGCGCCAACGGCAGTTACAAGGTCAAACTATGTTTGCATCGGTGACAAATATGTACATGTGCAATGACTCATAAATAATTGTAACGTTCTTATTAAAATGATTCGACCCCTTCTGTAGCATATTACTGGTTCTATTCTCAGACAATTATTGTTTTCATTTACTATTATTTCTTTTTCTTATTTTCTTTCATTCCTCTCATAATAAAATTATATTTTCAATTTTTGTCCCAACACTTGTCGCAAACAAAATAAATTTTCAAAGTTCCCTTTCTTATATTACCGAAAATATAATATAAAAAGGAAATTCACAAACAGACCTGATAATTGAAAATTATTATTTATTTACATATCTAAGGCCTAATATTTTTTTATTTACATTGTATTAAATACTTATATGTGAAAATGTGTATTTAAGTTCTACAGAATCAATGACAGTCATTGTGTGTCGGAAAAGTCATGATGGTATAATAATTATTTAGTATATTAGTGTTGCAGGAAAGTCGAACACACACACAAGTAATTGAAATGACATGTAGAGATAATACAATTTTTTTGCATGAAAAATCTAAAAAGAGGAAAAAGTGCAGTGCATATCAAAGTCAGAGCAATCTACTATAAGTTTAAAAGTATATGCACTAGTGTTTATCTCACAGACGAGAAAGAGTTACACAGTTCTTTGAGGTTGTATACAGAAGAATTCATCATAGAAAGATCAAGCGCGTTTGCGATTGGGATTAGTCGGCGAAACTTTGGTGCACGATCTTCAAAGTGCATCATTGCACAGTGTTCAAGATCATGCGCAGCTCTGTAGCGATATCTTGTTATTCTACGACATTGGTCCTTACTCCACATGGTGTTTCGTTACTCATCAATGTAAGTCTTGATTTTGCACCGTGTTTATTTACTCTGCAGTGTACATCGTGACTATGCATGGTGGTTCGTTACTTCACTGCATATTTCGTGAATTTGTAAGGGGCTTTGTTGCAACTAGCAAGGGACGACCTAATGTGGTTGACGATAGTTGGCAAGCGGTGGTTGACGGACATCGCCGACTACTTGAGCGAAAAGCCTTCATCGGATCTTTTGACCGAAACTCCACTGGAAGTCAGCTCATTCTCCTTATCCAGCTTGTGGTCGAGCTCTTAGTTCCCTTTCATGAAGGGGCATATAGTTCTATTTATATAGTCTTAGAGAGGTCTTCCTTCAAATAATGAAAGAATCTGAACTACTTCCTCGGATGACTCGGAGAGATCAACTCCATTTGACATTTTTTTTGTGGATATTTGTGTGTCTTAGTAATGACAGTACATAATGATTTTGAAATTATTGAATTTGTTTTATCGAGATGTTCGATTCAGCTATAAACTTGTCAGATTTTGAATATGTTTGATCATTCAACTAGCCACCTGAATCTTCCTATTCATATAATGGCTTGATCCGAACTTCATCACTCAAATTTGATCAATTTTGATGTCTTTAGTTTAATTTTGCAAAGACAAGAGTCATGTTTGACTTTTAATTTGAGTTGGAAAGACTTCTTGCTAAAAAGTCCTTCAAGATATCATTAAATAGAAAATGAGAACAACATGGCATCCTAAATGTACTAAAAATTGAAAAATGATTATAATATATTGTCCATGAAAATAGATAATAATGAAATGAATAAAGAATATAATTGACTTCGAAGGGAGATGTGGACGACATAGGACAAAGGTTTGGTTAATAACCCCTCTTTATGACTCACCACTGACTGCCTCAACCCCACCCTTTACGCTGCCCTCATCTTATAACCGACCCAACCTCAACCACTCTCTCCCCCAAATATTAACTGCGCATTCACTGCCCCCATTTCCTTCCAACTCACCATGAAAAAATTAAAGATTTTAATAATAAGTACTCAATTCATTTTATTTCCAACTCCCTAGTTTTTTAAATATTTGCATATATATACCTCTCAAATGTTTGTATTTTTAGATACATGTATGCCACCTTATCTATGTATTTTATTTAAATATTTTGGTAAAAAATTTTGGGCGGTATAAATATAAAAAAGTAAAATTTAGATGCTAGATATGTAAATAAATAGAACTTTGGGGTTATATACGTAAATGTTCCTTTTTTTAATCTCTTCTAATTTTGAAATATTTTATCCTTTAATTACTTTAAAAATGTAATTTATACAAAATATGTGTTAACGAAATCATGATTTATTAAAAATGAAAAAAAAAAAACATATGAAATTTAACATGCCATTTTTCCATGTTATATATAATTACAAAACATCTTTGAATTATTAATTGATGATCATGCATATATCCTAATCCCCAACCACCCTAATCGAGCTACTAAGCTATATATCCTTCTTAATTAATTAATTAATTAATTTAATTATATTAAGTTTTAAAGCTATTAAATTTAATTAAATTCAAATTAAAATTAACCGAATTTTAGTCATATTAATTAAAACTTACTTCTTTTAACCAACTTAAATACCATTTTATATAAAATAAAAATTTGAAAAGCATCAACTTTCCCTCACCACCTCCAAACATACTCCTTATATAAAAACCAGTCCCTCCAATCTCTACACTCGTAGACCTTCATCCATTCCCAATGGATCTCATCGACTTCCTCTACATCCTGACTGCCCTCGCCNTGGGCCATGATGCATCTTGTCATTGATCAGGCCGCGCAGGAGCGGGTCTATAACGAGGTTATTATTATTATTATTATTATTTCGGCCATTTACGTGCATGCCACCCAATTCTTTTTGTGTTTATATATTTAATAGTTAAATTTTAATTTTTACCTTTATACCACTTGGATATTACATATCAGATCCAAATAATGCTGTTTTAAGATGCCTTTTCATGAATAGGTGAGTTAAAATTTGAGTGTTAGATATGTAAATACATAATAATTGAGTGGTATGCATGTAAATCTTCCTTCTTTCTTTAATGTCACAAGCCCATCCAATTATAATTAGACGAAGTAATCTTATAGATTTCGATGTTATATAAGAAGATTAAAATTTTGGTGAATGATATTTACATTTAAGAATTGTGTGGTTTAAGNCTCAGGGCTGTTATTCAGGAAAGGGTGGTTTAGGTGTTGCAGTATGCGGTAAGGCGTTTATGGATTGAAATTAATAGATATAATTTGGGGCAGCTTGTGAGTTTTAGGATAAGCAGTTTATCTTTAAATGAGGCTCATGAGTCGACCACGGGGTTGACTCGTGGCATGCATTTATTGTAAAAATGGAACAACATTTTCCAATAAGCGGTCAAAATGTGCAATCCAAAAGTACCGCGACGTTTTCAAAACGCTCCCGCACTCATAAGCTGCCCCAAATTGATCCTAAGTGAAATATAAGTTGGATTAACTAGATTGATATTGATTGTGAAAACAATTAAATTTGGAATTACTTATTTTGAGGATGTTAAGGTTTTGTTTTTTATAAGAATTTTTATTTTTTAGTAAATAGATGTTTCTCAAAAAAAATCTGAAATTAAATGTAGAGATTAGAGATGATGATGAAGTATGATAAGCTAATAATGTATGTTTGTTCTCATGCAGGAATCGAGCAAACACAATCAGATAGAACAGTTTTAGAAATTTGGGGATCAGAGAAGCCATATTTTCCAATCAATTTACTTCTGTTTCTTTGTGTCGATGAGTATAATCTTTTTTTCTTTTTTCTTTTTTTCAATTTAAAGCATGTCATGTATTACTTATTGTTATTTGATGATTTAAAATTAATGAAATATTTTATTATAAGCTCTGTTAGTTTTTCTTTTTTTCTCTTTATTGACGGAGTGGTTACTTATAAAGAGCTCAATATGTTACTAACAATAAGTAATACATGTTGAGGTCGGTCTAGTGCTCACTACTGATCCTTGGGTGAAGAGCTTCTGTCAGAGTAATGATTAGAGAAAATAAATCACCGTAATCGAATTGATAGCTCATTTCTCGATGAAAGATTTCTTGATGTTTCTTGGCCTCTTATGAGGGATCTCAAGGGCGTTCGTGAGATGATTGACAGTGTTGAGTCTTTTTTTGAGTTCAGCCATGACAAGAGGCTTGTCAATGCCTCAGCTCGGCTCGATTGACCTTGATCTTTTGTTCATATGACCTACACTTGGTCGGCTTCTAACCCTGGTTCATGGAGCTTGCGTTTGGTCATGTGAGTCATTTGGTATTCCGCTAGTGGACTCTTTAGTATTAATGAAACCTCATTTCTCAACTTCTCGTTCCTTGGATCTCCTCAAAATTAATGCTGATGCGTTTCTTCCGTAAGCACTCTTGCTCGTATTTTCTTACTCTATAAAAAATACAAGGGTTTATAATTTTCTTAAAAATGTCATCTTCAGCAGAGTCAAGAGATTCTGCAGCATATAATTTTCTTAAAATTTTTTAATGGATTTCCGATGCGTTGCGTACAGCCTCAACAGGCTAGGATTGATTTATCAGATTTGTTTTAGTAGCTTTGTCTTTCTGAACAGTTTGTATTGCTGATGAAGAATGTTTCAGTCAAATATCACTTTCTTCGTTATCCTTTCTGTCAGACACCTTTACACAGCTTTTTCATTTCTTCAAACAATCTCAGCCTTTCTTCACCAACATTAGAAGCTCCATCTTCTAAATCATGACATTGAGGGTCAGTTTGGGCCAGCTGGTGCATTTCTGGATAAGTTGTTTATCCTGAAACATGGCCCGCGGACCGTCCNCTTTCTTCACCAACATTAGAAGCTCCATCTTCTAAATCATGACATTGAGGGTCAGTTTGGGCCAGCTGGTGCGTTTCAGGATAAGCTGTTTATTCTGAAACATGACCCGCGGACCGTCTGCAGGGGTAGACCAATTGCCTGCGTTTAATGTAAAAATCCAAGCGCAGTTTCAGATAAGCTGACGAAACGTGCGAACCAATCGGTACGACAGCGTTTTGAAAACGCAACCCGCACTTATAAGCTGCCCCAAACGGACCCTGAAGTAGCACCTCTAGATTTGCCATCTAAACATGAAANCTCAGGGCTGTTATTCAGGAAAGGGTGGTTTAGGTGTTGCAGTATGCGGTAAGGCGTTTATGGATTGAAATTCAGAGATATAATTTGGGGCAGCTTGTGAGTTTTAGGATAAGCAGTTTATCTTTAAATGCGGCCCATGAGTCGACCCCGTGGTCGACTCGTGCCCGTGGTCGACTCGTGGCATGCATTTATTGTAAAAATGGAACAACATTTTCCAATAAGCGGTCAAAATGTGCAATCCAAAATTACCGCGACGTTTTCAAAACGCTCCCGCACTCATAAGCTGCCCCGAACTGATCCTAAGTGAAATATAAGTTGGATTAACTAGATTGATATTGATTGTGAAAACAATTAAATTTGGAATTAATTATTTTGAGGATGTTAAGGTTTTGTTTTTCATAAGAATTTTTATTTTTTAGTAAATACATGTTTCTGAAAGCAAATCTGAAATTAAATGTAGAGATTAGAGATGATGATGAAGTATGATTAGCTAATAATGTATGCTTGCTCTCATGCAGGAATCAAGCAAACACAATCAGATAGAACAGTTTAAAAAGTTTGGGGATCAGAGAAGCGATATTTTCCAATCAATTTACTTCTGTTTCTTTGTGTCGATGAGTATAATCTTTTTTTTTTTTTTTTTTTTNTGTGTCGATGAGTATAATTTTTTTTTTTTTTTTTTTTTCAATTTAAAGCATGTCATCTATTACTTATTGTTATTTGATGATTTAAAATTAATGAAATATTTTATTATAAGCTCGGTTAGTTTTTCTTTTTTTCTCTTTATTGACCGAGTGGTTGCTTATAAAGAGCTCAATATGTTACTAACAATAAGTAATACATGTTGAGGTCGGTCTAGTGCTCACTACTGATCCTTGGGTGAAGAGCTTCTGTCAGAATAATGATTAGAGAAAATAAATCACCGTAATCAAATTGATAGCTCATTTCTCAATGAAAGAGTTCTAGATGTTTCTTGGCCTCTTATGAGGGATCTCAAAGGCTTTCGTGAGATGATTGACAATGTTGAGTCTTTTTTTGAGTTGAGCCATGGCAAGAGGCTTGTCAATGCCTCTACTTGGCTCGATTGGCCTTGATCTTTTGTTCAGATGACCTACACCTGGTCGGCTTCTAACCCTGGTTCAGGGAGCTTGCATTTGGTCATGTGAGTCATTTGGTATTCCGCTAGTGGACTCTTTAGTATTAATGAAACCTCATTTCTTAACTTCTCGTTCCTTGGATCTCCTCAAAATTAATGCTGATGCGTTTCTTCCGTAAGCACTCTTGCTCATATTTTTTTTACTCTATAAAAAATACAAGGGTTTATAATTTTCTTAAAAATGCCATCTTCAGCAGAGTTTTTTAATGGATTTCTGATGCGTTGCGTACAGCCTCAACAGGCTAGGATTGATTTATCAGATTTGTTTTAGTAGCTTTGTCTTTCTGAACAGTTTGTATTGCTGATGAAGAATGTTTCAGTCAAATATCACTTTCTTCGTTATCCTTTCTGTCAGACACCTTTACACAGCTTTTTCATTTCTTCAAACAATCTCAGCCTTTCTTCACCAACATTAGAAGCTCCATCTTCTAAATCATGACATTGAGGGTCAGTTTGGGCCAGCTGGTGCGTTTCAGGATAAGCTGTTTATTCTGAAACATGACCCGCGGACCGTCTGCAGGGGTAGACCAATTGCCTGCGTTTAATGTAAAAATCCAAGCGCAGTTTCAGATAAGCTGACGAAACGTGCGAACCAATCGGTACGACAGCGTTTTGAAAACGCAACCCGCACTTATAAGCTGCCCCAAACGGACCCTGAAGTAGCACCTCTAGATTTGCCATCTAAACATGAAAAATATATTTTTTTGTTTCATAAATATTATATATATATATATATATATATATATATATATATACACACACACACACATTTGTCACACTTTAATTGTTAAAAAATGTTGTGGAAATGAGAAGAGATGTGGAAAAGCATTGCCAATTTTCAAATTTGTCATATTTAAGAGTGCGTTGGAAATTATTAAGACTTATAAAAGAATTAATACATGTTGGAACTTCCATTAAGGGAGCATGCTTATTTGTGATTCCGACACAAAAGGCTGATTTTTCAACAATTTTTGTTGCAATTTCCAATGTAAATGATCTTTTTTTAGAAATTGCTACAACACAATTCCTAGATATTTATACATTTTAACCCTTAAAAGTTTAACATTTACATTTGTCTCGCTTTAGTGTGATAAAACTATGAGTGAAGAT
>JXCR01123100.1:36470-63773 GCA_002079205.1 Phalaenopsis hybrid cultivar | reverse complement strand
TTAATAGTTTTGGTTTTATTTGCTTCTTTGGTTCAAATGGTCTTTTTGTCCACTTATACTAATGAGTCACTATTGGTGAATTGATGAATCCCATTTGACGTGGGGAGGCATACTGCATTTTTGTGGGTTGGATCCTTATTGAGATGAATGATTTCATTTTTTTTGTTCTCATTGGTGATTAAATTTTGTGGATGTTGGGGTTTGTGGTTGTTTTAAGTTATTTTGATGGATATAAATTTTATATCAAATTTTCGAACAATTTGCATTAAAATGTAAATTTTTAAATTTCACCTTTACTAGCTAGTAGCTACTATTGTGTCACTAATTTTGTTGGGTTAGTAGGGTGCACTATGAAGTAGTTGATTTAGCACATTAAGCTTAATTAGCCACGTCTAAGTTTAGTTGGCATATTATTAAACATATAGAATTTTTTTTTCATAATCAATTTAGGAGATTTGGAAGTTTCTTGGCTTACTAAACGCTTTAATATTATTTTTAAAACTAGAATGTTGCCTGAGAAGTACCGGAAGAGTATTTAAGTCCCTATTTTTAAGCATAAGGATGCACAAGTGTGTAGAAATTATAGAGGAGTTAATTTAATGTGTCATACATTAAAATTATGGAGAGAGTAACTAAACATAGGTTAAGCCCTTATACAAAGATTTCTCATAATCAGTTCGGNGGCGCTCGGACAACTAGGGCAGCGCTCGGTCAAGGAGGATCGCGGGAGAGAAAGGCCGTGATCGAGCCTACTGGGAGAGGCTTCTCTTCTNTGAATGGTTAATATTAGTTTTGTTGGCGAATAATCTGCAATGCTAATTATTTTTAAAAATGTATAAACCTATACTCTTACTATTTGTACAACTGGATTTTGTTTTGTCGCATGCAGTGAGTGTCACTGAGATACTTGGATATGTTCGAGACAACTTTCTGTTAACTTTGCATTTCATTTCGTCGCACAACTCAGTTTGAGAAACTGTTTTCTTGCTAATTTCTAGAAATTTTTATAGTAGAAATTTGTTTTTTTCAACATAACATATTATAGTGTGATTGTTATAAGAAAGTTGCATGTGTTTTCAGAAAAAAAATATAATTATAATTCTCATAATAACTTTCTATAAAGTTACTTTCTCCATCACAGTTTAACAATCACTTTTTAAAAAATTGTAACCACCCCAAGCGGACCCCTTAATGTATTTTTCATGTAACTTTTGTATGGACCTAAAATAAAGATTTGAAAAACTATAATAGTTAAGTTGTTAAAAATTTGATTTAAAATTTGTCTTCTGATTTGCATTGTATTCAATAGGTGTTTTAAAATACAACTCTTCGAGATAAACTTATTTTATGCTAAAAATAAACTTATTTTAAATAATTAAACTTTTTGAAAAGTCATTGTTATGTGAGACATGTGATACATGTGTGTGGTAGGTGAAAATTGAATGGTTAATATTAGTTTTGTTGGCGAATAATCTGCAATGCTAATTACTTTTAAAAATGTATAAACCTATACTCTTATTATTTGTACAACTGGATTTTGTTTTGTCGCATGCAGTGAGTGTCACTGAGATACTTGGATATGTTCGAGACAACTTTCTGTTAACTTTGCATTTCATTTCGTCGCACAACTCAGTTTAGGAAACTGTTTTCTTACTAATTTCTAGAAATTTTTATGGTAGAATTTGTTTTTTTCAACATAACATATTATAGTGTGATTGTTATAAGAAAGTTGCATGTGTTTTCAGANATTATTAAGACTTATAAAAGAATTAATACATGTTGGAACTTCCATTAAGGGAGCATGCTTATTTGTGATTCCGACACAAAAGGCTGATTTTTCAACAATTTTTGTTGCAATTTCCAATGTAAATGATCTTTTTTTAGAAATTGCTACAACACAATTCCTAGATATTTATACATTTTAACCCTTAAAAGTTTAACATTTACATTTGTCTCGCTTTAGTGTGATAAAACTATGAGTGAAGATATATATTTCTCTTTTAAAAAAATAATAGCATTGATGATTTGGATGTAACATTAAAGATTTGAAGGTTATGTAAGTAAATATTCGAGCGAATATTCTGGCGAGCATCACAACTGAAGCAGTTTAACATGTGAGACTGAAAAAAAAAAATTTTCCGACAAAGAAATTTATGGAAAGCAACAAAAAAACAATTTCCCAAACTGAGTTGGGGTAGCAGCCTGAAACACGAAGCTAATAGAAAACTATCTGAAACAGACCCGTAGTTGCTAGTTAGGCTCAAGTTGATTATTGGGCGAGATAAGTATCCATAACTAACTAGTGGGGTCATAGAACTTTTGTTCAATCCCGCTCAATCCCTAATTAACAAACTTGAGTCTCATTTGAGCCCATCACAAACTATTGTCACATTTTATGGGGCATGTTTGTTCTACAAGTATTTGGTTGTATGGTGAGGATGACAGAATGTATGGAACATGGATTTATATTTTATAATATTTATTGGTGCATCTCATAATTTCATAAATACAATCAGTAAAAGTTTGAAATAAAAATGAAAAATGATTTAATTGGAGTAACTTTATTATAAGCAATATGTTTATTTATATAATGTGGGCTCCAAAAATTCATGCCACCTCAAAGATTGAATGTATCGGCTTACTTGGGATTATGAATCAATTTTGTATAAAGTATTTTAGATTGTAAATAAGACATTACCCAAATATTTCACTCACATATTGTGAGACCATTTTGATATGAGGTTGGAGATTTCTCATAGACGCAAACCCCTATAANGTTGGAACTTCCATTAAGGGAGCATGCTTATTTGTGATTCCAACACAAAAGGCTGATTTTTCAACAATTTTTTGTTGCAATTTCCAATGTAAATAATCTTTTTTTAGAAATTGCAAATTTCACCTCGTAGAACACAATTCCTAGATATTTATACATTTTAACCCTTAAAAATTTAACATTTACATTTGTCTAGCTTTAGTGTGATAAAACTATGAGTGAAGATGTATATTTCTCTTTTAAAAAATTAATAACAATGATAATTTGGATGTAAGATTAAAGATTTGAGGGTTAAGCAAGTAAATATTAGAGCTTCAAGTGTTAGATGTATAAATTTTCTAGCGAACATCACAACTAAAGCAGTTTAATATGTGAGAGTGAAAAAAAAATATTTCGGTCAAAGAAATTTCTGAAAAAGCAACAAAAAACAATTCCCCAAACTGAGTTGGGGTAGCAACATGAAACACGAAGCTAATAGAAAACTATCCCAAACAGACCCTTAGTTGCTAGTTAGGCTCAAGTTCTATGACCCCACTAGCCTAACTAGTGGGGTCATAGAACTTTTGTTCAATTCCGCTCAATCCCTAACTAACAAACTTGAGTCTCATTTGAGCCCATCACAAATTATTGTCACATTTTATGGGGCATGTTTGTTCTACAAGTATTCAGTTGTATAGTGCGGATGACAGAATGCATGAGATACAGTTATGGAAAGTGAATTTATATTTTATAATATTAATTGGTACATCTCATTATTTCATAAATACAATCAGTAAATATTTGAAATAAAAATGAAAAATGATTTAATTGGAGTAGCTTTATTATAAGAAAAATGTTTATGTAATGTGGGCTCAAAAAATTCATGTCACTACAAATATTGAATGTGTCAGTTCACTTGAGATTATGAATCAATTTTTTTATAAAGCATATTAGATTGTAAATAAGACATTACCCAAATATTTCACTCTCATATTGTGAGAGCATTTTGACATGAGGTTGGAGATTTCTCATAGACTCAAACCCCTATAGTTAATTACACTTCTCAATAATAAGAAAATATTTTTATTAAAGTTAATCATTAAAGCATTGATTACTTAATGTACAATAACATTAATTATGGTTTTATAATATTTAATTTAATTGAGTTTTAAATTATAGGAATTTATCATTATAAGTTTTGAGAGCATATGATTGGGGGAATGATGGTGAACCCAATTAAGATCTTATAAATATATCATTTCGTGTTATCGTGTACCTTAGTCTACTTTTTTAGGGATGCAGTCGACTTAATCTGATCGAAATATTTATGTTAGCAGTCATGAGATGTTTCGTTCAAGAGAAAATTGTAGATTTGGAGTACGTAAATGCTTGTTTAAAGGTATAAATTTGAGTTAATAAATATTAATAGAGCGTGTTGTGCCCAATGAGTCGTATGATTCACATCTCAAATGACGAGCAACAATTAGAAAATATGGGGGCTACAAACCTTAATTTTAATAAAATAGGATAAACAAATTAATATTAAATTAAAATTACAAAATTTTAAATTAATCAGCTCAATTAGATTTAACGAACCTGAGTTCAAGGCAAGAACTATCGGCTTAGACCACAAGTCTCCACCAAAGTTTGCAAAAAGAAAGCTTTGAAACATCTTTTATACTGTTCTTACAAAGCTGAAATTTTATATGATTTGTACAAGTGGATTTCGTTTTGTCGTATGCAATGAGTGTCACTAAGGGTCTGTTTGGGAGCGCTTTTTAGGCGCGGCGCGGTTATTACGCGTNATTAAGATCTTATAAATATATCATTTCGTGTTATCGTGTACCTTAGTCTACTTTTTTAGGGATGCAGTCGACCTAATCTGATCGAAATATTTTTAGTAGCACTCATGTGACGTTTCGTTCAAGAGAAAATTGTAGATTTGGAGTACGTAAATGTTTGTTTAAAGGTATTAATTTGAGTTAATAAATATTAATAGAAGGTGTTGTGCCCAATGAGTCATATGATTCACATCTCAAAGGACGGGCAGCAATTAGAAAATATGCGGGCTACAAACCTTAATTTTAATAAAATAGGATAAACAAATTAATATTAAATTTAAATTACAAATTTTTAAATTAATCAGCTCAATTAGATTTAACGAACCCGAGTTCAAGGCAAGAACTATCGGCTTAGAGCACAAGTCTCCACCAAAGTTTGAAAAAGAGAGTTTTGAAACATTGATTATGAATATTAATGAAATTTTCAAAAAGTTGAACTTTTATACTGTTCATACAAAGCTGAAATTTTATATGATTTGTACAAGTGGATTTCGTTTTGTCGTATCATAAGCAATGAGTCTCACTAAGACACTTAGAATATGTTTGAGACAACTTTTTGTTAACTTTGTATTTCAGACCGTTGCCATAACTCTGTTTGAGAAACTGCATTCTTGCTAATTTCTAGGAATTTCTATGGTGGAAAATTATTTTTTTTCAACGCGACCTATTATAGTGTGATTGTATAAGAAAACTGTCTGTATTTTCGGAAAAAAAAAATATTTATAATTCTCATAGCAGCATTCTATAAAATTATTTTTACCATTACAATTTTACAATCACTTTTTATAAAGCTGCAATCACCCCGAACAGACTCTTATTGTATTTTTCACATGACTTTTGTATGGACCCGAATAAAAAATTGGAAAATTATAACAGTTAAGTTGTTAAAAAATTTATTTAAAATTTGTCTTCTTATTTGCATTGTATTCAAATAGGTACTTTAAAATATAACTCTTAGAGATAAACTTATTTTATGCTAGAAATAAACTTATTTTAAATAACTAAACTTGTTGAAAAGTCAATGTTATGTGAGACATGTGATACATGTGTGTGTGGTAGGTGAAAAGTGAATGGTTAATATTAGTTTTGTTGGCGAATAATCTGCAATGCTAATTATTTTTAAAAATGTATAAACCTATACTCTTACGATTTGTACAACTGGATTTTGTTTTGTCGCAAGCAATGAGTGTCATTGAGATACTTGGATATGTCCGAGACAACTTTCTGTTAACTTTGCATTTCATATCGTCCCACAACTCAGTTTGGGAAACTGTTTTCTTGCTAATTTCTAGAAATTTTTATGGTAGAAATTTGTTTTTTTCAATATAATGTATTATAGTGTGATTGTTATAAGAAAGTTGCATGTGTTTTCAGAAAAAAATATAATTATAATTCTCATAATAACTTTCTATAAAGATACTTTCTTCATCACAGTTTAACAATCACTTTTTAAAAAACTGTAACCACCCCAAGCGGACCCCTTAATGTATTTTTCATATAACTTTTGTATGGACCCAAAATAAAGAATTGAAAAACTATAATAGTTAAGCTGTTAAAAATTTTATTTAAAATTTGTCTTCTGATTTGCATTGTATTCAATAGGTGTTTTAAAATACAACTCTTCGAGATAAACTTATTTTATGCTAAAAATAAACTTATTTTAAATAATTAAACTTGTTGAAAAGTCAATGTTATGTGAGACATGTGATACATATGTGTGTGATAGGTGAAAATTGAATGGTTAATATTAGTTTTGTTGGCGAATAATCTGCAATGCTAATTACTTTTAAAAATGTATAAACCTATACTCTTATTATTTGTACAACTGGATTTTGTTTTGTCGCATGCAGTGAGTGTCACTGAGATACTTGGATATGTTCGAGACAACTTTCTGTTAACTTTGCATTTCATTTCGTCGCACAACTCAGTTTGGAAAACTATTTTCTTGCTAATTTCTAGAAATTTTTATGGTAGAAATTTGTTTTTTTCAACATAACATATTATAGTGTGATTGTTATAAGAAAGTTGCATGTGTTTTCAGAAAAAAATATAATTATAATTCTCATAATAACTTTCTATAAAGTTACTTTCTCCATCACAGTTTAACAATAAAAACTGTAACGACCCCAAGCAGACCGCTTAATGTATTTTTCATATATTTTGTATGGACCCAAAATAAAGAATTGAAAAATTATAATAGTTAAGTTGTTAAAAATTTTATTTAAAATTTGTTTTCTGATTTGCATTGTATTCAATAGGTGTTTTAAAATACAACTCTTAGAGATAAACTTATTGTATGCTAGAAATAAACTTATTTTAAATAATTAAACTTGTTGAAAAGTCAATTTTATGTGAGACATGTGATACATGTGTGTGTAGTAGGTGAAAAGTGAATGATTAATATTAGTTTTGTTGGTGAATAATCTGCAATGCTAATTACTTTTAAAAATGTATAAACCTATACTCTTACGATTTGTACAATTGGATTTTGTTTTGTCGTATGCAGTGAGTGTCACTGAGATACTTGGATATGTTCGAGACAACTTTCTGTTAACTTTGCATATCATATCGTCGCACAACTCAATTTGGTAAACTGTTTTCTTGCTAATTTCTAGAAATTTTTATGGTAGAAATTTGTTTTTTTCAACATAACGTATTATAGTGTGATTGTTATAAGAAAGTTGCTTGTGTTTTGAGAAAAAAATATAATTATAATTCTCATAATAACTTTCTATAAAGTTACTTTCTTCATCACAGTTTAACAATCACTTTTTAAAAGACTGTAACCACCCCAAGCAGACCCCTTAATGTATTTTGCATATAACTTTTGTATAGAGTCAAGATAAAGAATTGAAAGACTATAATAGCTAAGTTGTTAAAAATTTTATTTAAAATTTGTCTTCTGATTTGCATTGTATTCAATAGGTGTTTTAAAATACAACTCTTAGAAAGAAACTTATTTTATGCTAAAAATAAACTTATTTTAAATAATTAAACTTGTTGAAAAGTCAATTTTATGTGAGACATGTGATACGTGTGTGTGGTAGGTGAAAAGTGAATGGTTAATATTAGTTATGTTGGCGAATAATCTGCAATGCTAATTACTTTTAAAAACGTATAAACTTATACTCTTACTATTTGTACAACTGGATTTTGTTTTGTCGCATGCAGTGAGTGTCAGTGAGATACTTGGATATGTTCGAGACAACTTTCTGTTAAATTTGCATTTCACATCGTCGCACAACTCAGTTTGGGAAACTGTTTTCTTGCTAATTTCTAGAAACTTTTATGGTAGAAAATTTTTTTTTCAACATAACATATTATAGTGTGATTGTTATAAGAAAGTTGCATGTGTTTTCAGAAAAAAATATAATTATAATTCTCATAATAACTTTCTATAAAGTTACTTTCTCCATCACAGTTTAACAATCACTTCTTAAAAAACTGTAACCACCCCAAGCAGACCCCTTAATATATTTTTCATATAACTTTTGTATGGACCCAAAGTAAAGAATTAAGAAACTATAATAGTTAAGTTGTTAAAAATTTTATTTAAAATTTGTCTTCTGATTTGCATTGTATTCAATAGGTGTTTTAAAATACAACTCTTAGAGATAAACTTATTTTGTGTTAGAAATAAACTTATTTTAAATAATTAAACTTGCTGAAAAGTTAATGTTATGTGAGATATGTGATACACGTGTGCGTGGTTGGTGAAAAATGAATGATTAATATTAGTTTTGTTGGAGAATAATATGCAATGCTAATTACTTTTAAAAATGTGTAAATACGCTGTACTCTTAATATTTGTACAAGTGGATTTTGTTTTGTTGCATGCTGTGAGTGTCACTATTACACTTGGATATATTTGAGACTATTTTCTGTTCACTTTGCATTTTAGATTGTCGTCACAACTTTGTTTGAGAATTTGCTTTCTTGTTAATTTCTAGGAATTTCTGTGGTAGAAAGTTGTTTTTTTCAACATGACATATTATAACGTGATTCTTATAAAAAAATTGTCTGTGTTTTCAAAAAAAATATATATTTATAATTCTAATTGCAGCTTTCTATAAAGTTGCTTTCTCCATCACAATTTTACTATTACTTTTTAAAAAGCCGCAACCACCCCAAACAAAACCTTAATGTATTTTTCATATAACTTTTGTATGGAATCGAAATAATGAATTGGAAGAATATAATAGTTAAGTTGTTAAAAGTTTTATTTAAAATGTCTTCTGTTTTGCATTATATTAAATAGGTGCTTTAAAATATAACTCAGAGATAAACTTATTTTGTGTTAGAAATAAAATTATTTTAAATAATTAAACTTGTTAAAAAGTTGATATGTTGAAAAGTCATTGTTATGTGAGACATGCGATACACCTGTGCTTGGTTGGTGTGATAGGTGAAAAATGAATGGTTAATATTAGTTTTATTGGTAAATAATGTGCAATGCTAATCACTTTTAAAAAAGTATAAATACCCTATACTCTTATGGGTTATGAATTAAGTGTCAAGAAAAGTTTTGTAAGCTTTTAAATAGAGTTTTTGTGAGTTTGAGAGTTATATTTTGTGATGTTGAGTTTACAAAATTTTGTTCTCTCAACTAAGAGGTATCAAAGTGATGTCAAATGGAAGAATGATTTCCTACAAAGTTACAATGCTTACCAAGACAAATTACGATAATTGAAGCATCAAGATGAATTCTTTACTAAGTGCACAAGATGTGAAGGATAACATCGAGAAGGATTATAGAGAGCAAGATGATATTGCTCTATCAAAGCTTTGAGAGATTCAAGAAAGTGGGACAAAAATGCTTTCTATCCCATTTATTTTGTGAGAAGATTCAAAATTGCAACAAAAGAGTGGAGCAAGTTAAAAAGATTCACCTTCAAACTCTTAAAAGTGAGCGTGCTTTTATTAATAGAGAAATATAAATTAATTTATGATTATTTTTTTATGATGTTGACTATTTTCAATCAATTAAAATGAAATTGTGAAAATGTGAGTGAAATAAAAATTATAGAAAAAATTCATTACTCTCTTAAGCCAAAAATTGAGTATATTATTCCTACTATTGAAAAAAATAGAAGATTTAGAAACAATGAGTGCATAGCAATTATTGGGTTCTTTGCATACTCATAAAGAAAAATTGAAGAGGAAGAAAGCACAACAAGAAGCAATGACATAGATTCTTCAACTCAATTTTGAAATAAGAAAGCTTTGACAATGATAAATGCCAAAGTGGAAGAGGTCTAGTCCAGAGGACACAATGTAGGACGTGGTTGTGGACAAGAGAAGTAAGAAATACATAAACAATGATTCCAACAACTTCATTAATAAAGATAGAATTACAAACCAACAAACATTAAGAGGTCCCAAAAGAGAAAATTCATGACCAAGATATGACAAATCAAATATCAAGTCGAATGTGGTTATTCGAAAAAAGTGAAGAAAAGAAAACCAGCCTTGAAGATAATAGTAAGAAATAATAAACTTTAATAGTAGCATGTAAGGACAAATATAAAGACCAAGCAAACATATGGTATCTTGACATTAGTGCAAGCAATCACATGTGCGGAGATAGAAAAGTGTTCATTGAACTTGTGAACCAATCATGGAAAATGTCTCATTTGGAGAAGAATATAAAATTCTAATACGTTTGAAGAATGGAGGCCATCAATCCATCACAAATGTTTATTANAAACGCGCGAACCAAACGGTACGGCAGCGTTTTGAAAACGCAGCCCGCACTTATAAGCTGCCCCAAACGGACCTTGAAGTAGCACCTCTAGATTTGTCGTCTAAACATGGAAAATATATATTTTTGTTTCATAAATATTATATATATATATATATATATATATACACACACACACATTTGTCACACTTTAATTGTTAAAAAATGTTGTGGAAATGAGAAGAGATGTGGAAAAGCATTGCCAATTTTCAAATTTGTCATATTTAAGAGTGCGTTGGAAATTATTAAGACTTATAAAAGAATTAATACATGTTGGAACTTCCATTAAGGGAGCATGCTTATTTGTGATTCCAACACAAAAGGCTGATTTTTCAACAATTTTTGTTGCAATTTCCAATGTAAATAATCTCTTTTTAGAAATTGCTACAACACAATTCCTAGACATTTATACATTTTAACCCTTAAAAGTTTAACATTTACATTTGTCTCGCTTTAGTGTGATAAAACTATGAGTGAAGATATATATTCCTCTTTTAAAAAAAATAATAACATAGATGATTTGGATGTAACATTAAAGATTTGAAGGTTATGCAAGTAAATATTCGAGCTTCAAGTGTTAGATGTGTAAATTTTCTAGCGAGCAACACAACTAAAGCAGTTTAACATGTGAGACTGAAAAAAAATTTATTTCCGACAAAGAAATTTCTGGAAAGCAACAAAAAAACAATTCCCCAAACTGAGTTGGGGTAGCAGCCTGAAACACGAAGCTAATAGAAAACTATCTGAAACATACCCGTAGTTGCTAGTTAGGCTCAAGTTGATTTAACGAACCTGAGTTCAAGGCAAGAACTATCGGCTTAGACCACAAGTCTCCACCAAAGTTTGAAAAAGAAAGCTTTGAAACATCTTTTATACTGTTCATACAAAGCTGAAATTTTATATGATTTGTACAAGTGGATTTTGTTTTGTCGTATGCAATGAGTGTCACTAAAGCACTTAGAATATGTTTGAGACAGCTTTTTGTTAACTTTGTATTTCAGACCGTCGTCATAACTCTGTTTGAAAAACTGCATTCTTGCTCATTTCTAGGAAATTCTGTGGTGGAAAATTATTTTTTTCAACGCGACCTATTATAGTGTGATTGTTATAATTCTCATAGTAGCATTCTATGAAGTTATTTTTACCATTACAAATTTACAATCACTTTTTAAAAAGTTGCAACCACCCTGAACAGACTCTTATTGTATTTTTCATATGACTTTTGTATGGACCCAAAATAAAGAATTGGAAAATTATAATAGTTAAGCTGTTAAAAAATTTATTTAAAATTTGTCTTCTTATTTGCATTGTATTCAATAGGTGTTTTAAAATATAACTCTTAGAGATAAACTTATTGTGTTAGAAATAAACTTATTTTAAAGAATTAAACTTGTTGAAAAGTTGATATGTTGAAAAGTTAATGTTATGTGAGAAATGTGATACGCATGTGCGTGGTAGGTGAAAAATGAATGGTTAATATTAGTTTTGTTGGTGGATAATATGCAATGCTAATTACTTTTAAAAATGTATAAATACCATATACTCTTAAGATTTGTATAAGTGGATTTTGTTTTGTTGCATGTAGTGAGTGTCACTAAGACACTTGAATATGTTTGAGACTACTTTCTATTAACTTTGCATTTCAGATCGTCGTCACAACTTTGTTTGAGAAATTGCTTTTTTTGTTAATTTCTAGGAATTTCTGTGGTAGAAAATTGTTTTTTTCAACATGNTGCTTCCTGGGGCAGCGCAGCTGCAGCTGAAAAGCTGACAATCTGCAGCTGCGCCAAACAGACCCTAAGACACTTAGAATATGTTTGAGACAACTTTTTGTTAACTTTGTATTTCAGACCGTCGGCAGAACTCTGTTTGAGAAACAACATTCTTGCTCATTTCTAGGAATTTCTGTGGTGGAAAATTATTTTTTTCAACGCGACCTATTATAGTGTGATTGTTATAATTCTCATAGTAGCATTCTATGAAGTTATTTTACCATTACAATTTTACAATCACTTTTTAAAAAGCTGCAACCACCCTGAACAGACTCTTATTGTATTTTTCATATGACTTTTGTATGGACCTGAAATAAGGAATTGGAAAATTATAATAGTTAAGCTGTTAAAAAAATTATTTAAAATTTGTCTTCTAATTTGCATTGTATTCAATTAGGTGCTTTAAAATATAACCCTTAGAGATAAACTTATTTTGTGTTAGAAATAAACTTCTTTTAAATAATTAAACTTGTTGAAAAGTTAATGTTATGCGAGTCATTTGAAACTTGTGTGTGTGGAGGGTGAAAAATGAATGGTTAATATTAGTTTTGTTGGTGAATAATGTGCAATGCTAATTACTTTTAAAAAAGTATAAATCCCTATACTCTTACGATTTGTACAATTGGATTTTGTTTTGTCGCATGCAGTAAGTGTCACTGAGACACTTGGATATGTTTGAGACAACTTTCTGTTAATTTTGCATTTCAGATCGTCGCCACAACTCAGTTTGAGAAACTGTTTTCTTGCTAATTTCTAGAAATTTTTATGGTAGAAAGTTGTTTTTTTCAACATAACATATTATAGTGTGATTGTTATAAGAAAATTGTCCGTGTTTTCAGATATATATATATATATATATATCTTTCTACAAATTTAATTTCTCCATCACAATTTTACTATCACTTTTTAAAAAGCTGCAACCACTCCAAGCAGACTCTTAATGTATTTTTCATATAACTTTTGTATGGACCAAAAATAAAGAATTGGAAAAATATAATAGTTAAGTTCTTAAAAGTTTTATTTAAAATGTCTTTTGATTTGCATTGTATTAAGTAGGTGCTTTAAAATATAGCACTTAGAGATAAACTTATTTTGTGTTAGAAATAAAATTATTTTAAGAAATTAAACTTGTTGAAAAGTTGATATGTTGAAAAATCATTGTTATGTGAGACATGCGATACACCTGTGCGTGGTAGGTGTGGTAGGTGAAAAATGAATGGTCAACATTAGTTTTATTGGTGAATAATGTGCAGTGCTAATTACTTTTAAAAAGNAACTTGTTGAAAAGTTGATATGTTGAAAAATCATTGTTATGTGAGACATGCGATACACCTGTGCGTGGTAGGCGTGGTAGGTGAAAAATGAATGGTTAACATTAGCTTTATTGGTGAATAATGTGAAGTGCTAATTACTTTTAAAAATTATAAATACCCTATACTCTTATGGGTTATGAATTAAGTGTCAATAAAAGTTTTGTAAGCTTTTAAATAGAGTTTTTGTGAGTTTGAGAGTTATATTTTGCGATTTTGAGTTTACAAAATTTTGTTCTCTCAACTAAGAGGAATTGAAGTGATGTCAAATGGAGGAATGATTTCCTACAAAGTTACAATGCTTACCAAGACAAATTACGATAATTGAAGCATCGAGATGAATTCTTTACTAAGTGCACAAGATGTGAAGGATAACTTCGAGAAGGATTATAGAGAGCAAGATGATATTGCTCTATCAAAGCTTTGAGAGATTCAAGAAAGTGGGACAAAAATGCTTTCTATCCCATTTATTTCATGAGAAGCTTCAAACTTGCAACAAAAGAGTGGAGCAAGTTAAAAAGATTCGCCTTAAAACTCTTAAAAATGAGTGTGCTTTTACTAATAGAGAAATCTAAATTACTTTATGATTATTTCTTCATGGTGTTGACTATTTTCAGTCAATTAAAATGAAATTGTGAATATGTGAGCGAAATAAAAATTACAGAAAAAAAAATTCATTGCTCTCTTAATCCAAAATTTGAGTATATTATTCCTACTATTGAAAAAAACTAAAGATTTAGAAATAATGAGTGCAGAGCAATTATTGGGTTCTCTGCATACTCATAAAGAAAAATTGAAGAGGAAGAAAACACAACAAGAAGCAATGACATAACTTCTTCAACTCAATTTTGAAAGAAGAAAGCTGTGACAATGATAAATGCCAAAGTGGAAGAGGTACAAAGGAGTCAACGTAGGACGTGGTCGTGGACAAGAGAAGTAAGAAATACATAAACAATGATTCCAACAACTTCATTAATAAAGATAGAAGTACAAACCAACAAACATCAAGAGGTCCTAGAAGGGAAAATTCACGACCAAGACATGACAAATCAAATATTAAAGGTTGTAATTGTAAAAAAATTGATTATTATGTTGTAGAATGTAATTATCTGATAAAAGTGAAGAAGAAAACCAACATTGTAGAAGATAATAGTAAGAAATAATAAAGTTTAATAGTAGCATGTAAGGACAAATATAAAGACCAAGCAAACATATGGTATATTGACACTAGTGCAAGCAATCACATGTTCAGAGAAAGAAAAGTGTTCGTAGAGCTTGTGAACCAATCAGGGAAAATGTCTCATTTGGAGAAGAATATAAAATTCTAACAAGTCTCAAAAATGGGAAAAATTATTTCATACGGATCGGACACAGCACGCAGCTTGTGTGCGGTGTCCGATCCGGTTCTGATGTATTTCGGTGGGCCCCACTTAAAAATTTTTATTTTTATTTTTAAAAATCGTAATTAATCCTGACCGTAGATCACCGTGATCTACGGTCAAGATCGAACACCGCATGCAGAGATACATGCGGTGTCCGTACGCAATAATCCCTCAAAAAATGGAGGCCAACGATTCATCACAAATGTTTATTGNGTAAGCTTTTAAATAGAGTTTTTGTGAGTTTGAGAGTTATATTTTGTGATGTTGAGTTTACAAAATTTTGTTTTCTAAACTAAGAGGTATCGAAGCGATGTCAAATGGAGGAATGATTTTCTACCAAGTTACAATGCTTACCAAGACAAATTACGATAATTGAAGCATCGAGACGAATTCTTTACTAAGTGCACAAGATGTGAAGGATAACATCGAGAAGGATTATTGAGAGCAAGATGATATTGCTCTATCAAAGCTTTGAGATATTCAAGAAACTGAGACAAAAATGCTCTCTATCCCATTTATTTTGTGAGAAGCTTCAAACTTGCAACAAAAGAGTGGAGCAAGTTAAAAAGATTCGCCTTAAAACTCTTAAAAATGAGCGTGCTTTTACTAAAAGAGAAATCTAAATTAATTTATGATTATTTCTTCAAGGTGTTGACTATTTTCAATCAATTAAAATGAAATTGTGAATATGTGAGCGAAATAAAAATTACAGAAAAAAAATTCATTGCTCTCTTAATCCAAAATTTGAGTATATTATTCCTACTATTGAAAAAAACTAAAGATTTAGAAATAATGAGTGCAGAGCAATTATTGGGCTCTTTGCATACTCATAAAGAAAAATTGAAGAGGAAGAAAGCACAACAAGAAGCAATGACATAACTTCTTCAACTCAAATTTGAAAGAAGAAAGCTTTGACAATGATAAATGCCAAAGTGGAAGACGTGGTTGTGGACAAGAGAAGTAAGAAATACATAAACAATGATTCCAACAACTTCATTAATAAAGATAGAAGTACAAACCAACAAACATCAAGAGGTCCTATAAGGGAAAATTCATGACCAAGACATGACAAATCAAATATTAAGGTTGTAATTGTAAAAAAAATTGATCATTATGTTGTAGAATGTAATTATCTGATAAAAGTGAAGAAGAAAACCAACCTTATAGAAGATAATAGTAAGAAATAATAAAGTTTAATAGTAGCATGTAAGGTCAAATATAAAGACGAAGCAAACATATGTATCTTGACACAAGTGCAAGCAATCACACGTGCAGAGAAAGAAAAGTGTTCGTAGAGCTCGTGAACCAATACGGGAAAATGTCTCATTTGGAGAAGAATATAAAATTCTAACAAGTCTCAAAAATGGGAAAAATTATTCCATACGGATCGGACACAGCTTGCGTGCTGTGTCCGATTCGGACCGTACGGTTCTGATGTATTTCAGTGGGTCCCACTTAAATTTTTTTATTTTTTTTAAAAAAACCGTAATTAATCCTGACCGTATATCACTGTGATCTACGGCCAAGATCAAACACCGCATGCAGAGATGCATGCAGTGTCCGTACGCAATAATCCCTCAAAAAATGGAGGCCAACAATTCATCACAAATGTTTATTATGTACATAATATACCATCAAATATAATGAAAAAGAATTATGTAAATCCTCCTAAATAATTTGGTAATTCGGACCATTGGCCGGACTGGCCCGGCTCCACTGCAGGAGAGGGAGCGGGAAACGACGAGCCAGGGGGAGGAGAAATCACGCGAGATCCACGAGTCACAGGGGAGGTTACCCGATCTCGGCGGCCTCAGGCGAAGCTTCAAGTGTTGAATGGGAAGGTTTGATGCCCTAACTTCTCCTCTCATCTCTTCCCTGTTCCATCGTTCCCCAACCTTTTTTTGTTTTGTCTTCCCTCCGCCTCGAATTTGCAGTGAGAGGGTTCTAGGAGCCCTTGATAGGCATCACTGTTCTCAGAATTGTCATTGCCTAACTAAGGAGATCTTCCTTTGGAGGTTGCTGCCGGATAGGGTTTAATGCTTTCCTTTGTGTTGGCAGTAATTCGATATTTAACAAAATTGGGGGTATTTGTCATATTCTTCTTAAGAACTTCGAATTATTTATTTGCATATTGTTCATTTTTGTTTAGATTGCTTGTTGCGGGCTCTTTGATGTTAATGCTGAGCTTCATATTTTGTCCATTTTTGTTTAGATTGTGNAACTTCGAATTATTTATTTGCATATTGTTCATTTTTGTTTAGATTGCTTGTTGCGGGCTCTTTGATGTTAATTGTGAGCTTCATATTGTCCATTTTTGTTTAGATTGTGCAGCATTTTTTTTATGAACATATTAGAATGTTTTATATCTCATTGGTTTGTTAAGTACTGTTTTTTAATCATAAGAATGAACCAATGAGTATTGATGGGCACTGTTTGGTTTCCTTCCTAACAGAACTATGTTTGGAATTGAATAAAATTGAACTACAAAACCAAAATTGAACTGCTTTTGGTTCTGTTTTCGATTTTGATAAAAAATTCTACGGCAATGCGGTTGTAAATATTACTGAATCAATGCATTAGGAATGGATGTAAAGAATTATTTATGTGCACATATAAGTANAGTACTGTTTTTTAATCATAAGAATGAACCAATGAGTATTGGTGGGCACTATTTGGTTTCGTTCCTAACAGAACTATGTTTGGAATTGAATTAAATTGAAGTACAAAACCAAAATTGAACTGCTTTTGGTTCGGTTTTCGATTTTGATAAAAAGTTCTACGGCGATGTGGTTGTAAATATTACTGAATCAATGCATTAGGAATGGTTGTGAAGAATTATTTACGTGCGCATATAAGTAAAAAATCTATCAAACGAAGTATTAATAATTGATAAAGTTGGCATTAAAATTATAAATGAGAAATGAGTGTTCATTACTTTGTATTCTTTAATGATCTATTACTNATAAGTAAAAAATCTATCAAACGAAGTATTAATAATTGATAAAGTTGGCATTTAAATTATAAATGAGTGTTCATTACTTTGTATTCCTTAATGATCTATTACTTATTTTATGTTCATTCAAAATTCAAACTTAATGAAATAAAACAAAATCAAATTAATAGTTTTGGTTTTATTTGCTTCTTTGGTTCAAATGGTCTTTTTGTCCACTTATACTAATGAGTCACTATTGGTGAATTGATGAATCCCATTTGACGTGGGGAGGCATACTGCATTTTTGTGGGTTGGATCCTTATTGAGATGAATGATTTCATTTTTTTTGTTCTCATTGGTGATTAAATTTTGTGGATGTTGGGGTTTGTGGTTGTTTTAAGTTATTTTGATGGATATAAATTTTATATCAAATTTTCGAACAATTTGCATTAAAATGTAAATTTTTAAATTTCACCTTTACTAGCTAGTAGCTACTATTGTGTCACTAATTTTGTTGGGTTAGTAGGGTGCACTATGAAGTAGTTGATTTAGCACATTAAGCTTAATTAGCCACGTCTAAGTTTAGTTGGCATATTATTAAACATATAGAATTTTTTTTTCATAATCAATTTAGGAGATTTGGAAGTTTCTTGGCTTACTAAACGCATTAATATTACTTTTAAAACTAGAATGTTGCCTGAGAAGTACCGGAAGAGTATTTAAGTCCCTATTTTTAAGCATAAGGATCCACAAGTGTGTACAAATTATAGAAGAATTAATTTAATGTGTCATACATTAAAATTATGGAGAGACTAACTAAACATAGGTTATGCCCTTATACAAAGATTTCTCATAATCAGTTTGGATTTATGCTAGCAAGTCTACTATGGAAACTATACATTTATTGAGAGGTTTGATGGAGAAGTATAGAGAGAGCAAGGAGGATCTACATATGATTTTTACTGATTTAGAAATAACTTACGATAAGGTTTCAAGAGAAGTTCATTGGAGAGAAAAGAAAGGCATATGACTTATATTCAAGTCATTAAAGATATGTATACTAGAGCTGTTACTTGTGTTCGAACAAAAGCAGGATTGACTAAGTATTTTCTTATTTTAGTTTTATTACGTAAGGGATTGACTTTGAGCCCATATCCTTTTGCTTTATTTTTGGATGCTCGTACTGGACATTTATAGGAGGATGTACCTTGGTGTATGCTTTTTGCTGATGATATCCTTCTTGTGGATAAGACTAGAAAAAAGTTTAGGAAAAAACTTGATTTATGGAGGTCTACATTAGAGTCTAAAATCATTCGTTTGAAATTATCTAAAACTGTATAAATGGAATGAAATTTTAGCAGTCGTAGATGCACTGCTAGAGTTGTAACATTGGGTGATCAAATCATTATAAGGTATGAACGATTTAGATATCTCAGGTCTATTGTTCAAAGTTATGGTGATATAGATGTGGATGTTATTAGTATAATTCAATTTGGTTGGTTAAAGTGGAGCAATACATTGGGTCTTTGTGTGATATAAAAATATCGCTTAGACTTCAAGGAAAAATTTATAAGATGGTAGTGGGAACTGCAATGCTTTATGGAGCATAATGTTGGCCTTTAAAAGAGAAGCGTAAAACTAAGTTTAGTGTTGCTGAGATAATAATGTTTAGATGGATGAGTGGCTTGACTCTTAGAGACAAAATGTGAAATGAATGTGTCCATGAAAAAGATTGGTGTGGATCTAGTGGCAGAAAAGATTACAGAGAGTTGTCTTAGATGGTTTGGTCACTTTAAATGTTGACCATGTGATGCTCCGATTAGGATGGTAGGTGCTTTAAATTTGATTTATGCTAAGAAAGGTAGAGGTAGACCTAAAAAGATGTGGATATCTTGTATTAAAATGATCTTAATTCATTATAATTAAATGAAAAATGACACTCAATAGGACACATTAAATGTCGCTTTAAATTTGATTTATGCTAAGAAAGGTAGAGGTAGACCTAAAAAGATGTGGATATCTTGTATTAAAATGATCTTAATTCATTATAATTAAATGAAAAATGACACTCAATAGGACACATTAAATGTCTTAGATTGTTTGTTCACAATTTTTTTTAACTGGAGGGTCACTATGCTTTAAAGTTTATATGGTTGTGATGCAGATTATGAGAGGTAAATTCCAATCATTACCCCATTAGTATAATTAATAAGGCCACATATGTCTCTTTATATTTTGTATGTGAGTTGCCACATGTCCGTTTATATTTTGTGCATGCGTGCTATAAACTTATAATACCATTACTGTCTTTAGGATTATCAAGGTATTTAAGTTGGGCATACCCCATGTCACATGTTTTGACATTGCTAGTATTTTTCTTTGCTGAACAATTACTTAGCAATGATACAACGTTCTTGTGTAGTGAATGTAGTCTCTCTTCCTCTCTCTCTCTCTCTCTGTGCACGCACGCCCACGTGTATGTGTGGGTGTGCGGGCGTGAGCACGCGCGTACGTAACTGTTTCAAGTCATTTTCTCCCTTTGTTTTCGTTGATATTTTCATTAACTATCATATTCTGAGGAGGTTTATCATCGTTTAATTTGATCTTTTTGCATAAAGGTCCTTCTCATGAGAACTTAATTTAATATTTGTATTTTTAACCTTTTTCTTTTGAGGCATTTGATTTAAGTTGTATATTGTATTGCCTTTAGGTTGCATGACATTTGGAAAGATGAATAGGGTCATGAATTTAAGATTTTATAGTTCAAAAGTTGAATGGAAGAGGCTAAGACCTATGATTCTAAAAAGAATTAGGAACCGGGCTGGAGATTATCCTGTAAAAAGCATGATTCCCGTTGCGGAAGATGTTCTTGAAGCAAGAAAGCTTTTAAGAGTTGGTATTTCTGTCCTCCTTAAATTTATACCGGCCAAATCATGCAAGTAAGTGGAAACAATTTTTGAATTCTTGATCTATAACCATCAATGTTTTATTTTTAGGGCATTTACATACATACCACACAATTCTTATATATTTGCATTTTTAACACATAAACTTCCATATTTACATGCATAACACTCAAATTTTAAAAAATATCACTCTTATTAACTTTTAAAAGTGAAACACATAGGTTTATAACACCAAAGTGTTATAAATATAAATATCAAACTTTTGGTGTGATATTTGTAAATATATAAGAACTGTATGATATTTATATAAATTTTCCTTAACTTTTTAGTTTTGCTAATGCCTTGTTACAAACATTTGGACTAATTTGGCATGCCCAAGATGAGGTTGGCAGAACTTAAGTGAAATGGCCTCATGATTTGTTGATGCCTACTCGTTTAAGGCTTAATAGCTACTCTCAATTTGTCAGCGATTTCACCTATTTAGGTTAATTATTTCTTTATACGAGTTTGTTATGAAACCAAATTATTTGTCACATAAAATTCTAGTGAAATTAGGTTATATGCCTTATGTATTTTACAAAAATTAACCATTGAATCTTGTTATACATATTGATACCAGAGTTAACCCAAACCACAATAGAAATGTGAATATTATTGCTAAACTTTCAAAGGTTATAATGAAAACTCTTCAAAACAAGAATAAAACAACACAAAACACACAAACAACTCTAAGATGAAAGCGAGAGGGGTGAACACTGGCTGGACAACAGGTGGGATGACTGACTCGTTGGTATGAAAGCAACAGGAGAGGTTAGAGGGGGTGATGACAACAACAGGATAAGGTGGAGTGGTTTGCGGCAACAGCTGGGGCAATTGGAGAGGGTAGTGGCAGGTCTTGTTGGATTGGAGGGCTGTAAGGGCAGCTGGAGATGTGGAATTGAATGTGAAAACAACATGTGAGATGGAATGTGGGTTGGCGGTAATAGCAGGAGGGCATGGAAATGAATAGTGACAACAGGAAAGTGGGGTAGTAGCTGCCGGCAGGGAAAGTGGGAGAGGGCTAGCGCTCATGTGGATGGACAACAAATAGGTAAGAGGGAGTAGGTAAAGGATAACTATCGCCACGGGAACGAATTACAACCAGAGCACCCATCGAATCCTTGGAGAATATCAAAATCTCGAACAAGTTACAACTGGAGTACATTCTCGCATTCAGATGCAATTCTAGACGGGAAAACAACTACTGACGTTAAGTCGGACATAAATCTCCAAAGAAAAAACTAATCTTATGANGTTGATATGACTTATATTCAAGTCATTAAAGATATGTATACTAGAGCTGTTACTTGTGTTCGAACAAAAGCAAGATTGACTAAGTATTTTCTTATTTTAGTTGGATTATGTAAGGGATTGACTTTGAGCCCATATCCTTTTGCTTTATTTTTGGATGCTCGTACTGGACATTTATAGGAGGATGTACCTTGTTGTATGCTTTTTGCTGATGATATCCTTCTTGTGGATAAGACTACAAAAAAGTTTAGGAAAAAACTTGATTTATGGAGGTCTACATTAAAGTCTAAAATCATTCGTTTGAAATTATCTAAAACTGTATAAATGGAATGAAATTTTAGCAGTCGTAGATACAATGCTAGAGTTGTAACTTTGGGTGATCAAATCATTATAAGGTATGAACGTTTTAGATATCTCAGGTCTATTGTTCAAAGTTATGGTGATATAGATGTGGATGTTATTAGTAGAATTCAATTTGGTTGGTTAAAGTGGAGGAATACATTGGGCCTTTGTGTGATATAAAAATATCGCTTAGACTTCAAGGAAAAATTTATAAGATGGTAGTGGGAACTGCAATGCTTTATGGAGCATAATGTTGGCCTTTAAAAGAGAAGCGTAAAACTAAGTTAAGTGTTGCTGAGATAAGAATGTTTAGATGGATGAGTGGCTCGACTCTTAGAAACAAAATGTGAAATGAATGTGTCCATGAAAAGATTGGTGTGGATCTAGTGGCAGAAAAGATTGCAGACAGTTGTCTTAGATGGTTTGGTCACTTTAAATGTTGACCATGTGATGCTCCGATTAGGATGGTAGGTGCTTTAAATTTGATTTATGCTAAGAAAGGTAGAGGTAGACCTAAAAAGATGTGGATATCTTGTATTAAAATGATCTTAATTCATTATAATTAAATGAAAAATGACATTCAATAGGTCACATTAAACGTCTTTGATTGTTTGTTCACAATTTTTTTTAACTGGAGGGTCACTATGCTTTAAAGTTTATATGGTTGTGATGCAGATTAAGAGAGGTAAATTCCATTCATTACCCCATCAGTATAATTAATAAGGCCACATATATCTCTTTATATTTTGTATGTGAGTTGCCACGTGTCCGTTTATATTTTGTGCGTGCGTGCTATAAACTTATAATACCATTACTATCTTTAGGATTATCAAGGTATTTAAGTTGGGCATAACCCAAGTCACATGTTTTGACATTGCTAGTATTTTTCTTTGCTGAACAATTACTTAGCAATGATACAACGTTTTTGTGTAGTGAATGTAGTCTCTCTCCCTCTCTCTTTCTCTCTCTGTGCACGCACACCCATGTGTATGTGTGGGTGTGCGGGCGTGAGCACGCGCATACGTAACTGTTTCAAGTCATTTTCTCCCTTTGTTTTCGTTGATATTTTCATTAACTATCATATTCTGAGGAGGTTTATCATCGTTTAATTTGATCTTTTTGCATAAAGGTCCTTCTCATGAGAACTCAATTTAATATTTGTATTTTTAACCTTTTTCTTCTGAGGCATTTGATTTAAGTTGTATATTGTATTGCCTTCAGGTTGCATGACATTTGGAGAGATGAATAGGGTCATGAATTTAAGATTTTATAGTTCAAAAGTTGAATGGAAGAGGCTAAGACCTATGATTCTAAAAAGAATTAGGAACCGGGCTGGAGATTATCCTGTAAAAAGCATGATTCCCGTTGCGGAAGATGTTCTTGAAGCAAGAAAGCTTTTAAGAGTTGGTATTTCTGTCCTCCTTAAATTTATACCGGCCAAATCATGCAAGTAAGTGGAAACAATTTTTGAATTCTTGATCTATAACCATCAATGTTTTATTTTTAGGGCATTTACATACATACCACACAATTCTTATATATTTGCATTTTGAACACATAAACTTCCATATTTACATGCATAACACTCAAATTTTTAAAAATATTACTCTTACTAACTTTTAAAAGTGAAACACATAGGTTTATAACACCAAAGTGTTATAAATATAAATATCAAACTTTTGGTGTGATATTTGTAAATATATAAGAACTGTATGATATTTATATAAATTTTCCTTAACTTTTTAGTTTTGCTAATGACTTTGTTGTTTCCGTTCATTTTTTCTCTTTTTTTATTTTAAAGGGAGTCGTCAGCTTGTCGATCGTCGTATACTTCCCCCATTCGAATAAATCTCCCTCCCGAACCACAGAAATGATTCAAAGAGGAGAGGAATCAAATAAGAAGGGACATACGACAAAGAGACAAATAAGAGAAAAAGTAAAACGTGGAGAGTCTACGTGCGATAAACTTCACAAAAATAGGTTAAGAATGCCCGCCCAAATAAGATCGGACGGAGGCATCTTAAACCAATATCCGCGAAAGAAATATCTACATAGACTACCCATAACCAGAGAGTCAGGTGTATGTACATGGTCTGTGGTCAAGAGCATTCCCAGAGGAACGTGTTCTTACTGGTTAATTACATCTTGGGGGATACTCAAGAATACTCTCGATAAAAGAAGTTTCGCTTCATATTATCATAAATTTGGGGTATAGGCAATCAAAGGAAGATTATTCCGTGTGGGAACAATCCCGATACTTCAAAGCTCACGCTAAGCCATCGGGCAGATAATGAGTCTCTCACATCTCAAATGGATAGTGACTAATCAACACATGAGGCTCACAGACTAACCTAAATCATCTTGACGGGGATATCCCAATACGTCAAAGCACATCCGGGCCAAAGGGCATGAGACAAATCGTCGTATCCCAAATGGGCGGCAGCTCATTGACATCAGGTCGTCTAGGTGATACCGACGAAGTCAAGGAGCGATAGGGCTCAAAAGGGCTCAACAAAAAGGAAGGTAGAGTAATCCTAAAAGGTAGAGGTAACTGGGTCGGGGTACCACAAACCCGTCATACATAGCTACTAGGACCCTAAGTCTACCTGGTCGTGAAGGTAGTCGACCCAACACGTCCTGAAATCCCCGGTCAGCAATCCATGAATTGCATCATCCACGGGAACCTCGGTAGCCCTAAGGTCAAAGGAAGGAAACTTTATCCTATGATTACAAGTTGGAGCTCCAAGAGGTGGGACTTATACCTGCCGAAATAGCAATGATGCCTCAAGAAAGAAAGAGAAGTGGAGGTTCAGCTACAAAGCTGGAAACACTCTAAACAAAAGGACTTATACCCCGTCTGGGTCGGGAAGCCTTCTAACATCCTAGGCGCACTAAACAACTACCTATATGAAGGTATGCTGGGCCAGTCAGGTTAGAAAAGTACGAGGACTTCTCCTCGGGACATGCAAATATGAATACAGTTATTTAGAGTGGTCCTAAGTATTGTGGAAATCCTATTAATATATGCAAGTAAGTAAATGTTACAATTTTTAAATCATGAATTTTTTTAATCCTAAATTTTAATTATCTTGAATGTTTTATTTAGGATTTTGTAGAAAATTACAATTTAAGGGTCCTTAATGAGCCTATGTTGTATCGTGAAATCCCAGATAAAACACAGAAAGAAAACAAGGAAAACACATGCAAGTGCAGACATGCAACATGATGCAAAAACAACAAAGCAAGTCAAACCAAAATAATAAACAGGTCGGTGTCGCTGGGTCGGCAACATATCCCAGAAATAAAGCAAAGCAAGTCAAACCAAAATAATAAATAGGCCGGTGCCGCTGGGTCGGCAACATATCCCAGAAAAAAAAAGGGCGGCCGGACTCCGCATATACATGTCCGGTCCTAATTCTATACATCAATATAAAATGCAGACTTAATTTATAAAATTGGCAGGATGAAACACTTAAATATTTCTCCTCTAAATTAAAGCCAAAGCATAGGGTAGTCTGGAAAGTCACTGAAGTTCTCCTCCGGATCTGTGACATTCCCTAGTTCTTCCTCCTTTGGATTCTACAATAACTGTTCTAAATTTGAGTCAATCGCCTTTTACACGTTTTTGTCCTGTCTCGTTGAAAATTTCTATCTTTTTGGCCTCTTTGAAGATATTATTTCTTAATTTTTATCGAGAGTTTTCTTAGGTGACTTCGGTTATCTAAAATGTAATTAACTATAGGGGTTTGTCCTTATAGGAAGATTTTCCGAACTCAGCTTAATATAAAATCTATTTAATTCTTCGTATTAAATTGATGAACTTGTTGACTTACTAATAAAATGGTTTTCACAGACCGAACATATGTCATATATTTCTTAGTTTATTTGATCGAACATCACCCTCAAGTCTTGTGTTTATCTTTCAGGATATATACAAAGTTTGAGGTATAGTGTTCTTTCATTTAAACTATGAAAAATATGGGATAAATTTGATTTCATATGTTTCTAAACTGATATATATTTCTTCCGAAGCGGGCGACGAGATTTCAATTCCGGCGGTCGACAACTTCCAACGGGCAACTCCTTCACCCAAAATAATGTCGACAATAATCCTACGTTTGTTGTCTCCAGACCATCTGTGGCTTGTTTGTTAGTTAAGAAAGATATCACTCAACCAGCTTTGGATGAGGTATGGATCGGAACCACTTACAACGGGTATTGGCAAAAGGTTGAAATAGAACCATACCCTTCTTATTGCTCTCATTGTAATATGTTTGACCACAGTTCTACTATTTGTTATCGCTTGCATCCTCATCTCAGACTGAATATTGCTAAAGATCAGTCAATCACCATCCCTGCTGAGAAGGTGCAACCCAATCCTCTATCGAACCTCGCAGCTTCTGATGAAGAACATCATACTACAGGTACCGATCCAAAAGTATTTATACCACTCATTTTATTGAAGAAGACTCACTTACATGCTAAGACACACGAGAGTGCTCATTTGATCCGATAAAAGATTAGCTGGTACAATAATTAGTTATTTCTAATGTTCAACATTTTACACATGTCTGACACACTTTAGACTAATCTGCTGATTATGCAAGTCAATCTTTGGATGAGGAATGACAGGTTTATTCCAGAAGGAAGAAGAAGACTGGAGGCTGACTCAAGCTCGGGAACTTATTAGATGATACTTTGTTAACTACTGACAATGACAGTAATCTTACTAATTTATTAGTTGGCTCCATTCCTAGAATTAGAGGCAGAGACAAAGCAAAATTGGGTCGCTCTCTAGCTACCTGATACTACGTAATTTGACATTTTTGTTAGGTCTCTCATGTAATTTTCTGTATTTTCTCTTTTTTAGAACCATTTGTATGTGGTGATTATCGTGGGGGAAGGGTGTCATGCTTGAACCCTTCCACACAATCTATATATATTCTTATTTCTTTTTAATATATTAGTCTTTCGGCTTTCAATATATATATATATATATATATATATATATATATATATATATATATATATATATT
>JXCR01123100.1:6576-18429 GCA_002079205.1 Phalaenopsis hybrid cultivar | reverse complement strand
CTTAGACTGAAAGGAAAATTTAATAAGACGGTGGTGAGATCTGCAATGCTCTATGGCGTTGAATGTTGGCCTTTGAAATAGAAAATAATACATAAAGGTTGTATGATAAAAGCCCAAAAGAGGCACTCTACCATACCATATAAGTACAATAATACCCCAACAAGAGATACATATAAACTCAATAAAATATAAAATAAATTTAAAACATGCAAAAAACAAGTAGCTGGGAACGAGTCAATTTAGTCCCGCCTCTTCCTCTAGTTTTAGAAGCGGAACCAGATAACAAACTTTGAATAGTCGTGTCATTGTCAGGAGTCACCAAAGTATCATCCATTAAGTTTCTAAGTTGGAATGAGCCCTCAGCTTCTTCTTCCGCCGAGAAGTGTAAACATGTCATTCTTCATCTGAAGACTGACTCATGTGATCCTCGATCTGATTTGATGTTAACACTGCAGTAGGAGGAAAGACAATCGTTGCCACTGCGATAGGTTCCAGTGTATGTGAAGTGTGAATTGTTACCTCTGCACCTGATGCTTCCTGAATAGGAGCTGCGGGATTATCCTGATTTTCAGTTCGAACATTATCTATTATAGTATGGTCAGGAGAAGGGATCTCAGGGGCATACACCAACTCTTGTCTTGTGATGATTCCCTCTTCAGATTAGCTGTCATCAGATTTGTTGGGAGCGCGTTCAGGCATATGGGATGCACTAATAGTGTGTTCGAACTTTTGACTAGTGGTTCTCAAATGTGAGTGCAATCTGAAACATTTCTCCTGTGGGTGTCCAAACATCTTGCAGTGTTTGCAGTAGTATGATTTTTTGTTCCGTAATGATTTTTTGTCAATAATCATTGTGAGCAGATCCAAGTCTGACTTCTTCTACATCTGGTAGTGTAATATATCGTTCAATCAAAATCTTTGCAATAAAGGGTCTTGAGAAATGAACTGTAGGTAAGTCTACCTGCAAAGGTTTTCCAAGGATAGCCCCAATTACATATAAGATAGGTAGGTCAAAGAAATGAAGTTTGAGTTCAGGTAATAAGAACCAGATATGTGCAATTGGGGGTTCTTGACTTGGATCAAAATTTGAGATCCATTTGAGCAATTTCATATGTTTGCTCTAAATTGTGATGAATTTCTTTGAGAAAATACTCTGTAATCATCTTCTGTATTCAGTTGTATCATAACATGTATTCCGTCGAAATGACCCACCTGCCAACCCCCAACAAGTTTGAAACCTTCAAAAACCTTTCTGATCATCTCTATCTTAGGGCAACCTAATTGGAACTTTACAATTAGTGTAAATTTGTATTTTCCTGCACTAGTTAAAATTTCAGCGTCAGAAAAGAAAATTGCTGGTTTGTCTGCCTTTTTCTCTACTTTTTTAATGAAATTGCAATCGTCCTTTCCTACAACAGAATCATGGTAAATCTGTGGGAATATTACACTATCAGCGAGGCGAAAATGGGTGATGCGTTTGTGAACCACTGTAGCATAGGAGGGTTTGACGGAGTTATCACCGGGTGAGGGCGGCGGCATAGGAAAACCCTGAGACCATTACCGCAGCCAGTGTCAACCTGCAGCACAGTGAGAAGCTGCACGAGTGTCGAACGGCTCTGTCGCAGACGGCAGACGCAGAGCCGAGCAGACTGGGCGACTCTGTCGCAAAGGAGACGCAACAGAATCGATTGGCTCNACCATACCATATAAGTACAGTAATACCCCAACAAGAGATAAATATAGACTCAATAAAATGTAAAACAAATTTCAAAAATGCAGAAAATAAGTAGATGGGGACGAGCCAGTTTAGTCCTACATCTTCCTCTAGTTTTAGAAGCGGAAACAGATAACAAACTTTGAAGAGTCGTGCCATTGTCAGGAGTCACCAAAGTATCATCCATTAAGTTTCCAAGTTGGAATGAGCCGTCAGCCTTCTTCCGCCGAGAAGTGTAAACCTGTCATTCTTCATTTGAAGACGGACTCATGTGATCTTCGATCTGATTTGATGTTAGCACTACAGTAGGAGGAAAGACAGTCGTTGTCACCGCGATAGAATCCAGTGTATATGAAGTGTGAATTGTTACCTCTGCACTTGATGCTTCATGAATAGAAGCTACGGGATTATCCTGATTTTCAGTTCGAACATTATCCGTTATAGTATGGTCAGGAGAAGGAATGTCAGGGCAGACACCAACTCCTGTCTTGTGGTGATTCCCTCCTCATGTTGGTTGTCATTAGATTTGTTGGGAGCGCGTTCAGGCACATGGGGTGCACTAATAGTGTGTTCATGCTTTTGACTAGTAGTTCTCAACTGTAGATGCAATTTGAAATATTTCTCCTGCGGGTGTTCAAACATCTTGCAATGCTTGCAGTAGTATGGTTTTTTTTTCCATAATGATTTTTTGTCAATAACCATTGTGAGCAGATCTAAGCCAGACCTCTTCTACATCTGGTAGTGTAATATCTCATTCAATCAAAATTCTTGCAATAGAGGGTTTTGAGAAACAAACTGTAGGTAAGTCTACCTGCAAAGGTTTTCCAAGGATACTCCCAATTGCATATAAAATAGGTAAGTCAAAGAAATGAAACTTGAGTTCAGGTAATGAGAACCAAATATGTGCAATTAGGGGTTCTTGACTGGGATCAAGATTGGGGGTCCATTTGAGCAATTTCATATGTTTGCCCTCAATTGTGATAAATTTCTTTGAGAAAATTCTCGTGTAATCATCTTCTGTGCTTAGTTGTATCATAACATGTATTCCGTCGAAATGACCCACCTGTCAATCCTCAACCAATTTGAAATCTTCAAAAACCTTCCTGATGATCTCCATCTTAGGGCAACATAATTGGAACGTTCCAACTTAGTGTAAATTTGTATTTTCCTGCATTAGTTGAAATTTCAGCGTCATAATAGAAAATTGCCGGTTTGCCCGCATTTTTCTCTACTTTTTTTAATGAGGTTGCAATTGTCATTTCCTACAATAAAATCATGGTAAATCTGCTGGAATACTGCACTGGCTGCGAGGTGGAAAAGGAGTTGCATTTGTGAACCACTGTAGCACAGGAGGGTTTGGCGGGGTTATCACCGGCGAGGGCGGCGACGTAGGAAAGCCTTGAGGTCATTACCGCAGCCAGTGTCAACCTGCAGCACAGTGAGAAGCTGCACGAGTGTCGAATGGCTCTATTGCAGACGACAGACGCAGAGCCGAGCAGACCGGGCGGCTCTGTCACAGAGGAGGCACAACAGAATCGATCGGCTCTATAGCAGACGAGACACAGCAGAGCAGCTCTGTCACAGACGAGAGAAGCTGTCGAGCGGCTCTATCGCATACGAGATGCAACAGAGCGGCTCTGTCGTAGACGAAGACGACCGCACCACTGTCGTCAGACGAGACGCGAACGCAAACGCGAGACTTCGCGAATGGAAGAAGACGACGACTCAAGACGAAGATGCGAGAAAATCGCTAGGATTCTCCATGAGGAGGAACCCTAATAGAGCGGGACAGCGACATGGAGGGAAAAAAAAAAAGGCGAGTNTATATATATATATATATATATATATATATTATGAAAAGCCTAAGGGCTGATTTTATTGAAATAGAAAAGGATTCATAAAGATTGTATGATAAAAGCCCAAAAGAGACACCCTACCATACCATATAAGTACAGTAATACCCCAACAAGAGATAAATATAGACTCAATAAAATGTAAAACAAATTTAAAAAATGCAGAAAATAAGTAGATGGGAACGAGCCAGTTTAGTCCTGCATCTTCCTCTAGTTTTAGAAGCGGAACCAGATAACAAACTTTGAAGAGTCGTGCCATTGTCAGGAGTCATCAAAGTATCATCCATTAAGTTTCCAAGTTGGAATGAGCCATCAGTCTTCTTCCGCCGAGAAGTGTAAACCTGTCATTCTTCATTTGAAGACTGGCTCATGTGATCTTCGATCTGATTTGATGTTAGCACCGCAGTAGGAGGAAAGATAGTCGTTGCCACCGAGATAGAATCCAGTTTATATAAAGTGTGAATTGTTACCTCTGCACCTGATGCTTCCTGAATAGAAGCTACAAGATTATCCTGATTTTCAGTTCGAACATTATCAGTTATAGTATAGTCAGGAGAAGGAATCTCAGGGCAGACACCAACTCCTGTCTTGTGGTGATTCCCTCCTCAAGTTGGCTGTCATCAGATTTGCTGGGAGCGCGTTCAGACACATGGGGTGCACTAATAGAGTGTTCAAGCTTTTGACTAGTAGTTCTCAACTGTGGATGCAATTTGAAATATTTCTCCTGCCGGTGTTCAAACATCTTGCAGTGCTTGCAGTAGTATGGTTTTTTTTTTCCATAATGATTTTTTGTCAATAACCATTGTGAGTAGATCCAAGCCAGACCTCTTCTACATCTGGTAGTGTAATATCTCATTCAATCAAAATCCTTGCAATAAGGGCCTTCAGAAATAAACTGTAGGTAAGTCTACTCGCAAAGGTTTTCCAATGATAGTCTCAATTGCATATAAAATAGGAAAGTCAAAGAAATGAAGTTTGAGTTCAGGTAATCAGAACCAAATATGTGCAATTAGGTGTTCTTGACTGGGATCAAAATTGGGGGTCCATTTGAGCAATTTTATATGTTTGCCCTCAATTGTGATGAATTTCTTTGAGAAAATCCTCGTGTAATCATCTTTTGTGCTTAGTTGTATCATAACATGTATTCCGTCGAAATGACCCACCTGTCAATCTCCAACCAATTTGAAATCTTCAAAAACCTTCCTGATGATCTCCATCTTAGGGCAACCTAATTGGAACGTTCCAACTAGTATAAATTTGTATTTTCCTGCATTAGTTGAAATTTCAGCGTCAGAAAAGAAAATTGTTGGTTTGCACGCATTTTTCTCCACTTTTTTTAATGAGATTGCAATCGTCATTTCCTGCAATAAAATCATAGTAAATCTGCTGGAATACTGCATTGGCTGCGAGGTGGAAAAGGGAGCTGCGTTTATGAACCACTGTAGCATAGAGGGGTTTGGCGGGGTTATCACCGGCGAAGGCGGCGACGTAGGAAAGCCTTGAGGCCATTACGCAGCCAGTGCCAACCTGCAACACAGTGAGAAGTTGCACGAGTGTCGAATGGCTCTATTGCAGACGACAGACGCAGAGCCGAGCAGACCCGGCGACTCTGTCGCAGAGGAGGCACAACAGAATTGATCGGCTCTGTAGCAGAAGAGACATAGCAAAGCGGCTCTGTCACAGACGAGAGAAGCTGTCGAGCGGCTCTGTCGCATACGAGATGCAACAGAGCGGCTCTGTCGTAGACGAAGACGACCGCAGCACTGCCGCCAGACGAGACGAGAACGCAAACGCGAGACTTCGCGAATGGAAGAAGACGACTCAAGACGAAGATGCGAGAAAATTGCTAGGATTCTCCATGAGGCGGAACCCTAGCAGAGCGGAATGGCGACATGGACGAAAAAAAAGGCGAGTTGGACGAAAAAAAAAGACTGAGTAAAAAAAAAGCTGACATGCAGTGCTTGCAGTAATATATATATAAATATATATATATATATATATATATATATTGAAAGCCGAAAGACTAATATATTAGAAAGAAATAAAGATATATATAGATTGTGTGGAAGGGTCTAAGCATGATACCCTTCCCCCACGATAATCACCACATACAAATGATTCTAAAAAAGAGAAAATACAGAAAATTACATGAGAGACCTAACAAAAATGTCAAATTACGTAGTATCAGATAGCTAGAGAGCGACTCAATTTTGCTTTGTCTCTGCCCCTAATTCTAGGAATGGAGCCAGCTAATAAATTAGTAAGATGAGTGTCATTGTCAGTAGTTAACAAAGTATCATCCAATAAGTTCCCGAGCTCGAGTCGGCCTCCAGTCTTCTTCTTCCTTTTGGAATAGACCTGTCATTCCTCATCCAAAGATTGGCTTGCCTAATCAGTAGATTAGTCTAAAGTGTGTCAGACATGTGTAAAATGTTGAATATTAGAAATAACTAATTGTTGTACTAGCTAATCTTTTATTGGATCAAATGAGCACTCTCGTGTGTCTTAGCATGTGAGTCTTCTTCAATAACAATGAGTGGTATAAACACTTTTGGATCGGTACCTGTAGTATGATGTTCTTCATCAGAAGCTGCGAGGTNAATATATATATATATATATATATATATATATATATATATATATATATATATATATTGAAAGCCGAAAGACTAATATATTAAAAAGAAATAAGAATATATATAGATTGTGTGGAAGGGTTCAAGCATGACACCCTTCCCCCACGATAATCACCACATACAAATGGTTCTAAAAAAGAGAAAATACAGAAAATTACATGAGAGACCTAACAAAAATGTCAAATTACGTAGTATCAGATAGCTAGAGAGCGACTCAATTTTGCTTTGTCTCTGCCCCTAATTCTAGGAATGGAGCCAGCTAATAAATTAGTAAGATGAGTGTCATTGTCAGTAGTTAACAAAGTATCATCCAATAAGTTCCCGAGCTCGAGTCGGCCTCCAGTCTTCTTCTTCCTTTTGGAATAGACCTGTCATTCCTCATCCAAAGATTGGCTTGCCTAATCAGTAGATTAGTCTAAAGTGTGTCAGACATGTGTAAAATGTTGAATATTAGAAATAACTAATTGTTGTACTAGCTAATCTTTTATTGGATCAAATGAGCACTCTCGTGTGTCTTAGCATGTGAGTCTTCTTCAATAACAATGAGTGGTATAAACACTTTTGGATCGGTACCTGTAGTATGATGTTCTTCATCAGAAGCTGCGAGGTTCAATAGAGGATCAGGTTGCCCCTTCTCAGCAGGGATGGTGGATGGCTGATCTTTAGCAATATTCGGTCTTAGATGAGGATGCAATCGATAGCAAATAGTATAACTGTAGTCAAACATATTACAATGAGAGCAATAAGAAGGGTGTGGTTCTATTTCAACATTTTGCCAATACCCGTTGTGAGTGGTTCCGATCCATATCTCATCCAAAGCTGGTTGAGCGATATCTCTCTTAACTAAGAAACAAGCCACAACGATCTGGAGACAACAAACGTAGGACTATTATCGGCACTATTTTGGGTGAAGAAGTTGCCCGTTGGAAGTTGTCGGCCGCTGGAATTGAAATCTCGTCGCCCGCTTCGGAAAGAATATATATCAGTTTAGAAACTATGAAATCAAACTGATCTCATATTTTTCATAGTTTAAATGAAAGAGCACTATACCTCAAACTCTGTATATATCCTGAAAGATAAACATAAGACTTGAGGGTGATGTTCGATCAAATAAACTAAGAAATATATGCCATTTGTTTGGTCTATGAAAATCATTTTATTTGTAAGTCAACAAGTTCATCAATTTAATACGAATAATTAAATAGAGTTTATATTAAGCTGAGTTCGGAAAATCTTCCTATAAGGGCAAACCCCTATAGTTAATTACATCTTAGATAATTGAAGTCACCTAAGAAAACTCACGATAAAAATTAAGGAATAATATCTTCAAAGAGGCCAAAAAGATAGAAATTTTCAACGAGACCGGACAAAGACGTGTGAAAGGCGATTGGCTCAAATTTAGAACATTTATTGTAGAATCCAAAGGACGAAGAACTAGAGAATGTCACAGATCCGGAGGAGAACCTCAGTGACTTCTCAGACTACCCTATGATTTGACTTTAGTTTAGAGAAGAAATATTTAAGTGTTTCATCCTGCCAATTTTATTAAATATGAATTACATTCGTGTGGAAAGATCACACAAATAGTCTGGAAGATGTGAGGATTTAGGTCGTAACGAACGATAACCTCGAAATCCTAAGACGAGTTAGGACTTAGATTGTACAACAGAGCTGTACAAAAAATTAAAGAAAAGTTGATGATTTATATTGCATAAGCAAATAACCTCAAAATTCTATGGCTTGTTGTTTAATTCTAAAAAGTGGTTTAGCTAGTGTAGACATATTCTGCTGTTGAAGATGGTTGTGCTGTCCACAATGCTAGCTCCAAGCTCCACGTCGTAGCACCTTCGAGTTCGATGCTAGTTTTAAGTGTACATGCGATTGTTGAGTCAACGATCTGCTGTCGGGTACCTCCTATAGAACCAACTACTGGCTTCCTACTCTAAGGTATAGTGTGTAAAAGAAACAGTAACAGGTGTAAGTATAGTAACATGCATTATATCAACAAAAGAAATATCACCTGGAACACTCAAGAAAGAGCAGCAAATGACCCATGACGAAAGAAAACTAGAGAAAATCAGCAAATGACTCACAACGAAAATCTCGAAGCAACAACAACAAATGACGACTTAAAGAAAGTCACCGAAAACACGGGAATATCCAGGAAAAAGACCACGAATGTTTTATGAAAAGTTCCAATAAAATCACACTAAAAATCCAGAGAAAGAAAACCGCAAACACTCGGGTTGGGGCTAGACTCATATATCATATATTTGTACTCGAGGGACGTCGAAAGCAACTATCGGTCACCCGGATGTATAGAGTCTGTCACTCAACTAGAAGGGTGTGCTACTGAACCGAACTTAGGAGGGTGCTCCTTAGCCCGGCACTGGAAATCGACAAGTGAACAACCAAGTTACAATATATTTAAAATTTATATTTTAGCATGCACATGAATTTCAGGCATACAAAAAGTTGTATCAATTTTGTGGTAAAAAATATTTTTATAAATATTGTATCTATTCTAATCAAGTCTGTTCTTATCAGTTTTGAAAAATTATAATTGTTCATGAGTCGATCACGCTGTCGAGCGTAGGACCGCCAACAACCTAAGAAAGTACGGGTCCCCAGCTAGTTTTGTGTCGGTGAATGATACTATCATTCTACGGTTCATCAGGTCCCAGGAATGGGTCCTGATGTCGTAAAATCGAATATCATTCCGCTCTACCACCGTTGTGCCTTTATCATCACCGTCCTAAGCCCCAGAACAAAAATCGACCTACTTGCAACCTTGTTTGATGGTTTCACATATAGTAAAAGGCTATACATGCGCACTTATGTATCGGACATAAGCACCTAAAATTCAAACCAAGAAGCAAAGAAAACAAACTAAAAAACAAGAAATGAAAAAGAAAAGAGGCTAACACACCTCCAAAAGAAAAGCCAAGGCGGCTGAAGGGTTAGCCTAAAACATCCGACTGACGGGACTTTCTCAAACGGATAAAGGAATAGAGCACACTCACACACACTAGTAAAGAGACATCCCCAAAAGGCACGATTTAAAAATATCCAAAATATTCTCGAATTTTCCCAAATATCAAAAGATTATTCCTCTTCTCTTTCACTTTTTCTTTTTATTTTATATCGCAATCAACTCGGCCAGCAGAATTAGGCCCCAAAACACTTCCGAACATCTGACAAGTTATTCCTCGAAAGGGGCATTCAAATTTCTTCAAGTAACAAGTAATTGAAGTATCTCACCTTGGAAATATTAAAGCCACTCAATTCCACTTCAAACCGAGAGTTTCCAATGAAATATGAACCCGACACCACACAAGAAATCCATATAAATGCTCACGGCCAAAGGCAGCGAATAAGGGTGACAAATCAAACCCAACCCAAATTCTACAGACTCACGGGTAGGAATAGCAAAACAACCACCAAACGAGTGCAAAAAGGGGCCAACATACACAAATAGGGCTCTCGGGTAGGAGCAATAAGAGGAGCTATCAAATCGCTGCACAAACCAAGGAGCCACAACGGATAAAGGGCTCACGGCTAGGGACTGCCGGAGGGGCAACACAAGGCTCCAAACTTCAAACCCCAAACCAAGACATACATTTCAATAAAATTGGGCTCAATACCGCTGAAACCGAGCCATTTCAAGACAAAACCGAGCCGTCACAAGGCAAAACCAAGCCCAATGCAAGGGCAAAACCGAAGCCAGCATAAGGCAAAACCAAGCCCAATGCAAGGGCAAAACCGAAGCCAGCACAAGGCAAAACCAAGCCCAGCACAAAGTGAAACCGAGCTGAATACAAAGGTAAAACCGAAGTCAGCATAAGGCCAAGATCCGGGAGCCAAAAAACAAGCCACATGTCTCACCAAAATAGGACCCATCCAAGCCCAAAAATTGAGCCCTTCATCAGGCAAAATTGAGGCCAGCATAAGACCCAAATTGAGCCGGCACATGGCTAAAAAAACAAGCCATCACGAAGTCAAAGCCAAACAACATGTCCAAAAAATTTTATTTAGATGAATTGTAGAAACCTCATCTTGAAATTATGCAAACAACAAATCAATTCCCATGATTTCCATAAAACGAATACTCATATGAATTTCCATACTTTCATAAAACAAGATGGTTAAGAGCCCCAACATAAACATTCATACATGCCATCCAATTCCTCATCCTTCAAAATGTTTATGTTAGATATGCAAATACATGAGAGGTAGGTGGCCTATATGTAAACTCTTCTCTTTCTTCTTAGTGAAATAGGGATATTCATGCATAGGCTCAAAAAGCATCAAAGTCACGTGTATGTAAATATAGAAGCTTGCATGTGAGATATGAAAATACATAGAAACCTTATGCTACAAATTAAGACCTACTAAACTTTCAGATTTTTTTTTTTAATACAATTTCACCAAAAATAAAAATTTCACTTACAAACATAGTACCCAACTCTCATGTATTCACATATTTAACACCTAATTTTCAAACTTTTACAAATGAGCAAACTGAGATTTTCAAAATTTAACAAATACAACACTCAAAATTTAAAAATTTTCAAATCAAACACTAACGGCTTCAGAATTTCACAAATTGAACACTGAAAACTTCAGGCTTTTATAAAACCACTTCTAAACACATATCTTTTTTTGAATTCCAGATTTTTCATAAACAAAAACATTGAAATTTTGGATTTCTACAAACTCTATAGCTTTCAAATAATGTATAACATGTAACGAAAGCTTCTTTGAACCAAGTCGTCAAGCTATAAAACCCAAAATGAAGAAAAACATACAAGAAGAAAACCAAATCTGCAAGTCATAAGGTATTCACCAAGGTATAACATGCACCTTGATCAAAGGAAGACAACCATGGGGAGCCAAATTGAACCCCCTAAACATGCATATATCTTTTTTTTTTTTTAAGCTTCAACAAAGGAGAAGAATAAACATAACCTCCTACATACAGTTTGAACGAGAGAATAACAGGAAGCAGAGAAACAAAATGAAGCCCTGCGGGTTTCCATAAAAGAATTTTCTCACTAGAGCAAAGCGCCAAGAAGACGCGAGAGTACTGATTTCAACTTCAGTAAGAATAAGAGCAGACTTCCAATTTTTTTTACCAATCTTTTTAATAAAAGTGTGATCCACACCACCGTCAAGAGCCTCGTGAAAGGATTGTGGAACATTGCAGGACTTGTCAATACGAAAACCAGGCTCCAAACTCGCAGATATAGCACCTGCATAACTCTGCTCCATCTGAGTGCCCATCCGAGTGCAGCAGACAGCGCAGCCGAACAAGTCACTGTGCAGAGAGGAGGAAACCGAGCTGTTCGCAGAGAAGATGAAAGTAGCAGCAGAAACAAAATTGCAGGAGTTGTCGAGCAGAAACAGTCGCGGTAGCTATCGAGAGGAAGTCGCGAGCTTTGTCAGACACGACGACGACGCACGACGCAGCTTGACATATGCGAGCTCTTCAGCCAGACGAAGCCAACGATGAAAATTGAAGCAGTGGAAATCGACATGATATTCACACGTAACAGAGGCTAGGGTTCGCCGTGAGGCGAAACCCTAGCAGAGCGGAGACGACATAACCAACCGATGTGTTATATCCTATTGTTGTTCGCCTTTATATATA
>JXCR01123087.1:6703-20475 GCA_002079205.1 Phalaenopsis hybrid cultivar | reverse complement strand
CTTACCTACTAAATGTTGGAGGTTAAGATCAATATATGGAATTTCAAGTTGAGTAAAAAAAATTTTTTTTTTGAATTTCTAATGGTGGGGTACCTCTTCTAGTTTTATAAGACTAGTCAATAGGAAAGTCCTATGGCTAGACCTAGGCTACTAGACCTCAACCAAAAGTGAGGTCAACAAATTACTACTCAAACTTGAAGATTGAGTTGTCAGGGTACAAATGCACCTAAATTTTATATTTTAAAATTTTCATTATTTTGTATTTGATTGGTTTTTTAATTAAAAGGCTTTGTGTATGAAATATATGCATGAATGTATGTGTTGAAAGTTAATTTAAGTCAATAATGTATGAAAGATAAACTTCCCTAATAAGGGCAATGATCCTTATGGGTCAGATCCTCCCTCCTTTATGTGCAACGTGTGAAGTGTCAAAACCAAAGAAAGAAATCGATATGTATTGCATATGGTTTCATTACCCTATGGTTTCTAATTTATTTAATTTATTTAATTTAGCCTCTGAGCTTTAATCTCTAGAATTTTATTTTATTTTGATTGTTAGGTTGGATAGTAAAAATAATTTTTACTCTAAGCGCCTAATGAGTAATATTCTGGCTAGCTCTAGGCACATAACAACAACATTAAACATAAAAATCATGATATTTTTAATGCACATTCAAAGTAAACAAAACACAAGAAAGAACAAACATAAAAATATAAAAAAGTTATATAAATAAACAGGCCGGTATGATTAGTTTTCACTATGCACCTCGAAATAAAAAAATGGTTAATTGAGCTCTGATACACCTAAAAAATAGTCTTTAAGTACACATTTTTGTATCTATTTTTGAGATATTCACTTTATTGCAAGGTATTTATGTGTTTTTCCTTTCAGGTACAATAAAATGGATGAAAAATGATGAAAGGAGTAAAAAAAGATCAAATTTGAAGCAAAAATGAAGAAGGTGTTAAAATGAACTAAGACACCTGAGCGCCTAGGACTGGCGCTTACACTTCATTTAAATAGAGAGCTGTGTCTAAGCGATAGGTATCCCGCGCTTAAGTGCTAGAAGTAGTTACTTGATGATTCATTGAATTTGGATGAATTTTTGATAGGGTGTTTGAAGCAACCCTTGGTGAAAACGTATAAAATAGTTAATGTATAGAAAACTTTATTCAATTGGCTTTTAAAAGAAGGTAACTTTTGAAAGATACATTGAATGAGGACACATTTTGAAGAGACACCAAATCACATTTTGGAAAATTATAAAAGAAGACTTTGATTGAAGAAATAATAATCATCCACAAGATCCTGAGCCAACCACCACATGACACAGCAGCCGCCGCCCACTTTTCTTTTTATTTTAAGTTCTATTTTGTATTGTAAGTGAAGGAAGAGATTCAAAGGAACTTCAAGACTTTTGTGAAGAGGATTTTAAAATAATTTTTATCTTTGTTACTACATTTGGTTTTAATTTAAACTTCTTGTTTGTGTGCATGATTTTTTTACTTTTAAACTCAAGTGTTGTTATGTTTTCTACATTAATTTTGAGTAGTTTTCTTTATCTTTTTCCTTAAAATAATAAGTGATTAAATATGAAATGAATTCTGAGTAGTTTTCTTTATCTTTTTCCTTAAAATGATAAGTGATTAAGTATTGGAGGGAAGTTGTGTGAAGTATTAACTTTAATGTTGGAAGAAGTTGTGATGATTTTAAACCTTGTGCTTCATTTACTTCTTGATTTGACCAATTAAGATATTAATACCTGTTGTGAGAATAAGTAAGATCCGAGATGGTGTTGTCTCAATCAACAAATGGTAAGAATCATATTTGATTTTATGGATGAAAATGTAGTTTATGGGGTTAAGTGCAAATAAATAGGGAAATAAACTTTGAAGGGTGTAGACATAGAAGACTTTAGAGTGATAGGCTAAAGCCCTCAATTTTGTTTATTGTTTTATGTTTTGATACGAGATGTTAGCCCTCAGGTAGAGGAAGAAGAGGAAAATCTAGAGTGAGAGCTAGTATCTTCCTTACCTAACCCGTCTTCAAGTCTATTCAAACTATAGATTGACCAATGTTCTTTATAACATCTCTAGTAAGGGTAAAGAATATTATTGCTTTTATTTGGCACAACACAATTAAAATATTTCCATAATAGAATTTTTATACTTGTTACTGATTCATGATGAGGAAAAAGTTATTTTATTTATATTGCTTTTATCTTGCAAATATCTAGTTAAGTTAATTAATTGCTTACTTTATTTTCAATTATAAAAATTAAAAAAAAGAATCAAAATTTCATTCCTATTATAACATATAGAGTTTAAGTAAGAATATTTTGCTAAGTAGAATTTTGTTATCTAATTTCTCCTATTTTGAAATTACATATTGTTAGTTTTCCGTATAAGTTTGATATTCGTGGCTTAATCAAAAAGTCTTATATTACTTGATAACGATACATATACTTGTGTTGTATCTCATATTTAAATATTATAACGATACTTAACTTTTGCTCGGGATTAAGTCTTTGGTGTCGTTGCAAAGTAAGAATTATAATTAAGGAAATTAAGAATATAATCTCATGCATCGCATTAACACATATAAAGAGAATCGGGATCAAGCTCCTACCCATGTATAGCCCATAATAAATCCTAGAACTAAAGATGGAATGTGTGTCCTTCTCATCCTCCATCTTTGAGTGAGCTAATCCTTTATTTTTAGGTGCTTTAAACTTTGCATGGCACGACTGACTGATAACAATTCTTCCACACTCATCTAACTCCCGCGACCCTATCCCAATTCTATGAACTATATTTAAAAATAAAAATGTCTAAACTAAAAACCTTGTAAGATAGAGATTAGTACAACGCAAATCAACAACCAAATAATATAAATATCACATATCATGTGAACTTAGTGCCTTAATTAGAACTATGCCCTTCATCTTACAAGTTTATGCTTATGGAAGCATAAGTAAATCAAGCCCAAAAAAATATAAGTTTAAATTTGATTTTCAATTTATGCCCTCATTTTACGCTTAGTATGATCTCATGTATGAACTAGGTGTTAAACTAGAAAGATTGTCCTAATATCCAGTCTATACAAATAACAATCATCATAGTGTCCATCTATAACAACAAACTAAAAAAAACATAACACCAAACTAAAAAAATCACAAATAAATAAAAAAAATTGTATTAGCCTAACTTATATCTAGACTAGTGGACTAGTAAATTGTCTAAATGTGTGGATGTTGAGATGAGGTTAATCTGATCCATATGTTTGAGTTTTAATTTATATCATTGGATTTGAGTTTAAGTGATTAGTGTTTTGTGCACAAGTTTTAAATTTTGTTTTGATTTAAGTTCAAGTTTCAATATAATTTATAAGAGTGATATGAATAGTGGGCATGTCTAATAGAGGCTCTTACTATTCATAACTTCTTTATATGAATTGAGTGGGCATCACCCTTAAAAAGTGTGACACACCATCCTGTAAAGCTCACAAGAATTTATGTTATTGATTGGATTTAATTCTATTCAATTTTATTCGCTAAGTTTCATAGAGTGTATGAAATTCTTAAATTTAATTTTATTTTATGTGATTTTTTATTTATGTTTAATTAACTTAGTTTGGTTTTATTTAATGATTGATTAATTTTAATTTGATTTAATTTAATTTAATTTATTTAGTTTCAATTTGATTTGAGTTTGACTCCAACTTTTAATTTAAGTTTGACTTGGTTGGACTTACATTTAACTTGAGTTTGCTTAATTTTGACATTGGGTTGACCTTAGCTTGACATTGGTTTGAATTAAGTTTGACTTAAATTTAAACTAAGGTTGAAATTAAATTTACCTTTGTTTGTCAAAGACTGAGCAAAATTTACCAAGGTTATTTGGGGTTGACAAAAGTCCACTAACTTACAAACCCACCTAACCCACCTCATAATTTATTGAGGGGCTTACATGGGGTGCTATAAGGAGGTTTAAGAGTGGAATCAAGGGTAAGTTACATGTTTAATTAGTTTGGTTTAACATAGTTATTTGTTTTAATTTGGGTTAATGGGATTTTGATTTAATTAAGTTTTGCCTTAGTTGGTTTACTAATCCCTAAAATTCTAAATGGGTGTAGGCTTAGATTATGCTTTGGGTGTTTAATCTTACAAGTTTAATGTAGGATTTTAGTTAACATTTGAGGAAAAATAATCAAAATATCATCAAACGAATTTCAATTCATCATGAAATTAATCTCTAATGTCAATGAACCTCAAAGGAACAATTTTTAAAATTTTGAGATTATTTTTTTAATTTTGAAAAATTAATAATTATTTTAATTAGTTTTTGTTGGAAATGTGAGCCCAAAAAACAATATATGTGATTCAAACATGCGACTTCATAATGGAAAGCTATACTATTAAACACTATGTCACAAATAAATGTGCTTATAAATTATTTATTTTAATTAATGAATATTTAAATTAATTACAAAAATTCTTAAAAATTATAGTTAGGTTTAGAATTTGATTTTTAAATTATTTGGAGTTCAATTAAGTTTATTGTGATTTAATTAAACTTTAATTGAATTTTAGAATTTTAAAATTTATAAAATATTTAAATTAATAAATTATTTTTAATTATGATTTTATAATTTTATTTATAATTTAAAGGCTATGTGATTTAATCTCATAATTATTTAGTTTAGTATATTAATTCCTATTAATTTTATAAGTTCAGATGATTTAAAGGCTTATATTTAATTGATGATCTTTTTAATTTTGAATTTAAATTAGTTTTCCAAGAAAATAACAATTGAGTTTTCATAGTAAATAAATCTAATTTTTACAAAACTTTGCTAAAGGCGTGGAATCAATTAATGGAACTGTGTTGAAATTTTGGAGTCAACAACAACAAAGCCTTAATCCCACTACGTGAGGTCGGATACATGAATCCTTTCTCTCAATTGTGTCCTATTTAGTGTCATATTTTCATTTTGTTCTAATAAATTAAGATCATTTTTTATACAATAAGCCCATGTCTTCCAAGTTCTACCTCTGCCTTTCTTAAAAAAAATAAAATTTAAAACATCTACTCTCCTAATAGGATCATCAGATGGTCGACGCTTAATGTGACCAAACCATCTTTGATGATTTTCTCTAATTTTCTCCATCACAGGAGCCACACCAACCCTATCACAGATATAATCATTTCACATTTTGTCTCTAAGTGTTAAGACACTCATCCACCTAATCATTCTCATCTTAACAACACTTAACTTAGTATTATGCTTCTCTTTTAAAGGCCAACATTCAGAGTCATAGAGCATTGCTGGCCTCACCACCACCTTATAAATTTATCCTTTCAGTCTAAGAGGTACTTTTCTATCACACAAAAGTCCTGAAGCATTCCTCCACTTCAACCAACCAACTTAAATTCTACTATTAGCTGCCCTATCTATATCACCATCGCTTTTAACAACAGACCCGGGATATCTAAATTGTTCACACCTTTTAATAATTTGATCACCCAAAGTTACACTTCTATCACTAGAGCTGCTATTACTAAAATTACATTCCATGTATTCACTTTTAGTTCTACTTAAATGAACGCCTTTAGACTCCAATGTACACCTCCATAATTCAAGTTTTTTCTAGCCTTTTTCTCTTGTCTTATCCATGAAAAGGATATCATCAGCAACAAGCATACACCAAGGTACAACCTCTTGTAAATGTCCAATAAGACCATCCATAGCTAAAGCAAAAAGATACGGGCTTAAAGTCAATCCTTCATGTAATCCAACAGAAATAGAAAAACATTTGGTCAATCCTTCTTCAGTTCGATCACAAGTAACAACTCTAGTATACATATATTTAATGACTTGAATATGTCATATCAACACCTTTTTTCTCAAGAACTCTCTAATAATATCTCTTGGAACCTTATAGTAAGCTTTTTCTAAATCAATAAAAATCAAATGTAGATTCTCTTTATTATCTCTAAACTTCTCANTTAACGTCCTTCCGAAGCGGGCAACGAGATTTCAATTCTGATGACCGACAGGTTCTTACGGGCAAACCCCACACCAAAAATAGTGCCGACAAACCTCTTGTAAATGTCCAATAAGACCATCCATAGCTAAAGCAAAGAGATACGGGCTTAAAGTTAATCCTTCATGTAATCCAACAGAAATAGAAAAAACATTTGGTCAATCCTTCTTCAGTTCGATCACAAGTAACAACTCTAGTATACATATCTTTAATGACTTGAATATGTCATATCAACACCTTTTTTCTCAAGAACTCTCTAAAGAATATCTCTTGGAACCTTATAGTAAGCTTTTTATAAATCAATAAAAATCAAATGTAGATTCTCTTTATTATCTCTGCACTTCTCCATCAAACTTCTCAATAAATGTATAGCTTCCATAGTATACCTGCTCAACATAAATCCAAATTGAATATGAGAAATCTTTGTAATATGACTTAACCTTTGTTCAATTACCCTTTCCCATAATTTTAAAGTATGACACGTCAACTTAATTCCTCTATAATTTGCACATTATTGTGCATCCCCTTTATTCTTAAAAATGGGGACCAAAATATTCTTCCTCAACTCCTCGNCTTCCATAGTATACCTGCTCAACATAAATCCAAATTGAATATGAGAAATCTTTGTAATATGACTTAACCTTTCTTCAATTACCCTTTCCCATAATTTTAAAGTATGACACATCAACTTAATTCCTATATAATTTGCACACTATTGTGCATCCCCTTTATTCTTAAAAATGGGGACCAAAATATTCTTCCTCAACTCCTCAGGCATCTTTGTAGTTTTTAAAATAATATTAAATAGTTTATTAAGCCAAGAAACTCTGAAATCTCCTAAACATTTCCATACTTCAATTGAGATATCATCTNCCTTAGTATCAAATATATTATAAAGATCTATAAAAGCAGAGTTTTTAGCGTTACATATGGTTCTTTTAAACTCCATGCGAGCCGTTTGATATTTTTCCCAGTTTTTTAAGCTTTTACATTTAAAACAATTTTTATAACATAACTTCTTATATTTTATATTTTCTTGCATATTATTACCCCACTACCAACTATTTTTATTTATAGAAACTTTTTCTTTGATTCTCCAAGTACATCTTTTGCTACTTGTTTAATAGTGTTTGTTACTTTATCCTACATAACATTTGCTTCATCATGAACATCCCAACTTTTAAAATCTTGAATTTTGGTCATAAAAATAATTTTATTTGTCTTTTAGGTTCCCCCATCTAATTCTACGATGATGAGTCCTAGGATTCTTTATTTTACAACTCTTCATTTTAAAATCAAAAAATAATAAACAATGTTGGGTACTTAAATCATCACTTGGAATGATCTTATAATCTTTACAATCTCAATGATATCTTCTTCTCATAAGAAAATAATCAATTTGTGTTTTATCAGATCCATTCTTATAAGTAATAAGATGTTCATCTCTTGAATAAATTACTAGTAATAACATAATCATACGCTAAAGCAAAAACTAAAATAACTCTACTTTCTCCATTAGTCACTCCAAAATTGTAGCCACCATGAATATTCTAAAATCTTCTACCACTCTACCGACATGTCCATTTAAATCTCCTCCAATAAAAATTATTTCTTTAAGAGGTATCATTTGTGTTAAGTCTTTTAAGTCATTCATGAACTTTTCTTTAGTCCTTATAACTAAACCTACTTGAGGAGCATAAACACTTATAATATTAATAATCTTAGTATCAATGATAATCTTAAAGGCTATAATTCTATCTCCAACTATTAATTTTTACAACATTATCTTTCAATCTCTTATTTATAATTACACCTACACCATTTCTAGTGCAACTCTTATCAGAATACCAAAGTTTAAAACCTAAGTTATCATTCTCCTTAGCCATTAAGATATTAATCTTTCTATGAACCATAATATCAACTATTTCCATTAAATTACCATTGAGAGTGCCTATATTCTTAGATCCTATCCTACCATTAATTTCATTAGTTTTATGGACTAACTTCTTTACCTGCATCTGTCTGTAATGAGTGAATTCTTGCTTATTTGACACTACACCTGGGCGTCAGTGTAACAACCCTTGCACACTTTTCACGGTATTCATGCTATACAACGCGTTGCTTCCACGGGAGGCTTTAGCACTTACACAAAGATCAAAAGGATTCATTTCATGAAATTTTGGAGTCATTAAGATTTAATTTAAAATTTCTAGATTTTTTAAAATGAAATAATTAACTTAATTCGCTAAACATTCATTTAATTTTTAAAAATTATGAGATTTTTTTGAGATGTTGGAGGAGTTGCCCAACCTCTTTGGAAATGATTTCAAGTAGTCTCATGTGTATCTTAGAGATTGTGTATTTTTAAATGTTTGATTAATTAAATTTTTAATTACAAAGATATATTAATTAAATAACTTATCTTAATTATGGGTAATGAATTATTACTACTAGGTTGAACAGTTGGTGAAAATTTTATAATTTCTTTATTCATATTTTTATTGTTAAGTCTTTTAGAGATTGTTATATTTAAGTGATTAACCTAGGCTCTAAAACAACCACTGATTTGACACTAGGAATCTATTGTTAGGGTTAGAGTTCTATTTTAAGGGTTTTATTTACTTAATGCTTATAATTAAATTAATAAATTTATGTAATTTGGATCAAACTATGGCTTTAATTGGAATGCCGCTTGCTAATCCAAAAATCCCAAAAATTATATAAACTTTTTGAAGGTCAGAAATGACCTAAGGAAATACTCTTGAGAAATCGAGGTCATTTGGATTAAATCATGGGGTTTAATTAAGCCTTTAAAATTCACCATTTCTTAAATTAATCTCAAAAGAGGGTAATATTTATGATTTTATTTTTTTATTATTAAGCATAGTAATATAAGCAATTTGAGTATTTTTTAAGAGTTTTTAGATTTTTATTTTTTTATATAATTTTGAAATTTTATGCTCATTTAATTAATTAAAATGTATGTTAGTTAAACACTAAAGCTATTGCCGTATCAAATTGTCGTGTTGGCAGCTGAAGAATGCTCTTTACATGTGTCATGCTCTATTTAGGAAGCATAATTTTTTCATGAGACATACAAGTCATTTCATTTTCTAAAATGGTTCAATCATGGCTGTCCACCCTAATAATGATAGATGGATGTTTATGATTGCCTCTCTTACCTCTGGAAAAAGATTTGAGCCATCCACATGTAATCAACTAATTTAAGCAATCCAAAGGCCAAATTTCATGCATTTTTTATCCAAAAGGTTTAAGAGGTGGAAGGTTTCTAATCCTTACGGTGGAGGAGATTATGAGGCCTAACTTTATTATGTTTTAAAAAAAAATGAGAAGGGACGTTTCGAGTACATGCAATGACAGAGAAAAAATTGGCCCAATTCTTTGGCAGGAAGCACGAGGAGGTTCCTAAGAATAGTTCTCCTTCAAACTAATGAAGTTAAGAATGGTTGAATTGATAGTACAACCAATGGCTTGTATCAATTGCATTAGAGATAGTTTGAGGAGGTAGTAAAGGAAGCAATTGAGGGAAGGAACAATTATGATTAGCTCATAGAGATCATGTGAAGCTTTCGAGCACAAAAGAATTGAACCCTGGTGACTGGAATCAGTTCTTAGAATTTGACCGAGTTTGGCAAAGGGAGCCTTGGTCGATCTTCAGTATGGTGAGATTAAGATACTGAAAGAGTAGTTCTTGAGCTAAGGGAGAGCTAAGGATGAGGGAGAAGTGTCGCTTCTGTGAGGAAGAGAACATTGGTTAGTAATGCAAATGAATTCTAAGGCTCTCCCATTCCCTTTCATCGTTGGTTCAAGGATGGGGATTTAGCCACTTTTGGGCAGGGGAAGTGTTAATTTCCCATTATTCCTTACCTTAATGTCACCTCCCAAAAGAGCTCTTAGGGTGGTGGGCAACACATGAATTAAATACTACTCTTTGGCCTTACACCTAGCCGATGTGGGACTTTTTTTCTGTGACATTCTCCTCCACCCAATCACATGACACCCTCGTCATGGATCGGCTCCTCCGAGGGTTCCACTGAACAATGCAGAGTCTGCACAAACGGAAGATAATAATCTGCTATGATACCACTAGGTGATAAGTAGTATCAGAGCAGATTACTGTCTACTAGGTGTGTGGACTCTCCATGGTCCAATGGGACCCCCGGAGGAGCTGATCTGTGACGAGGTCGTCACGTTATTGGATGGAGGAGAATGTCATGAAAAAAAGTCCCACGTCAGCTAAGTGTAGGACCGAAGAGCAGTATTTAAGTCCTGGGTTACCCATCTCTCTTAAGAGCTCTTTTTGGAGGTGACGAGTGATATCATAGCTAATTACTGCATGTCGGGTATGTGGACTCTCCATGGTCTAGTGGGACCCTCGGTGGAGTCGATCCGTGACGAGGGCGTCACGTGATTGGGTGGTGGAGAATGTCACGGACAAAAAGTCCCACATCGGTTAGGTGTAGGGCCGAAAAGCAGTATTTAAGTCCCGAGCTGCCCACCACCCCTAAGAGCTCTTTTGGGAGGTGACATTAAGCTCACTTGGATAGTTTAGATTGAAGTAGAGTTGCCCTTGAGTGTAAGACGACCGAGAAGCAGTAGGAGAAGTGGCTAATGCTAACCTCCTTTTGGTTGATCCAGAAGATGCATTAGGCTTGGCCAATGTGAACTAGGCCATCGAGTCAACTCTAGCCAGAGTTTGTTAATTCTCAAGAGTTGGGAATGAGTGTTAAACTATCTAATTAGGCAATGGTCCATGAATTGGTTTTCTAGGTGAGTAAGAAGTGTATACATTAGCCAATTGGGTGAGTTGTGGGACTACTTGGTTAGCTGAAGAGAGGTTGAGTGCATATGTTCAACCTGGGAACTGCGCTAGCAATAATCCAAACCATTGGAATAAACATAGCTAGCTAAATTAAGCTCCCTTTCAACTTTTGTCCAACTCATGTATGTTGGAGGCTGCTTAGATTTGTGNTTGGCCAATGTGAACTAGGCCATCGAGTCAACTCTAGCCAGAGTTTGTTAATTCTCAAGAGTTGGGAATGAGAGTTAAACTATCTAATTAGACAATGGTCCATGAATTGGTTTTCTAGGTGAGTAAGAAGAGTATCCATTAGCCAATTGGGTGAGTTGTGGGACTACTTGGTTAGCTGAAGAGAGGTTGAGTGCATGTGTTCAACCTGGGAACTGTGCTAGCAATAATCCCAACCATTGGAATAAACATAGCTAGCTAAATTAAGCTCTCTTTCAACTTTTGTCCAACTCATGTATGTTGGAGGCTGCTTAGATTTGTATTGGCTTCAACATGGGATACTTTCGTTGAGCTTAAAATTGTGTTATGTTTGAATTGATTTAACATTAATTCAATTATAGAATTATGTGTAAATTGATTTTGAGTTTACTTTGTAGTCAAGTGGTTGCTTAGTTTAATTAAGTTGTAGTTCTGCTTAGTTTGTGGTTAAGTTATGGTTTAGTTTAGTTTAAGTTTAAATTTATTTTCCTTATAGTTTAGTTTTANATGTGTAAATTGATTTTGAGTTTACTTTGTAGTCAAGTGGTTGCTTAGTTTAATTAAGTTGTAGTTTTGCTTTGTTTGTGGTTAAGTTATGGTTTAGTTTAGTTTAAGTTTAAATTTATTTTCCCTATAGTTTAGTTTTTGTAGGCTGTTTAGATTTAGTTAGAAAATTGAATAAGGTATAGTCTTAGCTCTTAATTTAGATTATATTAGAATGTTGTTTGCATAGAGTTCAGTTTGAATTAAGCTAGCTTATATTTGTCTTAAGATTTAGTTTAGTTACAAATTTTTTTGTTATAACTTACGTTGAAGCAATATTTAGCTTAGATTAGTTATGCTTTAGGATATGTTCAAGTTAGGATTGAAACTACACTTCAATTAGATTGGATTAGCTTGAATTTGGTGCATTCTTCATGTGGATTGAATTTAGTAGAGTTTTAAGTGTTTGAAGGCTTAGTTAAACAATTATATATGTTGGCCTTTAGACTTGGATTCATTTATAGGTTACAATTAATTTTATTTTGAAGTTAAAATTCAAATTAACTTTAGGTTAATGTGTAATTCAATTTTAAGTTTTAGTTAGTTTTTGCTACACTTATGATTGATTGTGATTGATTTGCATTTTAGTTTTGGATTAATCTCAAGTTAAATTTTTATTAGTTTGGATTTTGATTATAAGTTAATTAGAGTTTATTTAGTTTATTTTTAGGTTTAAGTGAATTAAACTTAGCTTAAGGTTAACATTAGCCTAGAGTTATTTTTAAAATTAGATGTGGATTTAGTTAATTTTTTGTTTCTTTTTAAATGGGATTTAAGTTTAGTCTATTTGGTTTTTAGTTAAGTTTTATCTTTTGTTGATTATAATTTTAATTTATTTTTATTTCAATGATTGAACCTCATGCACAACCACATGTTGTGCAAAACCCAAAATTAACTCACCATCTCACCATCAAGTTCCTCCAAGTTTCCAAATGACTTGGCCATGAGATTCCTAACTACATAGTGTGAGCTACGGACCAATGAAGCTCACTTGGGACTACAAGGTAGGGACTGAGCCACTTAGAATAAGATTAAGCAACCTGACTGTAGCCAACCAGATAAAATCGAGATGAACCACACTACAACAGGACCAATTAAGCGTCTAAGAACCACCAACCAACTAGGAACACTAGAAAGAAAACCTGAACTTAGAAAAGTGGCCAAGGGTCGAATAAGAAAGAAGGTGACCAAAATTGAGGTCCATAGTATGATTTATAGTCTAATATAATGCAAGATATGTAAGTCTATTATTTAAATTTAGAAGNCCCTTTTTTTAAGGGGAGAGCATAGAGTAAATGCCTGAAAGGGCGTAGAAACGACTCAATATGCACGTCTCCTCTTTTAAGAAGGAGGGCACAGAGCGAACACCTCAGAGGGCGTAGGATCACGTAAGGTAATCCCACAGGGGTGCTCGAAGGAACTGAAGGTTAACACCCTCGAGAGCATAGAAAGCGCTCTGGGAGAAGGAAAAGCGTTCCCCCGGTGGTAGCGATCATATCCATCTTCCTGCTCTTCCGCGAAGCGGGGCAAAAGGGGATAACGATCAGAAATAGGAAAAGGTTATGAAATCAATCAAAAAAAATACAACGACATAGATGCATGTGATAATGCAGCAACCAAACTGTCGAGGGTGAGAAAGGGACATAATGCATCGAGTTGCTACCCCTAGCAACTAATACATGGACTGAAAACCAAGGTCTCACAAAAGGCTCAACTGTGACTCGAAGGAAGAGAACCAGGTCATGATAATATGAGCAAAACTCCTAGTACTGAGAGAGACTATAACCCCAAAAAGCGAAACTCCAAGTATGGAGAGAGAGACTCTTCCCCAGCGGAGTGATCCCGTGTTGGTCGCGATGCCTTAATGAGCATTGCTTGCTGGGTTGATTCCAGTGAGCAATGCGAGTTAAGTCATCGGGATTGACACGAGTATGATTGTGCTAAAGATCTAATAGATCTAACTTGTGTCACCGCTCTTCGTGACACACTTTAGATCCTTTAGATCTTTAGGATGGGGCCGGTACGACGACCCCGTCAAAGTCATACTATACCTAGACTTACCCCCCACTTAGATACTAGGTTGATGCACTTTTCGTTAGATGGTGTGCTAGGCTAGGATTTAGGGTGCTAGATAGTCTTTTTGATGTCTGGCT
>JXCR01123084.1:224765-245779 GCA_002079205.1 Phalaenopsis hybrid cultivar | reverse complement strand
TATATATATATATATTCAAATGATTTTAATTTCTTCACAATTCATATACTTATTATAAAGGGGAAGGATTATTTCTTAAATTTGAACTCTTCGTCACAAAAACTTTGTTTAGTCTTAATAAATTTAACTTTGAAGTTTAGAAATCAATTTGATAAAATTAGTTTTTTTGTTATATTTTTGTTAGCATTCATTAAACTCATTTTAACTTGTCTTTATTACTTTAATTTTTATAGTTTGAATATTGTGATTTATGTTATTATCATAATAATTTTCATCTTCCAAACTAAAACTTGATAGTAGTTGACTAGAATTAACCTATGGGATTTCCTACTGCGCTTCTTTGTGGAATAGATACTGAGGTTTTTAAAGAAAACCCTATATTACTTGAAGCGATATGTGCACTTGCGTAGAACTACTAGTGTATGAACTATTTAATATATTTTATAACATTTCAATTTTAACCGCTTAATATAAATTGGGTCAAGTTTTTTGTCGTATTTTTTAATGCTAAATTACTGTGTAATTTCGGGACGGGTCGGTTTTTTGGCACTGTACCAAGGATTTAAATTGACATAAAACACGCAGAAAAACAGCATACAATAGAGGTGCATCAGTTGGCAAGGAGAAGAAGAAGTGACAAATAACTTTGTTTAAAGTATCTCATCAGAGGAAAAACTTACTCATGAACTGGGAGAAGAGCATGACACTAGTCAAATTAACCCAAGACTGGTTGGCCGATGGAGGATACTCAACCAAAGATTTTCACCTTAGTTTGATGATTAGTTTGAGTAATCTGGGGAAAATGAAGTAGGCTCTTAAGCCATAAGAATGTTGCATCCCTCTAATGGAGAACAAGTTGACATCGTGGCGATGGGGGCTTACATGGTCGGTCTATCGCATCACTCTTTGATGAGAGATAAGAGGAAGTTATGCAAGTATACTTCGTTGAAAGCGATTCATATATTTAAATGGTTAACTAGATTTCACTATAGTTATTCATAATAGGAATCATGTTAATTTACTATATTAGATAAAATTTAACTTACAAGATGTAAATATCAATAATAGAGGGGATTAAAAAGTATTTTATAATTACTTAATCCTGCATTTTATTGACTTCTATCTGAATTCTACAATGTCTCAGAATAATTAAAGGGCGTAATGAAATAAAAATAACTAATCATGGATAATTAAGCCTTTAAATTTTCACCTCAAATATTTTAGTTAAGCTTCATTTTTAAATGGATTTTAATATTTTAGAATTCATATGAAGAAGTATTTGAGGATTGGAAATTAAGAGAGATTATTCATTCAAAATACTTAAAAGAAATATGCTCAATTAGATAATAATTCTCTATAAAATTAAAGTTATGTTTTTTTTTGCATAAAAAGAAGAAAACAAAGAAAAAAACGTGTAACATTAAACTGAAAAAGAAAAATAAAGGAAATAGAAGTCCCAAATAATTTTTCAAAAGAAGGTTGAGGATAAGCATGGAAAATCAAAAGTGGTGTCCAATTCATTTTCTAATTAATAAAACTTAAAACCTTTTTAATTGAATTCTTAAATATAATTTTAAGGAAAAGTTAAGATATTTTAGAGTTATTTAATTGAAAATTAATTGACATAAAGATATCATTAGAAAATGAAAATATTACAATCACAATTGATTAAGAGTTTTATGACCTGTTTAGGATTACAAGAGGATAATTAAGGAAAATGTTAGGTTCTTAAAAAATAATAATTATTTGACCATGAAGTTATTTTATATTTTTTTATCATTACATTTTTATAATTTGGTTAAAAAATCAGGAAGTCCCACATAAGAGCTATTAATATTATTTGAGTCTCAGTTGGGAATGAGATTATTTCAAAGCAAATAATAGGCAAGTATGTGGGAATTGATATGATAAAAAATTTACGTGATTTTTTAATTTAATTATCATATTTTCTTCCCAATTTATCTTGATTTTATACTTCTGAAAAGTTTTTGGGTGGCATTTTATCGATTACATGGGTAGAATATATGTTACAGAGCCAAAATACAAAGCGAGCAAATTGTTGGTCTGGCATAATTATGTCATTATGGGGCATAATTACGCCAGTCTTTCTCTGTCTCTGGCAAAACTATGTTAGGATAAGGTGTAATTATACTGGCTTGCAATGTAATTATGTCAAGTGCATGCATAGCTATGCTGCTGATACTTGAAGGCTTATTTTGGCAAGAACTATATAATGAGATTCACTACAATGCTCTAAGGAAGCTTGGAAGCACTTGAGAGATTTCTTTTAACAAAAATTAGGGTTTCTTTGTCAAACGCTTGAGTTTCTCTTCCTCCTACTTTGTGGAGAAACTCCTAGGAATAGTATTCCTTTGAGATTAAAGAGGTTGTGTATGAGAGAGAGGGAGTGATGTTGTTTGAAGAATATCGAAGAGAGTGTTTCATTATAGGGTAAAAACTTGGTGTATTGTGCAAAATACATAGCTTATTTTTAAGTTTATGTACTTTCTTACATTTATATCTTTAATATTTGTAATGAAATTTCCTTATTTTTCTACCTCATGTGTCATAGCTAATATACTTTCATGCTCCTTTGATGTAGGGAAAGGGTTTTTTTCTCATTATTTTACTGTGAGTTTTCTCCCATATACGTTTTTCATGCCTTTGATATTCATATGTTGATGGGTTAACCATGTGATTAAAATTTACTTCTAATCTGATAAATTGGGATGTTAAAACTTCTTGTGGTCTCAGATTTTTAGTCATCGCCTAGTTGAATGAGTAGGTTAATAAATGATAAAATGGTGGAATAGAAATATAGTCATTAATCAAATACCTCAATGAATGTTATCCAATGAGGTTAATGATGAAAAGAGAAATGGTGGGTGATGCGCTTGAAGTATTAGAAGTATGTCTGAATTCTCATTTATTGTATAAGAAGTTGATCAAAACAATGGACAGAGATAAAATCAAATCAATACTTTTTGTGGCAATTAACTCCATAATATTATTTCCTTATATCTACCCAAGAATTAACTCCATAAATATTAATCTACTTATTTGTTTGTAATAATAGAATGTTAATTTTCTTTATACGCTACTATTTCTATTTAAATTTGATGTGTGCATTCCAAATATAACACTTACAGGACACAAATATGAATTCCGAAGGAGATCTACCTTTGACTTTTGTAATGAGTAACATGTGGAGACTATTAATGAGGATAAGATGGAAGTGGGCGAACATTATTCTATAATTGATCAAGATGTGCTATGCTATATTTAAATGATTACAAATTTAGGGTTCTAAGCACCAATACCTAGGCTATAAAATTTCTTAAAAGAAGTTTGATAAAGACATGGATATGATTGTAAGCAAATACACTACAAATATTTACTTCATGTTGATTTTTGACAATTCTACTTTTTCTGTTCTATTATATATTTCATAATTTCTTTAAAAAATCTAATAAGATTTAGTGTTGATAATTTTAACATTGTCATAACTATTTTGAGGACTAAATAACTTTTACGACTCATGCAATGATAAGAAAATAATCATATTACTTAAATTTTAATTTAGATGTACAAATTACTAAAATGAATTGTGGCTTTCATGGAAACACTCTTAGATGAGATTTCCCCCAAATAGATTTCTTGATTTTTGTGATCATAAATGATCCTTTTACTCCCTTTAATATTTTTTTAAACCAATGTTTCATGGTTACTTGAAAGAGTCGATTACATGCAAGTCATTCAAACCATATTATAGAGATTCATAGAAGGTGGCTTATCAAAATACAATGATGACTCTATCCCTTTCTTCACTCATCTTGATCATATTATGTTGATTTAAATTTAGGTTATTGCAATAATTAATTAATTCATTACTTTATTATATTATTTTTTCTTATAACATTTTCTACATCATAGAGTAGGTCAACTACATAAATAGAGCTATTTAGAATAACACATCAACGATAAGATAGAAGAGTTTACACATGTATGTTGATTCTGACTTATGATCTGATTGTATTTATATTGCATATATGGAGCAGTAACAATCTGATTAAAAAAGCTAATGTCAAGCTTATATTAAATCTTACATATGCTTATGATGATTATATACAGTGTTAGTCTAGTTGAATGGTATAGAAGATCATATAACCATCAAGATGATGTTGATGTCAGGGGAAGGCAAAGTGTATGGATACACATTCGATTATGCTCTCTTTGATTCTAGCATGACTATGTGTAACGTGCACATAGATGACTCTAATGAGGCTTAGTCTCTAGCGAAATTCTTCTTACATTAGATGAGGCATGCGTAACAAATGATAAAGTGTATGCTTAAAGGTGCCATCGATATCTTTTCTATCCATCAGATGCCACATATTGCCCAACAAATACATGATAACTTGTACGGAGAGGTCTCCATCATCCTTACAAATGATAATGACTTCAATAACTTGAAGAGGTATTTTATTTGAAATTTCATAAATTGTAATTATATTTGAACTATACAATATCTATGATGTTAAATATTTAGGGGCATTTACATACATACCACCAAATTCTTATGTATTTACACATCTAAAACTTAAAACTTTGCTTTTTACATTTACACTGCACAAATCCTTCATATCACAATAAAAAAAACCTGTCATTTTTGCTTTTAAAAAGTTAAATAGGGAAAGTGGCATGCATGGAAAAAGTATTGAAGTTTAGGTGTGGCATGTATGTAAATATCCCAAATATTTAAATTATGTTAATTTTTATAATTTGTCAATATTGCATTTATGACTTTTATAATTTTGTAAATATTGGATTGTAACTGTTATTTTGATTGCTGTTATGAATGATTTTTAATCGATATTAATGGAAATGTTATATTTTTTTAATTGCATGCGGATGAAATTTTAAAAAACTAAATTAACTTTTGCATCATCTTTATTGTTGATTTGCAACGATTCTATTTAAGTACGATGGATTAATTTGTGACAAATGTTATCACCTAGCATAATTTTCGATCAACTTGCGACAATGTAAGATGAACATATACGATGGATTAATTTGCATTTAAGTTATTTCTTAAGGGGGCTATGCCACCAACATTTTTCTGAAATTTGGTGATGCCTATTAAAGCACAAAGCAAATTTTGTGAAGGAAAATGCATCTTTTGTGACCGATTAGTTTTTTTTTTTTTTTCTTTTTTTGGGAGAGGGTATCATTAAAATATAAAAGAAAAATATTTATTTACAACATGAAGAAAGAGGAAGTAAAACAGCAAAGAAAAATAAAACTAGCATGTAAATGCCAAAAGATAAGCTGAAGTCCCAAAATGCCCTATGGCACCCTTTGGAGACTTCTAAATCAAGAGAACAATTCCATAAAGGAGAAACTGGGATTGTGGTGGTCATAGCAGACAATAGAAAATTCTAAGTTTCAGGAGAAACTGAGACCGATAGAATCTCTGAAATACAGAGCAATCGAAAGAAGTTCAAAACGCACTAGAGAACCCAACAACTGAATCAACCAAATTAGCCAAAAGATGAGTTTTGGACATGATTTCCACGCCGAAAAAACATATGGCAGCAAATAAACATAGAGGTGTGAAGTCCCGAAGACCACCTCTAAGCAATGGTATGAGGCTTCCTCCAAACCATATTATGACGTATGAAATTACTGAACAAAGACGTGATTTTCTTCTTCAAAACTCTTAGGAGAGCAACGGATATAAATTAGAAGTATAGATAGTTCCATATGGTGATTTTAATCAATTCAAATTTCTTAGCAGCAGATAAGAGATTTTGTTTCTAGTAAGATAGACAAGTGTACATTTTATCAAGCAACTTATTACAATCAACAACGGTCACTCCGGTGGGCTTTATAACAACACCTAAATAGTCCCAAGAAAGAGGAGTACTCTCAAATCAACAAGCATTACAATGAAATTTCTGAGTAGGAGCATCCACATAATTAGCAAAATATATATCAGATTCAGCATTATTAGCACTTAGATTGGATGTCATATGTGGGAGTTTTAAAACATATGAGATGTGATGGGAATTATTATTGTTTCTAGGACATGAGGAGGGAACCAAACTATGGCAAAGGCAATAAAAAGCATATATAAAAATAACAAATAAATAAGAAGATAGAGGGTACCCTTGTTGTAGCCCAGAAGAAGAAGGGAAATAGCCCTAAATTTTAGTATTGATATGAAAAAAGAAGAAAACATCAGCAGTACAAGATTGCACCCATTGCAAGAACAAATAGTGAAACNACATCAGCAGTACAAGATTGCACCCATTGCAAGAACAAATAGTGAAACCCAAATCTCTCCATCTGCTATAAAGAAAAAACTACTGACATTGTCAAAGGCTTTCATCAAATCTATCTTGGAGCAGAAAAGTTTTCTTGAACTTTTAGAATATAACCTAAATTAAATTTCATTAGCTAGTATCACATTATTTGCAATGTCACACCTTTTGATGAAAGCACCTTGAAAATGATGAATAAAAATAGGCATCAAACGTTTAAGTTGACTAGCTAAAGGTTTTGTAATAACTTTATAAATGACATTACAAACTGAGATAGGCTTGCAATCTGAGAAATTATGTGTCGGAGTTCTTATTAGGAATGAGAGTAATTAGAGATTGTTTGAGCCTTTGAGAAAGTCTTCTAGTGGCAAAAAAAAATATTTATAGCAGCAATACAGTAAAGGCCAGTGATATCCTAAATATCTACATATAAAAAATGGATTTTAAGTTGAATAATATTAGTTTTGAGCCAATTATCTTCAAAGTGAACTCATTCATGTATCAGGTTGGAAGACATGAAGGAGAGAGCAGAGACAGCAAGAAGATAAAATAAAGGCATTTACATACATACCAACCAATTCCTACCTATATAACACAAACTTTGCATTTTACATTTATACCACTCAAAATTTTAATATCAAGAAAAATTATCGCACTTTTAACTTTTAAAAGACGAAATACATCTTTTTTCATTTTCATGTATAGATAAGGTGGAATATATATAAAAATTAAAGTTTAGATGTTGGATATGTAAATGCATAAGAATTGAGTGGTATGCATGAAAATCAGGCACCGGCTTTTTTATAGTTGGATCATAGTAGGCTGATTTTGGCCCAATCAAATCAAACTTTAGTCCTAATTAAAAAGCATCTAACGACTACGGGCCTCATTTGAAAAATAAAATATTATTTTTAAAATAATTTAGAAATATTTAAGAAATTTAATATATAAAGTTGATATCTTACTACAATCCAACAAAATAAGCATCGATAAAGTGGGTAAATATTTACGTACGGAGAACGCGCGCAGCTGTCTGTGCGTAATCCCCTACTAATAGCCTCTCAATAACCTCTGCAAAGTTTATTGGGGGATTATTGCGGAGTTATTTCGGTGTTATTTAAAGTCAATATACTAACACCAGAGAAAATGTGAAAATGTAACCGCGGAATTTGAAGGTATAACCACAGAGGATACTGACTCCAAATAATGCCAAAATAACTCTGTAATAACCCCTCAATAATCCTCGCGGAGGTTACTGAGCGGTTATTGGGAGAGGATTATGTATGGAAAGCTGCATATGTTCTCTGTACGTAAATAGCGCTCCATAAAACGTGCCAATAAATTATTCCAAACACTCAAAAAAATCATCTGCACTTCAAGCTTAGAAATTTGCAATTACTTCACTCTATTTTTTTGGAAAACATTACATGCAATTTTCCTCCTGTTCGTTATTCAAGAGGAAAACAGGGTTATTTTCCTAAAAAATTTTTTACCTGGTGCCATTCTCATGAATAAACTCCCATGGGTGCTCTTCTTGGAATCCCCTTTCTTCTTTTGATTCTGTTCATCTTAATGGATGGAGTCTCATGTGCCGTTGGTGAGATGCAATCAAATGAAATATTGGAAAAAATAAACTTTGATTCCTCATTAATGGCGGCCTTTTTGGGGACTGAATGAGGCTTCAGAGGTTTTGACATTGAAGATGGTGATGATGTGGTCTTAAACAACTGCAAAACACAATTAAAGGCTTAGTTTATGCTTCAATAATTCAGCTTAATCATGCTATTATAAAAATAATTAAATCTGCATGATTCTTTCATTCCTATAAACCACATTGTTTATTTTGTTCTGTATTTTTTTTTCTTTTTTGGATTATAAAAAGTTTCATTTATGTCATTTTTCCTTATAAATGATATTATTTTGATATTATTTTATTATAAATAAAAATAATATTCTTACCTTCCATCCTTCTTATCACTTGAATTCCCCTCCTCTTGAGGAAAGAAAAAAAAAACTTTTTATATAGAAGGAATAAAATAACTTTTTCACTATATTTCTTCTCAATTAGATAAATTAAGCAACAAATTAGCTAACAAATTAATCATTCATTAAAAGGTTCTTGGAGTTAATAATTACAAGTTTTAAGCACTGAAATATTTATATTTCAAGTGTCATTATGGATAGAGTAACTTGCATTGCATGGTTGAATTTGATGGTTTTCATTCATTAATACTTCTAATTTTAATTATTTCTTTAATTCATCTAGAAGTCCTTTGGATTAACAAAAGTAAAACGAATGTTTTCATCATCACTAATTACAAACTTCAAAATTTATTTGAGGGCATACATATATAGATATATATATATATATATATATATATTTCAATTTGATTGTTCTTTAGTCATGGATCATAGTTATGAATAATATAACAGGAAATTTATAAGCATATCTTAAAATTCTTAGGTATTTACATATCTAACTCCTAAAATTTCTTGTTTGCATTTATGACACTTTGGTGTCAGATGCATGAATTAGCTAATTCTGCTTTCAAAAATCAAGTAAATTTGATATTTTTTATGTGATGTAAAAAAATTTGAGTGATTTACATGCAAATATAAAAATTTTAAGTGTTAGATACGTTAAAAATTGTGTGGCATGTATGTAAATGCCTTTATATAAGTGTAGATAGAGTCCTGACATATATATATATATATATATATATACATACATTTTTTAATTTCCTCCAAAGTATAAAACTTAAGAAAATAAAAGAAAATTTAAGAAAAATATATTCTAACCACAAAACCAGGTTGTTGAACTGCTTCCATTAGAAGCGACCAAACCACCCGCAGATAAAATTTCTTGTATCATTGTCTTAATTATTATTTTCTTCAAAAAATGTAAGAAATTTCTAGGAAAAGGATGAAACAAGAACAAAAATGCAAGAAAAAATTAAAAAAGCAGCCATTTTTAATTAATTTATTACCTTACAACCCAAGGAGCAGAAGCCGAATGCATCCNAGCGACCAAACCACCCGCAGATAAAATTTCTTGTATCATTGTCTTAATTATTATTTTCTTCAAAAAATGTAACAAATTTCTAGCAGAAGGATGAAACCAGAACAAAAATGTAAAAAAAAAAATAAAAAAAGCTGCCATTTTTAATTAATTCATTACCTTACAACCCAAGGAGCAGAAGCCGAATGCATCGAGCAGGCTTCTTCTGCAATTTCTGCAAGTATTTGTTGCCGCCGTTTTCCCCATCTTGGGCTGCAATCTCTCATTCAAAAACACGACCTTTGCTCCATTTATAACGTATGTCTGAATTCCAGAAATGTCAACTAAGTTCTGAATCTCTGCAACTCTGATCACATCATGATATGACGATCTCCTTATCTAATTCATTTCATATTGATTATATTGGCTGATTAGAGAGTTATAAAATGATTAGAAGAAATGAGAAAGACGGAGATAAGAACCTGAATGATTCTGTGATTGTAATGTTGGACGAGACAAGAGGAGCAGAGGGCGCCATTAGCGCAATCAATGCAGTACATATTGCATTCATTTCTGCTCAAGCCAGAGTGGAAGTCGCAAGGACTGAAGAAGGAGGTATGGAGCAAGGGGCTCAGCCATGGAGGCCAAAGGAGCTTCCTTTTCTCTTTTTCTGACATTTTTGTTCTGAAGTTCGAGGAATGAGGGAGGAAATGGGGAGAGAGAGGGAAGATGAAGGGCTGGAACTTAGAAGAACAATGAGAATAATGCAGAGGTGAGGGGCATAAAGATTTATGATGAGGTATAATCATGTTGCCATTTAAATATGATTGATGAGATCTTGAGCGCATTTTATTTTTGGGATAAAAAGGACAGGGGAACTCTAATAAGGAATAATTTTATTTGTGACAGTTTATTTAACCCTCTCTGTTATGATTTCTCTTATGTTTAAAACGTTCTAATTTCTTAAGTAATTTTGATTTTACATGTCTTTCTCATTTATTGGAATGATCCAGCTCAGATTGTAGATATAAACAATCAATTAGCAGTTTGCATGAAGAGTAATAATTGTTTACATTTATATTAACCATACCTAATTATTATCCCTCCCATCAAGGCGAGTATTTTCTGTCAAGATACCTGACGTACCTCTACGTGCGGTGCAAGTTATTCCTGAGTTATTTTCTGATTATTTCTACGTTATTTTCAATAATCTCGAAATAACCCAAAAATAAAGACCACGGGTTATAACTTAAGAATAGCAAGATTATGTCTAGATACCTGACGTACCTCTACGTGCGGTGCAAGTTATTCCTGAGTTATTTTCTGATTATTTCTAGGTTATTTTCAATAATTTCGAAATAACTAAAAAATAAAGACCACGGGTTATAACTTAAGAATACCAAGATTATATATTTAGTTTAAAATATATTAATTTTATGCCTAAGTTCTCAGCATAAAAAGAAAAAAAAATATTTAGAATGTGCCATGCTACACATGCAGAAACTCCCAAAAGTCTTAGGAAAATTATTGGAATAATGGAATGTAACTCTCGCCATTTTATAATTCAGCCGCCCCAATAATTCAACTGGTGTATTGAGCCTATGAGATAACTCTTCAAAGCAAGTAAATTAGCCAATCTGATAAATATTTCTCTCATTAAGATAAATTAGATTCAACATTAAGCACGTTAAATATTGAAGGATGAACAGCTATGTATGACTAATTAACTTGTCACAAATTTATTTACAAATGTCTATTTTGGCCAAAAAATTTTGCGACATGATGTGCTGATTGATAGAATTGATAGACTGGGGCAATCATTTTTTATCAGTTTTGGCCATTTTTCAGTTTTTTTTTTAATCATTAGGAACAATGATTAGGGGGACCCGGTACAATAACCCAAGTCAAGCCTGGCTCAAAAAAGTTAAATTCAAATTGACATGATTAAATTTTGGGTTGGGACGTTTCGCCCGATTTAAGTTTTTGAAATTGAGGCGCCCACTTAAAGTTGACCCACTAACGAACCTAAACTTGATTTGCTAAGACACAATTGACTCAAAGGTCTAATATGTTGTGGAATATTCACCGCATATGATCCACATGTACCCTGCACAGGACCCCTACCTTAAAGGAAAGTAGCAATCCAAATCTCTCCAACTAAATATCCTCTTGTCCACAACAAACTCTGATTTTGCATTAGCACTATATATATTTATCAATTTTGTAATAGTGTGGGTGTTGATTCATCAATTATTTCTTAATAGATGAGTATTCCATGCACTTTCTATCTAGATTCTACTTACCTTTAATACTAGTAAATACTACTTCTAGTGTTTTGCAACTCGAATCTGTACTTCTTCCATCTCTTCTCTATCCAAAGTTAACACATATTCTCAACAATGGATACAGCCAGCTCGCAATCCAACACGAGCCAACTCAACCATTCACCTCTATTGGAGCATACCCTCATACCAACTCAATTAAGTTCCTAATATCTAAATTAAGAATATAATCAACATTCAACTTAACCTAAGAAATCATATTATCTGGTCTCTCAGGTGCTTAAAATCTTTCATAAAAATAAATTTGCAGGTTCTCTTGAGGGCATAACTTTATGCCCTCCAAAACTAATCATTTTAGAAGATGGATAAATCACACCAAACAATGACTACAACAAGTAGATGTTAATTAACCAGAATCTTGCAGCAGCCCTATACTCTATGATCTTTCCTTCTCTATTGTCCTATGTTCTCACTCTCAACACTTGAAGACAATTTTGGACAATCATTGAAAGGAGGTTGCAATCAACCAACCAATCAAAAGTGATTCAACTAAAAAGATGAGCTACACCACACATTCATTAATATCCAAATCATGACTCAATGCCTCTTTACCATGAAATCAAAAATTGATGTCATAGCTACAATGGAAGCTCCTATCTAAGTTGATGACATCATCGATGATGCTCTAGTTTGCCAACTTCCATCTTACCAAGCTTTCAAAAGAACTATTCACACAAACCTTCAACCAATAAGTCTAGATGACCTATACTTTTCTTATATGCAATGAAGAGACCAACCGCTTAAGGTGAACTGCAAAAGATCTATAGCACTTCTAAGCTACTGAACAAAACTCAACTCTTCTAACAACTAAAGGTAGTGAAAGAGGTCTCTCATATTAATCTTCTCAAGGGCGTGCAAATACTTATGTCACCAAGTCATCTAGCTCAGGTTACCACATTAATTTAAGAGGTCTCGGCATCCTCTCATACACTGGTACATTTGTGCCAAATCAATTATCACTCAGCACAAAGTGTTAGTGCATACTTGACCTACCATATGATTACAATCCACTTGTTACACAAGCTCTCACTAGCATCGCATTGATCAATCATCAAACATAGTTTACTAATTAGATATTATATATTGGTGCAACTTTATGTCTCACCTCAAATGCTAACTAGATTCAAGTAGTTCAATCTTATCATGGTTCACAACATGTGTTGTTTGATGACAAGAACCCACTACCATTTCAATAAAAAAGAATCCACAATTCGATTAGTAAGCTTCTACTCTCCAAAATTCTCTATGTCCTAGATCTATACTATAACTTACTCTCCATTCACAATTTAACTCATGATAATGATTATTCTGTTATATTTAATGCAAATGGTACACCATCCTAGACCTAATGACCAACAAGCAACTACTTAAGGGATCCTTACATAATGGGTTTAACCATGTCCATCTACCTTCTCAACCATGCTATCAACCTCCAAATTTGCTCTCTTATTGACCAGCTCATTCATGATCTTTCTCACCAATTTTTGGGACTTCTCATAGGCATTTCACTTAATAAAGAGTCATCATTCACCTTTCTCAACTCCAACTTCTCATAACTACAAATTAATTAAACCTATTTACTCTAATCTTTAGAGTTCATCTCAACTATTTCAAATAATGGCTATCATTACTATTTTGTGTTCATTGATTAATATTCTTGATACTCTTGGGTGCTTCCACTATGAGCTGAATAAGAAAAAATCAGTATTTATCAGATTTAAAATAATGGTTGAACAAATATTCTTCACATCTATTAAATTCCTTCACAAATATGGAGAATATTAATACCTTAAAAAAACTCTTAAAATTTTACTTTTAAATTGGGGTATTCTCCTTCAAAGCAGTTGCCCATACACAACCCGACAAAATGACTTAGCCAAGCACAAACATTGCATTTAATAAAAACATTTCACACATGACTTCTAGATGCAGAAATACCACATTCCTTTAATATATATGCCTTGCTTATAGCCAATTATCTCATAAATCTCCTACCTTCATCAGCGATAGAAAAAATCACTAAATAAACTATTATACTACTAATCACCAAATTATGCCCAACCCAATTTTTTTGGTTTCAAGCGCTTTCTATGGCTCAAATCCCTCTCACACAGTAAGTTATCACCTCAAGCAATTTTCTGCATCTTCAATGGATGCAACCTTCAACAAAAGGTACACAAATCCTATGATTCACTCTTCTGCAAAACCTTCTTATATCGTCATGTTATCTTTTGAGAAGACAACCTTCCCTACAAAGTGTCCACCATATTATCTTGTCAACCAAACATCACTTTCTCACCACCCCTCTTATTATGGTGCCACTTGCCAGAGTTCTCCTACATCTAAAGTCTAATAATAATTCCCCTTTGCAAACACCCCCCACAACATCATGATACCCAAGCAAAATTCATCATTAGCACATATGCTCTGTGAATTCCTTAATCCACACATCAAACAACACCTACAAATTTAAAACACATAAACTATCCATCTGAATCCACTCACCATAACATGTTCACTAGATCCCAAATGAGTCATATCAAATAAAAAAGAAATTATTAGAAGCTTAATTCACATCTCTACCCAGTCAGACATGATTTGTGACTCTAGTCATTTGTGCTACACACTTGAGGAAACATGTTAAATGAGGTTATGGCTCTTTAACAACAAAGCACATGGGATCCAGTGCCAAATTTGTCTCATAAAAAACTCTTGAGAAGCAAATGGACTTTTAAGATAGAGTATAATTTAGATGGTACTATTGTTCGCCTAAAAGCTTGACTCGTAGATTAAGAATTTAAACAAGGATACAATACTGATTTTATAAGACATTTTGAGTCATGTAGCTAAGCGACCTACCATTACGAAACCAATTACAATTGCATTAAATCATATTTGGAAAATCCATCAACTTGGTGTCTTAAATGTATTTATACATGTTACACTTGATGAGAAGGTATACATGGCACAACCATAAGGGTTCCACAATACATAATATTCAAATCATGTATGCCTTCCTTAAAAGGCAATCTATGGCTTTAAACAAGCCCCTAGATGTTTGTTAGATGCTCAAATTGAACAACTAAAACAATTGGGATTCACTAATCATAGGAAATGAAAATAAGGAAATTGCATATCTCATAAGTACCCTACAACACTTTCTACATGTGACATATAGACAACCTTTCTTACTTTCTAGGAATTCATTCTACTCTTACATGCAAAGGAATTCATGCCAAACCAAGCATCTCACAGGTCCTCTACAAAAAGCTTTAATGTCTACTTGGAGACCTCTCTCCAATCCCATTAGACTAAAACAAGGCCAAAAGAACTATGTAGAATCTTCTACATACCTTTAACTAGTTTGATCACTTCAATACCAAACAATTACTCGACCAGTTATCTTCTTTACACTGAACATATTAAGTCAACATATGCATCAACCAACCACTTAAAATTCACCATTAACAACTTAAGTGGTTATTCCAATATCTTCATTGCACTATGCTTTAACATTCTCATTTATGTAACTCAATTACAATTTATTGTTTTTTTAGGCTCAGATTTGGCAAGTGGCCAAGCTGACCAAAAAGCTATCTCAGGCTACTGTGCTTTCCTAGGCTCAAGCATCGTTTCCTAGTATGTAATGGAGCAACGAACTATTACTCAATCTTCAACAGAAGCCGAATAAAGTGCACTAGCTGCTGCTGCACAACTGCCATAATTTGACTAAGAAGAATTCTAAAAAAATTAATACACCACAAATGTCACCCTCCCCTCTCTTTTGGGATAATGTCTCAGCTATAGCCTAAGCTAGCAACCTAGTTTTTCATGCAAAAAACTATATACAATAAAGTTGACCATAATTTTATCAAAGACTCTATTTGAGCCAAAACTATCATTGTCTAACTTTTTTGAACTCAAGATCAACTAGTAGATGTTTTTTACCATGGTGTTATCCATGGCTAGATTCATCACCATCAAAAACAAGCTAATTAGTCAACTATATCCATAGCTTGTTGGGGATTGCTATGGAATATTCACTTCATATGATGCCCATGTATTTTGCAGATGACCACTATCTTATAAGAAACCAGTAATATGGCTCTCTCTAAGTGAATATCCNTATATATATATATATATATATATATATATATATATATATATATATATATATATATATATATATATATATATATTATATACCTTAGTCATATAATAGTGTGGGTGTTGATTCATCTCAATTAATTATTAAGATATGAATATTCCTAACAATTTTTATTTGTACTTCCTTTATCTTCAAGACTAGTAAATATTTTTTCTAGTGTTATACATGATATACCTTGTAAAAAGAAGTTGTGTGAATCAATTTATGGGTGGGTTTTGTGTTAGATTTACTGGCCTGTTTAATAAAAGGTTCAAATTTAGGCCATCTAAATTGAGTCATGCCAAACACGACTAGATTCGTTAACTAGAATTGACACTNAGTGTGGGTGTTGATTCATCTCAATTAATTATTAAGATATGAATATTCCTAACAATTTTTATTTGTACTTCCCTTATCTTCAAGACTAGTAAATATTTTTTCTAGTGTTATACATGATATTCCTTGTATAAAGAGGTTGTGTGAATCAATTTATGGGTGGGGTTTGTGTTAGATTTACTGGCCTGTTTAATAAAAGGTTCAAATTTAGGCCATATAAATTGAGTCATGCCAAACACAACTAGATTCGTCAACTAGAATTGACACCCTAATAAATGAAGAATCTTTATTTGCACATCTAGTTGAATAGTGATGTCAAATGAGCTCATATTCACTCCCTTTTTTTATAGAGATTTAACCATTATGTTCTCATTTGATTTTTATATTTCTATGTTAATCAATACGTGGTGAAATACTAGCAATTATTATCGGTTGGATGGTCTTTGAGCTGGATAAATGAACTTTATCTAGCTTGAAATTTATTCCTTCAAGATCTCGTTAAGCCAAATTAATGGGGATTTCATTTTGAGTAAATTTAGAAACAAAATAAAGCCAAGCCAATTTCCTTCTTTCCATCCTTCATATGTCACATAAAAGTGATGTTGGAAAAGAACAAACATTAAAATAATTATGTGATGCCCCATCTTATGAGAATATAATAACATATATAAGATTCAAATTGCTAATTTGAATTTATTTATACATAGAAGACTCAAATTCATAATTTTAAACAAACTTCTAAAATCATTATCAACTGATACCTACTTATATTTCTCAAACTTTTTAAAAACTTCTTTAATAAATTTATATAATTAATAGAGATTAGTTAAAATTTTATATATATATTTCTCTACCTCACTAAACTCCATGAGAATCTTTTTCATGATTTGAGTTTTACATATCTTTTTCCATAAAACCAAAGCTTGTCAATTAAACATCCATTTTTTTTTTCAACCCTGGTTGACTCATAATCAAACACACACTATACACATTGCAAATTATAATGTTAAGCCTCTTCTCCACAGCTGAGCTATACATGAAATTATTAGAGCCCTCATTGATTTAAAGTCTTGGACAAGTGGACAATAATTGACTACAACCTATAACCCTCTATCAAACTCATACACCAAAAGAATAAACAAACTTTTTGAATAATTTGCATAATTGAAATGAAAGACACAACCACTACATCAATGATGTAGCCTATGTGGACATGAAATTGAAAAAAAGACTAAAGAAAAATGATAAATAGTTGTTTAATTTGATTAAAAAAAGGTATTTGGAGAGATTTGTAACTATAATATTTATAATAATTCATGTAGAAGTAGGCCATCGTCATGGTTGTTGAGCTCCCCCTCTTCCAAACCATCCAACACCTAACAAAAATTTATGGCGAAGGAAATCATGAATTATTAGTTTTTCAGCTTCTCAAGAACGAATTATAGACCAAATAAAATATCATAGCTGCAGAAAGTTTTTTAGACTGAATGAGATGCCTCATATTATTTGGCTTATGTTCCTAACTTTTGCCGTCAAAGTTACTCTATCATAGAATATGTTCTAACTTCTCCATAATAATCATTTATTAGAATATAAGGCACCCGAAACATTGCTATTTACAAATTAGTCTTAGAGTTATATTATTAAATGCTGAGGAGACCAATGATTACTTGTTGGCCATGTATTATAATAGCTCTATGATGAAGCCTCTTTATAAATTCAAACACCCTCATGGCTTCAAGACTTTTGATAACTTCATATCTAAATTGTAAAGGTAAATAAGTAAGCTTTATTTTGTTTAATATGGGCAAATAACTTGGGTTGGATGGGTTCATTTTTTTTTTGTTTTTGTTGTATTTTGGGGCTTTGTCAGTGTTTAACGTTTCTCCAATTGGAGTAAGTTGATGGATGTAGCCGAAAGTTGATGAATTTATAAATTTGAATGCAAATGCTCATTCGACTATCCAAACTCATACTTGATGCATGAATACTTTGCTATAAATTGTTGTGGAGTGTTCGACACACGTCAAATAAGGACATGTTTTCGACACCCGTCCGACAAATGTCAGACATGTATGTTGCGTGTCTAATTTACAATAAAAATTTGACAAGTGTGTCCTTAAAATTATAATTAAAATTAATAAATGATATCAACATATATTATGAAATATTAACTTTTGATGTTTTATATTGCGTCAAATAACTTATTTATTTTTTGTATGTAACATTTAAAAAATTATTGGTGATCATATTCCTTCAATTTTGTCAAAGTTTAATTACTTATTATTATTTTTATTTTATTTGATACTTTTCATAATTTTTAAGTTTTTTTCTTATTGTCCTGATTAATGAATAATATGATAATCATTTATCTTTTTCTACATTCTTAAATTTCATTATTCTTTCATCTTTGTAATATTAAGGTTATTATTTATTTATTTTATCTTTATTTAATTTATATTATATTATTTTGAAAATTATAACACACATACACTGGTGTGTGTCTATGTATATGTATAATGTCAAAGGCGTATCAATGTTTTACTTGCCGAGCGTCAATGTTGTATTGTGTCAATGTTCTCATGCCTATATCAGTACATCCTAGCTCTACATAACGCCTTCAAGATTTGTTGAAGTTATTGGGGACATAAGTCTAGCATGTTTACATATAAAATATGCTTCTCTAAGTCTATTACTAAAGCTATTCTTTATGGTATTTCAAAACTCAAATTCTGTTCCCTTTTGTTATAATTAGATCCAAGTAGCGAAACAAATTAAAACTTTGTTCAAAAAAAGTGATTAATGGCCATATGAAATTTGAGCCATTTGGATGTTTGAGAATGATAGTGGGTTATTCAGAATTTATGTTGGTTTTTTTCAATTCTCTCTTATTGTTTTCCAACTTCTATCATTTTAGTCAGTTTAATTTTTCGTCTTTTGTCATTTTGTCATCCACTGGGATTTCTTTTTATGTTCTAAATGATGTATATCTCCTTCAATTGAGTTGTTGTACTGACATCCCAAGATAATACACTTATTCCAATTGTGGACTGATGTATGATATGATTGTGTGAAACTCTTTTATTTGAACCCAATCTAATTTTTGCAAAACATTTCCTAGTGAATTTTTTTTTTTTTCATTTACTAGAGCTTACTCTTCTTTTAACTATAGCTTTTTAGGTCAAGCTAAATAGTTCAATTGAAAGTATTAGCTATTATTTTTAGGGTTTTTATGTAGTACTCTTATTTTTGTTATACTTATTTTGTAGCTACACTTTTTATTTTGTTTAATTTATTTGGGCGTCAACTCTCACTTCTGTAAAAAAGAAGTTGCCTCTCTTTGTGCAAGTTTTTTAAATGGTTATTTTGTTAAAAGTAAGATTTAATAAAACTTGAAAGAATTAAAAACAAAAAATTCTTTGACATAATAACTGTTAAATCTAGTTACTTTTTTATAAACTATTTGGCTGTTTGTTTAAAATTTATAANCATTCACCTTTCTCAACTCCAACTTCTCATAACTACAAATTAATTAAACCTATTTACTCTAATCTTTAGAGTGCATCTCATATTATTTCAAAGAATGGTTATCATTATTATTTTGTGTTCATTGATAAATATTCTTGATACTCTTGTGTGCTTCCACTATGAGCTAAATAAGAAAAAAATCAGTATTTATCATATTTAAAATAATGGTTGAACAAAAATTCTTCACATCTATTAAATTCCTTCAGAAAGATGGAGAAGATTAATACCTTAAAAAAACTCTTAAAAATTTACTTTTAAATTGGGGTATTCTCCTTCAAAGCAGTTGCCCATACACAACCCGGCAAAATGACTTAGCCAAGCACAAACATTGCATTTAATAAAAACATTTCACACATGACTTCTAGATGCAGATATACCTCATTCTTTTAATATATTCGCCTTGCTTACAGCCAATTATCTCATAAATCTCCTACCTTCATCAGTGATAAAAAAAATCACNAAACATTGCATTTAATAAAAACATTTCACACATGACTTCTAGATGCAGATATACCTCATTCTTTTAATATATATGCCTTGCTTACAGCCAATTATCTCATAAATCTCCTACCTTCATCAGTGATAAAAAAAATCAATAAATAAACTATTATACTACCAGTCACCAAATTATGCCCAACCCAATTTTTTTGGTTTCAAGTGCTTTCCATGGCTCAAATCACTCTCACACAGTAAGTTATCACATCAAGCAATTTTTTGCATCTTCAATGGATGCAACCTTCAACAAAAGGTACACAAATCCTATGACTCACTCTTCTGCAAAACCTTCTTATCTCGTCATGCTATCTTTCGAGAAGACAACCTTCCCTATAAAGTGTCCACCATATTATCTTGTCAACCAAACATCACTTTCTCACCACCCCTCTTATTATGGTGCCACTTGCCAGAGTTCTCCTACATCTACAGTCCAATAATAATTCCCCTTTGCAAACACCCTCCACAACATCATGATACAAAAGCAAAATTCGTCATTAGCACATATGCTCTGTGACTTCTCTAATCCACACATCAAACAACACCTACAAATTTAAAACACATAAACCATCCGTCCAAACCCACTCACCATAACATGCTCACTAGATCCCAAATGAGTCATATCAAATAAAAAAGAAATTCTTAGAAGCTTAATTCACATCTCTACCCAGTCAGACATGATTTGTGACTCCATAGCCATTTGTGTTGCACACTTGAGGAAACTTATTTTAGATGAGGTTATGACACTTTAACAACAAAACACATGGGATCTGGTGCCAAATTTGTCTCATAAAAAACTCTTGAGAAGCAAATCAACTTTTAAGATAAAGTTTAATTTAGAAGGTACT
>JXCR01123084.1:206297-224513 GCA_002079205.1 Phalaenopsis hybrid cultivar | reverse complement strand
AAGCAGTAATATGGCTCTCTCTAAGTGAATATCATTTTCTCCATAACAAACTCTGTTTTTTTATTAGCACTAGCACTATATATATATATATATATATATATATATATATATATATTATACCTTAGTCATATAATAGTGTGGGTGTTGATTCATCTCAATTATTTATTAATATATGAATATTCCTAACAATTTTTATTTGTACTTCCTTTATCTTCGAGACTAGTAAATATTTTTTCTAGTGTTACACATGACATACCTTGTATAAAGATGTTGTGTGAATCAATTTATGGGTGGGGTTTGTGTTAGATTTACTGACCTGTTTAATAAAAGGTTCAAATTTAGACCATATAAATTGAGTCATGCCAAACACGACTAGATTTGTTAACTAGAATTGACACCCTAATAAATGAAGAATCTTTATTGGCACATCTAGTTGAATAGTGATGTCAAATGAGCTCATATTCACTCCCTTATTTTTTAGAGATTTAATCATTATGTTCTCATTTTCTTTTTATATTTCTATGCTAATCAATACATGGTAAAATACTAGCAATTATTATCGGTTGGATGGTCTTTGAGCTGGATAAATGAACTTTATCTAGCTTTAAATTTATTCCTTCAAGGTCTCGTTGAGCCTAATTAATGGGGATTTCATTTTGAGTAAATTTAGAAGCAAAATGAAGCCAATTTCCTTCTTGNAATTATTATCGGTTGGATGGTCTTTGAGCTGGATAAATGAACTTTATCTAGCTTTAAATTTATTCCTTCAAGATCTCGTTAAGCCAAATTAATGGGGATTTCATTTTTAGTAAATTTAGAAACAAAATGAAGCCAATTTTCTTCTTGCCATCCTTCATATGTCACATAAAAGTGATGTTGGAAAACAACAAACATTAAAATAATTATGTGATGCCCCATCTTATGAGAATATAATAACATATATAAGATTCAAATTGCTAATTTGAATTTATTTATACATAGAAGACTCAAATTCAGAATTTTAAACAAACTTCTAAAATCACTATCAACTGATACCTACTAATATTTCTGAAACTTTTTAAAAACTTTTTGATAAATTTATATAATTAATAGAGATTAGTTATAATTATATATGTATATATATACATTTCGCTACCTCACTAAACTCCATGAGAATCTTTTTCATGATTTGAGTTTTACATTTTCTTTTCCATAAAACCTTAGCTTGTCCATTAAACATCCATTTTTTTTTCAACCCTAGTTGACTCATAATCAAACACACAAACACACACTACATACATTGCAAATTATAATGGCAAGCCTCTTCTCCACAGCTGAGCTATACATGAAATTATTAGAGTCCTCATTGATTTAAAGTCTTGGCAAGTGGACAATAATTGACTACAACCTATAACCCTCCATCAAACCCATACACCAAAAGAATAAACAAACATTTTGAATAATTTGCAGAATTGACATGAAAGACACAACCACTACATCAATGATGTAACCTATGTGGACATGAAATTGAAAAAAAGACATAAGAAAAATGATAAATAGCNGAGTCCTCATTGATTTAAAGTCTTGGACAAGTGGACAATAATTGACTACAACCTATAACCCTCTATCAAACTAATACACCAAAAGAATAAACAAACTTTTTGAATAATTTGCAGAATTGAAATGAGAGACACAACCACTACATCAATGATGTAACATATGTGGACATGGCATTGAAAAAAAGACAAAAGAAAAATGATAAATAGTTGTTTAATTTGATTAAAAAAAGATATTTGGAGAGATTTGTAACTATAATATTTATAATAATTCATGTAGAAGTAGGCCATCGTCATGGTTGTTGAGCTCCCCCTCTTCCAAACCATCCAACACCTAACCAAAATTTATGGCGAAGGAAATCATGAATTATTAGTTTTTCAGCTTCTCAAGAACTAATTATAGGCCAAATAAAATATCNCACCTAACCAAAATTTATGGCGAAGGAAATCATGAATTATTAGTTTTTCAGCTTCTCAAGAACGAATTATAGGCCAAATACAACACTATAGTTGCAGAAAGTTTTTTAGACTGAATGATGAGATGCCTCATATTATTTGGCTTATGTTCTTAACTTTTGCCGTCAAAGTTACTCTATCATAGAATATTTTCTAACTTCTCCATAATAATCATTTATTAGAGTATAGGGCACCCGAGACATTGCTATTTGCAAATTAGTCTTAGAGTTATATTATTAAATGCTGAGGAGACCAATGATTACTTGTTGGCCATGTATTATATAATAGCTCTATGATGAAGCCTCTTTATAAATTCAAACACTCTCATGGCTTCAAGACTTTTGATAACTTCATATCTCAATTGTAAAGGTAAATAAGTATGCTTTATTTTGTATAATATGGGCAAATAACTTGGGTTGGACGTGTTCANCCTCTTTATAAATTCAAACACTCTCATGGCTTCAAGACTTTTGATAACTTCATATCTCAATTGTAAAGGTAAGTAAGTATGCTTTATTTTGTATAATATGGGCAAATAAGTTGGGTTGGATGGGTTCATTTTTTTGGTTTTTGTTGTATTTTGGGGCTTTGTCAGTGTTTAACGTTTCTCCAATTCGAGTAAGTTGATGGATGTAGCCGAACATTGTGCTATAACTCTCATGTCTGAAAATTTGAATGCAAATGCTCATTCGACTATCCAAACTCATAATATGTTGCATGAACACTTCGCTATGAATTGTTGTGGGGTGTTCGACACAAGTCAAACATGGACATGTTTTCGACAAATGTCAGACATGTATGTTGTGTGTCTAATTTAAAATAAAAATTCGNTTTGTTGTATTTTGGGGCTTTGTCAGTGTTTAACGTTTCTCCAATTGGAGTAAGTTGATGGATGTAGCCGAACGTTGTGCTATAGCTCTCATGTCTGAAAATTTGAATGCAAATGCTCATTCGAGTATCCAAACTCGTACTTGATGCATGAACACTTCGCTATAAATTGTTGTGGGGTGTTCGACACACGTCAAACATGGACATGTTTTCGACACTCGTCCGACAAATGTCAGACATGTCTGTTCTGTATCTAATTTAAAATAAAAATTCAGCACGTGTGTCGTTAAAACTATAATTAAAATTAATAAATGATATCAAAATATATTATGAAATATTAAATTTTGATGATTTATATTGCGTCAAATAACTTATTTATTTTTTGTATGTAACATTTAAAAAATTATTGGTGATCATATTCCTTAAATTTTGTCAAAGTCTAATTACTTATTATTTTTTTATTATATTTGATACTTTTCATAATTTTTAACTTTTTTTTCTTATTATCTTGATTAATGAATAATATGATAATCATTTATCTTTTTTTCATTCTCAAATTTCATCATTCTTTCATCTTTGTAATATTAAGGTTATTATTTATTTATTTTATCTTTATTTAATTTATATTATATTATTTTGAAAATTATAACACTCACACACACACACTCGTGTGTGTCTATGTATATGTATAATGTCAAAGGCGTATCAATGTTTTACTTCCCTAGCGTCAATGTTGTATTGTGTCAATGTTCTCATGCCTATATCAGTACATCCTAGCTCTACATAACTCCATCAAGAGACATAAGTCTAGCATGTTTACATATAAAATATGCTTCTCTAAGTCTATTACTAAAGCTACTCTTTATGGTATTTCAAAACTCAAATTTTGTTCCCTTTTGTTATAATTAGATCCAAGTAGCAGAAAAAATTAAAACTTTGTTCAAAATAAGTGATTAATGGCCATATGAAATTTGAGCCATTTGGATGTCAGAGAATGATGGTGGGTTATTTAGAATTTATGTTGATTTTTTTCAATTCTTTGTTATTGTTTTCCAACTTCTAACATTTTAGACATTCTAGTTTTTCATCTTTTGTCATTTTGTCATCCAGTGGGATTTCTTTTTATGTTCTAAATGATGTATATCTCCTTCAATTAAGTTGTTGTGCTTATATCCCAAGATAATACACTTCTTCCAATTGTGGACTGATGTATGATATGATTGTGTGAAACTCTAATTTTTGCAAAACATTTCCTAGTAATTTTTTTTTTCATTTACTATAGCTTACTCTTCTTTTAACTATAGCTTTTTAGGTCAAGCTAAAAAGTTCAATTGAAAGTATTAGCTATTATTGTTAGGGTTTTTATGTAGTACTCTTATTTTTGTTATACTTATTTTGTAGCTACACTTTTTATTTTGTTTAATATATATACATACAACTCTTTGTGCAAGTTTTTTAAATGGTTATTTTGATAAAAGTAAGATTTAATAAAACTTGAAAGAATTAAAAACAAAGAATTCTTTGACATAATAACTGTTAAATATAGTTACTTTTTTATGAACTATTTGGCTGTTTGTTTAAAATTTATATTTAGTTATAGATAAGCTTAAATTCATTAAAATCCTTAAATTGTAAGGTTAAATATTGAATTTAATCAATAATCAAGATTAAAAGGTTTGAAGTCTCAAAAGTTCTTTTTAATAGCTTTTAAGTAAGATCTTTCTTGAATCATGCTTAAAATAGGATTTAAAACAACTGCTTATTTTTTGAGGATGATCAATCACATTTCTATCAGTGAGGGTTGTGGTAGATTTATTTAGAGTATATATATATATATATATATATATACATACACATATATGTATGTATGTATGTATGTATGTATGTACTTCAATAAAGGAATGGTTCGAGACTATTATACGAGTCTTAGTCATCCCTCATGCACCAAAGAATTCGAGTATCATACCCTACACACGGGAGGAATTAAACCGCAGATCATAGGGGACTTACAACTGACAAGCAGATATCGGACCAACTGATTGGAGTATGCGATATATATATATATATATATATATATATATATAGACACACACACACACACAAACACACACACACATACACACACACACACACACACAAACACACATATATATATATATACATGTATCTACATGTATATACGTGTCGAAGCCGTGGCCTGTTGGTTGGTGGGGTTCACTGTAAGTCCTCTCAGGTCACTGGTTCGATCCCCAGTGGCAATGGGTTCTCGAATATTTAGACACATGGCAGAGGCTCTCATCATGAGGCCTAGCGCATGGGAAATCAGTATTTGGGCCTCTACCAAATACTAATTTTTTTTTAAAAAAAATTAAAATAATTAAAATAATTAAAATATAAAAAATAAATAAAATAAAAAATACATATATACATGTATATATATACATGTATATATATACACACATGTACATGTATATACTTACATGTATATATATACATGTGTGTATTTACATTCATGTATATATATACATGCATAGATGTACATGTATGTGTGTGTGTGTGTGTGTGTGTGTGTGTGTGTGTGTACAAACATACATACATGTACATGTATGTATATAGATACAAGTACATGCATGTAGGGGCATGTATGTACATGTATGTATGTGCATTTATATAGATTAGTTTTCTATGACAATAACTCCATATCTTCTTAAAATTTTCAAGATAATTTTAAGTGATACAAATGACACTGACTTTTCTCCAATAAAATAAATGACACTCACCAGTATACTCCAATATCTATAAAGTATTATTAACCTCATTTTTTATGAGGTCTAATTTCTCCTTTCCAGAAGCCTGAAATCTAGCCATAGAATTTTCTGGTTGACTACCCTATAAGACTTAGTTAATGGAGCCTTCCCACATAGATATTTCAAACACTTATTTACTCCTCTCTTGAAGTCCAACCTGGATGGTCACAAGCCCCCAAATTTCATTTGGGATGGTTAACACCAACAAGTGGAGACTCAAGAGTGAGTTCCACTAAGTTCAATTCAGCTTTAGAGTTACCATGGGTGACTTGGTTTTGGTCATAACCCACACACACACTTGAGTCCATCACAACTTCCATTCTTTTGGAATCCCATTCATGCCTAAACCCTTCCTAAAATCCTAAAATCCTAAAGTCATTCATGCCTAAACCCTTCCTCCACTCTTTTGGAAGCCCATGTGGGTGGTCCCTAAGCCCTTAGCCTTTGCCTTCGGCTAAGGGTGACTAAGACCAACATTTGGAGGTTTCAAAATGGAGCTTTCCCATTGGTTTCATGGCACCATGAAGGAAATTTCATGACCAACATATCCAATGAGCTTCAATTCCACCAAAACACCCAACTTTGATCTTCAACCCCCAAACTTACCCAAAATTATCAAAATGCCCTTGAAACCCTAAAATGCTCCGAATGCCCCAAAATCCTAAATTCTTACAAAAAAATCATTTTTAACCATTCCAAATCACTCAAATTGTCCAAAGTAGCACTATTTTTCCAAAATTCTTGAAACACCCCATATTTGGCCAAAATTACCAAAATGCCCCTCATGTTAAAAAATTCCCCAAAACCTCCTAATTCACTCCAAACATCCCCTAGATCAATCTCAACCACCCAACAAACCCAATTGTACTCAAATCCACCAAAATCAACCAAAATTCTCAAATTGCCCCTAAAAGCCCTAAAGTCCCTAAATCACCCCCAATTCCATTCAAAATCATTTTAAACTTCCCTAATTTCAAATCCACATCAAAATTCACCATGTCCAAGCCTAATTGAAACCAAATGCCTTAATTAAACCCAATTTTAAACACAATATCTAAGTTCAAGTCAACTACTCCAAGATTGAACCCAACTCCAAAATGCACAAAATTGAGCAATGTAATCACTTCAATTTCATAAGATTTGTTTTTAAACCCCTCATGACATTTTTTTAGACCAATTTGAACTCTCAATTGGTTTAAATCTAAGCCCAATCCAAGCCCAAACTCAAATTTAAGCTTAAACCACATTTTGAACCTAAATTCAAAGTTTAACCTAACCTTTTGGATTAACCAAGGGCTTAATTATCTATGTCATACTTATGCCCTCTATGATGCTAGTCATATCACTTAGCCCAACCTACTTGGTGTCATGAACCAAGGGTCCCCCAAATCATGGAACCTTTTCCTAATTTTGGCTAAACCCACTTACACATGTCATCAACCATCAAGCCCCCAAGGTTATCTCCATTTAAACCTCCTCTGATCTTTCCTGAGCCAGCTAGCACCTACTCTGGCATGGTCGGCCGCCCTAGTTGCTGAAAAACCCAAAACCGAGAAGCATCCACCATAGCTCAAATAAATTGGCCAATTGCGTCGCTCGGCTCTCCACTTAGGAAGCACTTTGCACCCTTTGGCTTGACCTTCTGTTGAGGAACCCCCTGAAGTTGAGATGAAGGTGCTTCCCACACACTTAAAGTATGTCTATTTAGAGAATTCATCTACATTACCAGTTATCATGTCCTCAAATTTGACTCATTTATATGATGAGAAATTAAAGGATATTTTGAAGAATTATAAAAAAAGCTTTCGGATGGACCAATGCAAATATTGAGGGGATTAGTCTTCTTATTTTTTATGCATAGAATCCTATGGAAGATGGTTATAAACCCTGGGCAAATCCTTAAAAAATATTAAATCCAATTATAAAATAATTTTTCAAAAATGAAATATTGAAATGACTTGATGTAGGTATTATCTATCTTATATCAGATAGTTCCTAGGTTAGTCATATTCACTGTGTTCCTAAGAAAGAAGGAGTAACAGTAACCATTGATGAATAAAATGAACTAATTCCAACTAAAGTTTTCGTTGGGCGATGAGTATGTATAGACTATAAGAAATTAAATTATGTAACCAAGAAAAATCACTTTCCTTTACTCTTTCTGGATCTAAAGTTGGATAGGCTAGCAACAAGTACCTATGGCTAGCATCAAGTACTCTTTCTGGGTAACACCAAGTACTCTTTTTAGGTGACGAGTATGACATCCATATTTTGCTTTCTAGATGGATAGTCTAAGTATCACCAAATTCCTATAGCTAGATCAAGAAAATATAACATTTACAAGTTCTTATGGTACTTTCGCTTTTTGAAGAATGCGTTTTGGGTTGTGTAACGCACCTGCTACATTTTAGTGATGTATGAGGTTTGAATTTTGTGACCTGATTGGAAAAGGAATTGAGGTTTTTTTATGGATGTCTTTTCAGTGTTTGGACCATCATTTGATTCTTGTTTAGATCATTTAGCAAAGTTGTTCAAATGATGTGAAGAAACCAACTTGGTTCTCAATTGGGAGAAGAGTCAATTTATAGTTTTAGGAGGAATCATATTAAGGCATAAAATGTTTGCAAAAGGCATGCAATTAGACCCAGCAAAGATCCAAGTAATTGAAAAAGTACCTGCTCATATTACTGTGATACCTATGGAGGAAAGATTAAGGTATTCATATTGAAATAGTGGGCGAAGGAAAATTAGTCCATAGGGCAATGCAAATACATAGGGAAATAATCTTTAACTGGTTTAAACTGGGGTTTAAGAAATTAAAAGTAGTTTAACCAAACTTTTTTATGCACTTGTGAGAGTGTAAAGAAGAGAATTGCTCCTATTTGTCACTAGCCACATATGCAACTTAAAGTTTTTTGTTCTTGTGCACCAATTAAATCATTGCAAGGTAGGGTAGTTTTATATCTTGATTTTCACCAGTTAATTATATTTAGTAGAATTGCATTAGGAGTAAATCAGTAAGATTAGTGAGAATTTGGTAGGACTAGTAATCATAATAAAAATCAACTTTATTTCCAAGCTAAGAACTAAACCTAGTAAGCTAGAACTTCTAATAAGTTTAACTGCCTCGCTCCTTGTGTGATCGATATTCCGAACACATAAATCTGATATTACTGCTATGACACGTATCCTTGAGTGAAACCCCAGTGTGCAAGTACAACTAAACTGGGAGGGTATCAAACACCGAGTCAACCCGACTTAACTCAGATTAACCCAAATCAAACTAATCAACTTGAGCTAACCCGATCTAACTCGGGTTAACCCAAATCAACTTAAAATATCGAGTCAACATGAACTAACACGAGTTAACCCAAATCAACCTAAACAACTCGGGCTAACCCGACCTAACTCAAGTTAACCTAAATCAATTTAAAACATCAGGTCAACCCGACCTAACTCATGTTAACCCAAATCAACTTAAAACATTGGGTTAACACGACCTAGCTAGGGTTAACCCAAATTAACTTTAACAACTCCAGACCAACGCAACCTAACTCTGATTAACCTCAACCAATCTAAACTCAACCCTGGCTAACCAGACCTAACTGCTTGAACCCAAACCAATTCAAACTCATAATGGGCTAACTCAACCTAACACAGCTGAATACAAACCATTCCAACAATCAACCAAATCAAATTCAAGTCTAATACAACTTAGACATGACTCAACAAAATAAATTTTGAGTCTAACGCCATTGAACTCATATCCAATTTTACTGAGGCATGATTGAGGTAACCGGCCTAACCTGGGATAGCTCATCTGGATCATCCCGATCCAACTCGGGTTAAGGAATGTTTGACTTTTCATATTGGAATAAAATCACACATAAAGCCTATTGGGGATGACTTGGGCTGAGGTGCCAAATAAACATAAAAGACATAAAATGCACCCTAAAAACCACTGAAACTTAAACTTTAATTATAAAATGCAATTTTTTTTAGAAGGTACTTTAGAGGAGGCAACCCATGCTTGCTAACAAAGTACTATCCAGTCTTTTGTGGCAAATCAAACCACAAACTTTCATGACCCCGAGAGGACTGAACCATCGGATCTTGACCGGGTCATTTCAAACATTAAAATAAAACACAAAATCATAAAAAACTCATTCGGTTAATAAGCCTTAAGCAATCTAAAATTTGCAACTCGTAAAATCTTAAAAAGACATTAAAACTTGAGTGAAAACCTAATGAACAAAGATCAACAAATATAACTTTAATCCTGCTACCCGGGTCTACGAAGATCTCTTGGACAACACAACCCGCTAACATGAATCTTCCGGTCGAAGTAGATTTAACCACCTCTCCAAACTAAGTAGATCGGGAACCCTACAATCCCGAAATGATGGAAAGCCAAGAGCATCTTGACCGAGTTGTACTAAGTAAAATGAAATAAAAAAAAAGATAAACACACATGAAATGCTACCTTAGGTTTACTTTGCAGATGTTGACTCTATTTTGCAGGATGAGGACATGCTTCCCTAGATTTACTTTGTATGTTATTAAGGTGTGAAACTGTTTTGCAGGGCCAGTGTGACCGACCATTAGAGCTACCAAAAATAAGAAGCAAAGGATGAACCTCAACTAAATCATTAATTGTAGTATACATAATACAAATTGGGATTCGTAACCCCACCCCCCTTCAGCAGGCTTCAGATTTGAGTTTACCCATCAAGTTACGATATAAATCCTTACTTTTATGCTTTTACATGATTGTATGCCCTGCATCGTAAGCCCTAAATACCATAATAAAACAATAGGAGTAAATATAGAAATCACTCTTCAAAACGATAAAAAAAGGATTGTTCGGGATCTTATCGGTCTTTCTCCAAAATCCTCAAGTATCCCCTCCCCTTTGGGATAGGATACTAGGATTCCTTCTTTGAAATTAATAAACCCTAAACTTTGAATCGGAAGTTTTCTTAATCAGCCCTGATTGTTTAAGATGTGAATAACTATAGAGTTCTACTTTTGTAGGAATATGTGAACCTCCAGAACAAGTACAACAACTTGACTCTCAGATTGTGGGTTGCTTTTGTATGGTCGCTTTCACGAGTGAGCCTCCAAAGTGTTTCGAGCCAATTTTATCTCAAACATACACCAAAGTCCACTTCATGAAAGCTCCCTACGTACTTTTTCTAACTTCACCATTGTATGTCTTAGCCCTCTAATTCCTCACTACTCCAAATGACTTGTATGATCTAGGATAGAGAGTTATTCAGAGAAAAGGGTTATACAACAGCAGACAAGCTGGAAACTCCACAACAACGACAAGCGCTCGACAATGACTGGACAAACGAGGCGGCGAGAGGTGTACAAAAGGCTTCCTATAGTAATCTTTATTCTGAATATCCACCCTAAATTTGGCCATATAAACTCTTTAAGGTGCGACTTCAGCAAGAGGGGGGGAGCCGAAGTAATTCTTGATTCCTCTTTGGTCTTCTTCCAACATTTCTCTTGTTAGCATTGCTTCACTCTTGGCAAATTTGTTTGTTAATTTTTCCCTGACATTTTTTTTTAAAGTAATTCTTTGAATTCCAACAATCATCGTGGAATCAACTCTAGAACTTCTCCCTGGGCCACGATGGTCGAGAAGGTCCAGAGTGAGAAATGTACTCTTTGGTGGAGATGTGGCTATTCATGAGCTCAAAAAATTGTCAATAATTTTGGCTTTGAAGCACATACTAAAATGGTTCTCCTTGAAGGATGTGGTCCATTGCTACGTGAGCAATGACAAGTTCAATATATTGGACATCGAACATCTCCCATTGAAAGTGGGCAAAGAAGCTTCTGAGGCACTTGATAGGTTCCTGACATATTTTCAGGAGGGCTTAAGAATTATTTGGTGGCATATACGAACTAGTAAACTTAGCCCAAACATTTATTTGAACTCTTTGAAAGAGATGATAACATCTACCAGCAGGTTGTTGAACCTGTGTTGGGCGGATTCCTTTAATGTTATAAACAATAAATAATATTTTAAAGCATCATTTATCTAAATTAAACACGCAGCTGACTCAAATGAAGCAGGCGGTCAGTGGGGCCAGATTTTCCTCTATAAGATTTCAATGAATGAATTTTAAATTTCGTTTGTGCCTTAGCTGCCACAATTCCCCTCAAGAATTTGTTCTACTCCAACCTTTGCCTTCTTCTTGATCTCTTTGCTTCGCCATCGAAGTAGTTGAGATAGGGTCTTCTCTTTATTCTTCTCCTTCTTTCTTCTCCAGTCCAAGCATCAACAAATCCTTCTTCTCTTGAATGATTGAGCTCGTCCAAATGTAATCTTTCTTATTTAAGGATTAGGCCAAAATTTCTTTTTGGTCTAAATCTTGGTAATTTATGAGCAAATGGTTCTAGCCTCAGTGGCTTCAGCCTCAACGGCTCTTTCCTAAGCGTTTCTCGCCTCAGATGATTATTGCCTCGGTGAATCTTGCCTCGATGGATCTTACCTGTGAGCCACCGATCCACATGCTGAAGTGAATGTTCTCAACTCAACTCAAGAATGAGATCCGGTTGCTTCCCTTATAGCTTCTACAATCTTAATTATCTACTCTTTTAGCTCATTGATCTACTTAAGCATGAATTTCCTTATGCAATCCATCATTTTCATTTATCTCGCTTCTACAGAAAAAGATCTTCTTGCAGAGGATATGTATGAACTCCATGCACACCGCACCTTTCGAGTGTTGAATCCTTTGAGATATTTGATATCGTGTTGTTCATGAGTGCATACAATCTGATAAAGACTTTATATCGCAGATAAAATGAAAGAGAGAGAGAGAGAGAGATGGATGCGAGTCTTCAAAAAAATCTCAAAGAATGTATTGAGCTCTTATTTCTAGTGAAACAAAAGATTTTGGCCCATCGGAGGTTCTCTGGGTTACAATGTCTTCTGAAAGAGAGAGAGAGAGAGAGAGAGAGAGAGAGAGAGAGAGAGAGAGAGAGAGAGAGAGAGAGAGAAGGAAAGATCCCTTGATCTCCTATTGACTTCCCTTCAATATAAAAGAGAGAAAAGTAATAAAATAATAAATGAGCACATTTTTGTACTATACAACACCCTTCCTTGTTGTTTTGATGAAAAGACGGTGATGTGGGTGTTAGGCAATGCTAGTACAATGCTCACTCCTGGTGTCTGGGTGGAAAGATCATGAAGTGAATGTCATGTGGCTCTTTTAATTTTAAATTGACAAATATATTTTTTAGTCATTACGTCATTCTCAGATAGCTACCCCACACAAATCGAACCGTTTTTACAAGAGGACTGGTTAGAGCCATTTTGGTCACTGGGCTCGATTCAATCATTTCGCCTAGTGGGATTGATTCAAACACTTCAGCAGGTGGGCTCGATTCGGATAAGTAAAAAAAATTCTTGTATAATTGTATTTATGTATACAAGATTAAAAATATTGCTTGCATATGTTTATGACATTAAAATATTATAAACATAAATATATTTTTTTTGGCATATAAATTGTGAGTATGTATGTAAATTTTTCGAAATATTAAAGTGATGGAAAGCCTAAGAACACAACATAAAAATTAATCTAAGCAACAAATTACCTCTAAATCGCATTCTAATCCCAACGCAAAATCTTCAGTTAAAAATGTCTGTTTTTAATGGCGACACGAATATGTTGAAGGTATAATATAAGATAAAATAACTAAATATGAGAATAATTGCAAATAATCAAATTTTCTGCTAGTCTTTTTTTTAATAAAATTTTAAATACTACTAATATTTTTGCTATTCTGATATGTGGTGGGGGCAGTTTCATTATTGCACGCATTTTTAATAATTCTTTCTCCAACCAAATCATTCAGAAAAAAAAAGGGTCCTTAGGTCTAAGTAAACATAAATAAAATTAAAAAAATATATATTGAGGCTTATTTAAGGAAATTTTTAATATTATTGGAGATTAAAAAAATCACATGAAATGCTACCTTAGGTTTACTTTGCAGATGTTGACTCTGTTTTGCAGGATGACAACACGCTTCCCTAGATTTACTTTGTATGTTATTAAGATGTGAAAATGTTTTGCAGGGTCATTGCGACCGACCATTAGAACTACCCAAAATAAGAAGCAAATGATGAACCTCAACTAAACCATTAACAGTAGTATAGATAATGCAAATTGGGATTCGTAACTTCACCCCCTTCAGCAGACTTCATATTTGAGGTTGCTCGTCTAGTTACGATATAAATCCTTAATTTTAGGCTTTTACATGATTGTATGTCATGCATCGTAAGCCCTGAATACCATAGTAAAACAATAGGATTGAAATCACTCTTCAAAACGACAAAAACAAATAGGATTGTTCGGGATCTTATCGGGCTTCCTCCAAAATCCTCAACTATCCCCTCCCCTTTGAAACTTTGAATCGGGAGTTTTCTTACGCAGCTCTGATTATTTAATATGTTATTAACTATAGAGGCTTACTTCTATATGAATATGTGAACCTCCAAGAAAAGTACAACAACTTGAAACTCTGGTTGTAGGTTGCTTTTGTAAGGTCTCTTTCACGGGTGAGTCTCCAAAGTGTTTCGAGCCGATTTTATCTCAAACATACACCAAAGTTCACTTTATGAAAGCTCCATACGTACCTTTTTTTATCTTCACCATTGTATTTCTTAGCCCTTGATACGCCTAAAAATTACCTGCTTTTTTTTATATTTTTATGCTCAATTTTAATGATTTTTAATTATATTAACACTATAAATGAAGTTATTTTGCATATTTTTGGTTTAAGGTACAAAAAATGAATTTTTGGAGAAAATGAAGCAAAAATGATGTAATTTGGAGTAAAGATGAGCAAGAAAGAAAATTCTGACATGACACATTTTGATATGTCTTTCTATGTTTAATCTACTTTGCATCTCTCATATGTTTTTGAATGAAATTACACTTTAAAGAAATGTTGTTTTCATGCTTATTTTGTAGGTATATCTATTAGGAGAGAAACACAACTTAAATGCGGTGAAACGGAGCCAAACGAAGCAAAATGGTGGAGCTGCTACAGAGTGGCGCATGATGCGCCAAACCGGTGCATGATACGCCAAAATCCAGAGAACTGACGCATGATGCGCCATAGATGACTTTTTGCAAATTAAGGCAGTTCGGGAAGAATTTTGGGTGAATTTTCAAAGGGACACTTATTCAAAACACCCCTTGGAGTGATTCAATGCATCTAGACACTTTTGAAGGTTCTTTTAGGATCAATGAACATGTCTTTTGAATTCAAAAGAGTTGACTTTTGGATAGAAATTTGGAGGGAATTTTGAATTCTTCTCGGTGAGAGTTTTGGGGTGTGAGGTGTGAGTGTGTGTGTGTGTGTGTGTGAGAGTGTAGCGTGAGAGAGAGAGGCAAGGTCTTGTAGATTTTCTTCAAATATTATAAGATGAGAGAGAAGGTGAGAGATTTTTTCTTCATTACACTTCTAAGAGTGAACTGAGAGTGCTTGTAAAGAGAGAAATACTTGAAGAAAACTTCTAGACAGTTGTTCTGGGAAGGATTGTGAGATAAGTTGTGTCTTTTATTTCTTTTGTTTTGTAAACTTATTTTTATTAATGAAATCTGTGTTTTTTGTATCCTTCTCATGAATTTTGAGTAGTCTTCTTTATCCTTCGCTCTACTTTGAGATATTATTTTATGAAGAATTGATTTTATTTTATGTGATTTTAAATGTCAATAATTTGTGATGATTTGAACCTAGATCTTTATTTTTCTTTTGATTTGGCCAATTGAAATGTTAAAATGTATTGAGAAATATATGTTCCGAAAGGGCTATGATTTCTACAACATGTGAAAAATCATATTTGATTTCATGGTAGAGTATTTATCCATGGAGTTGGGTGCAAATAAATATGGAAATATACTTTATTGGATGTAGAATTGGAGATTTAAAGGTGACAAATTAAAATCCTCAATTTAGTCCAGTTCAATAGAAATTGATGCGAGATTGTTAGCCCTCAGGTGAGAGAGTAGTGGGAGTTCTAGAGTGGCAGTCGGTATCATCCCACCCTAACCATGGAATTAGAGACCAAACTCTGGATTAGTCAATATTCTTTATGCACTCGAAAGAGGGTAAAGAATATGATTGCTTCTATTTGGTACAAAATAATTTTTATATATTTTTAAATGATTTTAATTTCTTCACAATCCATATACACATTGTAAAATGGAAGGAAGCTTCCTTAAACTTGAACTCTTTGTCACAAAACTTTTTTTAGTCTTAGTAAATTTAATGTTAAAGTTTAGTAAACTTAGTTCTTTTAGTTACATTTCTGTTAGCATTCATTAAACCTATTTTAACTTGTCTTTCTTACTTTTATTTTTATAGTTTGAATATTATAATTTATGTTATTATCATAAAAATTTCCATCTTTCAAACTAAGACTTGATAGTAGTAGACTAGAATTAGCCTAAGGGATTTCTTACTATGCTTCTCTGTGGGATCGATGCTAGGGTTTTTAAAAATAGTCATATATTGCTTGAAGTGATATATGCACTTACGTAGAAGAACTGGTGTGTGAACTAATTTATATATTTTATAATATTTTTATTTTAACCACTAAATATAAATTGGGACAAGTTTTTGGTCATATTTTGAAAGCTAAGTTACTGTGTAATTTCGGGACGGGTAAAGTTTTTGGCACTGTTACTGAGGAATTAAATTGACATAAAACATGCATAAAAATAACACACACTAGGGGCGCATCAACCCTCTAATTCCTCAATACTCAAGATCGCTTATATGATCTGAGATAGAGAATTATTTAGAGAAAAGGGCTATACAACATTAGACAAGTTGGAGACTTCACAACAATGACATGACAAGACACGCGCTCGACAACGGTCGGACAGACGCGGCGGCGAGAGGTGTACAAAAGGCATCCTATAGTAATCTTTATTCTGAATATCCACTCTAACGTTGGCCATACAAACTCTCTAAGGTATGACTTCAACAAGATGGAGGAGGGGGGAGCCGAAGTAATTCTCGATTCCTCTTTGGTCTTCTTCCAACTTTTCTCTTGTCAATGTTGCTTCACTCTTGACAAATATGTTTGTTAATTTTGCCCTAGCATTTCTTTGTAAAGTCATTCTTTAAGTTCCAACAATCATTGTGGAATCAACTCTAGGAGTTCTCCATGGGCCTCGATGGTCGAAATGTACTCTTTGGTGGAGATGTGGCTATTCATGAGCTCCAAAAATTTTGTCAATATTTTTAGATTTTAAGCACATACTAAAACGGTTCTCCCTGAAGGTCTTGGTGCAATACTACGTGAGCAATGATAAGTTCAAGATATTGGACATCCAACATCTCCCATTGAAAGTAGGCCATGAAGCTTATGAGGCACTTGATAGGTTCCTAACATATTTTTAGGAGGGCTTAAGAATTATTTGGTGGCATATACACACTATTAAACTGAGCCACAAACATTTATTTGAACTCTTTGAGAGAGATGATAACATCTACCAGCAAGTTGTTGAACCTGTGTAGGGCGGATTCCTTTAATGTTATAAAGAATAAATAATATTTTAAAGCATCATTTATCTAAAGTAAACACGCAGCTGACTCAAATGAAGCAGGCGATCGATGGGGCCAGATTTTCCTCTATAAGATTTCAATGAATGAATTTTAGACTTCGTTTGTGCCTTAGCTACCGCAATTCCCCTCAAGAATGTGTTCTACGCCAACCTTTGCCTCCTTCTTGATCTCTTTGATTCGCCATATTAGTACTTGAGAGAGGGTATTCTCCTTATTCTTTTCCTTCTTTCTTCTCAAGTCCAAGCAACAACAAATCCTTCTTCTCTTGAACGATTGAGCTCATCCAAATGTAATCTTTCTCATTCAAAGATTGGGCCAAAATTTCTGTTTGGTCTAGCTCTTGGTAAATTCTGAGTAAATGGTTCTAGCCTTGGTGGCTTCAGCCTCAGTGGCTCTTTCCTAAGCATTTCTCGCCTCAGTTGATTATTGCCCCCGTGAATCTTGCCTCGATGGATCTTACCTGTGAGCCACCGATCCTCATGATGAAGTGAATGTTCTCAACTCAACTCAAGAATGAGATCCAGTTGCTTCCCTTATAGCTTCTACAATATTCATTATCTACTCTTTCTGCTCATTGATCTACTGAAGCATGAATTTCCTTATGCAATCCATCATTTTCATTTATCTCGCTTCTACAGAGAAAAGATCTTCTTGCAGAGGATATGTATGAACTCCATGCACACCGCACTTTTCTAGATGTTGAATCCTTTATGAGATATTTGATATCGTGTTGTTCATGTGTGCATACAATCCGATAAAGACTTTATATCACAGATAAAATGAGAGAGAGAGAGAGAGAGAGAGAGAGAGAGAGAGAGAGAGATGGATGTGAGTCTTCAAAGAAAATCTCAAAGATTCGGGTGAAACAAACGAGTTTGGTTCGGCGGAGGTTCTCTGAGTCACAAGGTTTTTTAAAAGAGAGAGAGAGAGAGAGAGAGAGAGAGAGAGAGAGAGAGAGAGAGAGAGAGAGAGAGAGAGAGAGAGAG
>JXCR01123084.1:163302-199082 GCA_002079205.1 Phalaenopsis hybrid cultivar | reverse complement strand
AGATGTGTATAAGAGATAGATATATTATTATATTATATGAGTAATATACTAATATAGATATTTTGTATTTATATTATATAAATTATATAATTAATATAATATACTATTTATATATATTAATATTAGGGATGTCAAACTCGCTCTAAAAAACGAACACGAACTGTGACTTCACGAACAATTTCAAACACGAGCTTATTTCAAACAAACTAATTTCAAACGAATTGAACACGAACACAAGCTCTGTTCATTCGTGTTCGGGTCGTTTACACCCCTAGGGGCAGAGTGTCCTTCGGTCTAAGTAATCAGAAATAAAATTAAAAATCTATATATTGAGGCTTATTTAAGGAAATTGTTAATAATAATGGAGATAAAGAAAAAAATCAAAAGATTAAACTTTAAAAATCTTTGTTAAGGACACAGAAGCTTAAAGGTTAGTGAAAGTAGCCGTTAATGTCAATATTTTCAAAAGAGTTCAAACACTAATTTTTTATCTTTAGAACTAAGTTATAATTTTTATGCTACAACACGAGAATCTTTCACGTCAAAAATACTAATATCACTAATTTTTAAAAATTGTAACACATTTTTTTTTATGTATAGAAACAATTGCATAAATGTAAATATAAATAATTTACATACTAGATATGTAAATACGTAGGAATTGTGTGGCTTGCATGTAATTTTCATTCAATAAATGCAATGTAAAATAGATTTGTTTAGTTGATTATCCTTTTTTCTAACAGCTGCCAACTAGGGTTATAAACGAGCCGAGCTTGAGCGAGCTCAGGCTTGANCGAGTCGAGCTTGAGCGAGCTCAGGCTTGGCTCGTGTTCGACTCGTTCGAAATAGCTCGTGTTCGAAATCGACTCGTGTTCGAAATCGGCTCGTGAACAGTGTGTTCGTGTTCGGCTTGATTTAAATATTCGTGTTCGTGTTCGGCTCGATTTAAATATTTGTGTTCGTGTTCGGCTCGTGTTTGGCTCAAAATTGGCTCGTTAAACTAAAATTGAGAAAAATAAATGTTAAGTATGAGATTCGAACTTAGATCAAATCTATATAAAAGAAGACACTAATCACATTGTCATATGAGGTGTTATGATTTAAACNAAATGTCTGTTTTTAATGGCGACACGAATATATTGAAGGTATAATATAAGATAAAATAATAAAATGTGAGAATAATTACATATATTCAAATTTTCTGCTAGTCTTTTTTTTAATAAAATTTTAAAAATGACTATATAATATTTTTGCTATTCTGATATGTGGTGGGGGCAGATAGGGCTGTCAAAAAAAGCTCGTGTTCGTGAACAGTTTATGTTCGGTTCGTCAAAAAGCTCGTGTTCAGTTCATTTGATAAGTATACGAGACGAACGTGACCAAATTTTTTTTTTGTTTGGTTAGTTAAACGAATCAAACACGAACAGTGATGTGTTTNATGCCATGAAAGAGTTTTTATATACAATATTCACATTATAATCAGAATATTATCCAAAGTTTCAAACTTATACTATCAGGAAGCCATAGATCATTTTCTTTTATTTTTTGGGCTCATCTTTGTTCAGATTTTTCTCCTCCTCCTGAGTTCCCTCATCAGGCATAATCAGCTCCCATTCCTCAGCAATTTTATCCAACCAAGCTTCACTCTCATCCTTGAGATCATCAACCTATATAAATAATTTAAAAATAGTGCAATGTCTTAATACACATTAAGAAATTGCAGAAATTTTGAAATTTGCAGTTACAAATACTTTACTTGAACTTGAAATAGAAATAAGTTTCTGATTTCATCCCAAATAATAATTTAATGAATGTACAATTAATAATTCTAAACAAATTAATATCAAGAGAAAATTATACTGTAATCAAGACTAGCATAACAATTAGAAATTCTACAAGAGATTTAAGATTATAAGATTAACAAATTGCTATCAAAACCTACATTACAAGTAGAAACTTAGATAACACAAATTTTCAGAATCATTCTCACATGCAAACCAATTACAAAAAAATGTTGATTTAAAGATAAGAAGAAAGGAAACCACCGAAAAGAAGAATCGGGTCTCGTGCTATTCCCATGAAGATTGTTAGCCAACGCTTCCATGAACGAGTGCATCGCACTTGAAGAATTCACATCCAATTAGCATGTAAGTATATGAGAAAGGTAAGATTTTCATTAAGCATTACTTCTTATGTTTTATTTTTATCTTCTTCACATTTATAATTAGGGGGATTACAAACATTCCACTCAATTCTTTATTATTTACATGTCTAACATCCTAAATTTATAATTTACCTCAATAACACTCAATGCTCTTTAATAGCATAGCCATATACTCTGTTAGCCTCCGTCTACAATCGAACAAAAGAAACTTAATTTTCTTCCTCAAAATGACTGCATCAAAACCATCAAACACTTGAAACAACAAAAACAAACTATGAAGAAAAAAAAACTGAAGAAATCCTAAAGAGCTTAAAAGTTTATCCGACAAACACAACCCAAATCTATCTAATACTGATAGGACTGCAAATGAATCGGCGTTCGACAAACTACTCGTGACTCGACTTAATCAAAACTCTTTAATGATCATTTCATTACGTAATCAGAAGATTTTGAACACTTTTTAAATACTCTAATATTAAATAAACAAATTTGAAGAGTTTGTTGCCCAATTTGTTTATGGTCATAAACAATCTCGTTTAAAATACGTAAACAAGCTCATTAAGATGTTCGATATAGCTCAGTATTGAATTAAAACAAAAAATAAATTATAATAAAAAATCTAATTTAATTTTTAGAAAATATGATTAAAAATTAATTAAAAATCATATTATTTTTTAAATTTACGTGAAACTCACACTAATGCAAAAAAATAATTAAAAATATACATCAAAAATAATTTATAAATATACTACTTCAGCCACATGAAAGCTAAAATGTATAAGTTATTGAGATTTATGCTTTTGGTCCAACATAAGCAAGGGACGGTATAACTTTTGTTTAAATGGAAAGGCAAAAACAGCCCAAATTGAGTATTTTGAGCTGCATGTCGGAATGCAGATTTGTATGGTTGAAATTTTTAGCTCTATTTCAATTGCTTTAAAATAAAAAATTTAAAAATAGTTACATTATTTTGCTTTGTTAAGTTTTAAAAATCACTATTTATCTACATTCTTAATATTTAATAAGTTTGGGCCTGACACGATATATTTAAACGAGTTACAACTCAATTAATTTAAACGAAGTGCTCNGAATTAAAACAAAAAATAAATTATAATAAAAAACCTAATTTAATTTTTAGAAAATATGATTAAAAATTAATTGAAAATCATATTATTTTTTAAATTTACGTGAAACTCACACTAATGCAAAAAAAATAATTAAAAATATACATCAAAAATAATTTATAAATATACTACTTCAGCTCACATGAAAGCTAAAATGTATAAGTTATTGAGATTTATGCTTTTAGTCCACAACATAAGCAAGGGACGGTATAACTTCTGTTTAAATGGAAAGGCAAAAACAGCCCAAATTGAGTATTTTGAGCTGCATGTCGGAATGCAGATTTGTATGGGTGAAATTTTTAGCTCTATTTGAATTGCTTTAAAATAAAAATTTTAAATTAGTTATATTATTTTGCTTTGTTAAGTTTTAAAAATCACTATTTATCTACATTCTTAATATTTAATAAGTTTGGGCCTGACTCGATATATTTAAACGAGTTACAACTCAATTAAGTTAAACGAAGTGCTAAGTAAAATGAAGCTCGAGCTGAGCTGAAATTGAGCTTGAATAATAATGAATTTAAATGAACCGAGCTTAAATAGCATCCTAGAAACTTGAATCGAGCTCGAGCCAATCTTGTTCAAGTTTAAAATAAACGAGCTCGAGTTTAGACAGAGTCCTGCTCGGCTTAATTTGTTTGTGGCCCCAATTCCAGAAAACATTCATANAGTAAAATGAAGCTCGAGCTGAGCTGAAATTGAGCTTGAATAATAATGAATTTAAATGAACCGAGCTTAAATTGCATCCTAGAAACTTTAATCGAGCTCGAGCCAAGCTTGTTTAAGTTTAAAATAAACGAGCTCGAGTTTGGACAGAGTCCTGCTCGGCTTAATTTGTTTGTGGCCCCAATTCCAGAAAACATTCATTAAAAAAAATATATTCAAACTGAAAAGAAGTTTCTCCCAAACTTGCGTTTCGTTATGACAGAATCTTCCCTCCAGATCCTTCAATCAGGAGCTGGCAAAAAGAGCAACAACAGAGCCATATGATGAACGCGGTTGATTGCTTGGGAGAAGCCATAGTGACGTTAAAGTGGGCATCGAAGGACTTCAGAAGTTGAGTGAAATTGACAATTAAAGTGGGAATCGAAGGACATCCAAAAAAAAAAAAAAAACTGACGTTAAAGTGGGAATCGAAGGATTTCAGAAGTTGAGTGTAATTGACAATTAGAGTCGATGAAGAAGAGGAAGAATTGAAGACACAAAATCAATCGTAGAAGAGCAGAACCATATGATGAACGCGGTAGATGGCTTGGGAGAAGCCATGGTGACAGCAAGCTAGATGAGAGTGGAGAAAATATTACGTCCCAAGTCCAGGCGTTGATTAACGTCTGGACTCCAATAATATTTCAACCCCTGTTTGCTCAGCCAGACCAACTTCGCGAGGTAAAATTAAAAAAAAAAAGTTCATTCTTGGCGGTGAGCTGATCTTGGCCTGAACCCCACCCTAAAATTGAAAAAATTGACATTCAAAACCCGCCCCGCTCTAGGGTTTTCAGTTTCGTGTTCACAATCTCCTTCATTTTTTATTCACATTCAAGAGTTTTCATTTAGGTTTTGTGTGGTACATTGAGGAGAGTGAAATTGACGAAGCACAAATACCATAATTATGCAGAGCACTCAGCAGAACAAGTTTGAAGATGAAAAGTCAAAATATTGGTATTAATAATGAGATATCTAAAAATCAAATAGAGGTGAGTTCAGTTGTAACTAAAATTATAACTGTTTTGTATTGCTTGAAGTATTTTGTAATTTGAATCAATGAATTTTGGTATCACGTTATCATGTTTACTCATATTAAAGGAGCAAAAGATATGATTCATTTAAGAGAAAAAACTCAGAATTATCATCTATATCACCACAATATCATCATTTTTATAAAATAGTTAAACTTTTAAACACAAAATTTCAAATGAGAAATGTGCATATCAAAAACTATTGTTTCTCATATTAGATGGCCTGATGATATGGTTATATTCTATGAAAAAAATATAATGTTATCATCTTTATCACTACAATATCACCACAATACCACAAATTTTCTCAAAATATTGTAAAACTTATAAAATAGCAATTTTCAAATAGAAAATGTGCATAACAACATAATCTATTGTTTCTCACATTAGAAGAACATAAGTTATGAATCATTTGTGTGAAAAAAACATAATATTCTCATATGTACCACCACAATACTACTATTTTTCTCAAACATAATAACACTTTTTTAACACAAATTTTCAAATAGATATTTGTATAACATCATAACATAACAGATGAGTAGAAGATATGGTTCATTTGTGTTTAAGACTTAGTAAATGTTTTTTGTATAGCAATTTTCAAACAAAGAATGCGCATAACATCATAATCAATTATTTTTCATATCAGAAAAGCTGAAGATGCAATTCATNCAAAAAAAAAAAAAAAACTGACGTTAAAGTGGGAATCGAAGGATTTCAGAAGTTGAGTGGAATTGACAATTAGAGTCGATGAAGAAGAGGAAGAATTGAAGACAAAATAAATCGTAGAAGAGCAGAACCATATGATGAACACGGTAGATGGCTTGAGAGAAGCCATGGTGACAGCAAGCTAGATGAGAGTAGAGAAAATATTACGTCCGAAGTCTAGGCATTGATTAACGTCTGGATTCCAATAATATTTCAACCCCTGTTTGCTCAATCTCCTTCATTTTTTATTCACATTCAAGAGTTTTCATTTAGGTTTTGTGTGGTACATTGAGGAGAGTGAAATTGACGAAGCACAAATACCATAACTATGCAGAGCACTCAGCAGAACAAGTTCGAAGATGAAAAGTCAAAAAATTGGTATCAATAATGAGATAACGAAAAATCAAATAGAGGTGAGTTCAGTTGTTACTAAAATTATAACTGTTTTGTATTGCTTGAAGTATTTTGTAATTTGAATCAATGAATTTTGATATCAAGTTATCATGTTTACTCATATTAAAGGAGCAAAAGATATGATTCATTTAAGAGAAAAAACTCAGAATTATCATCTATATCACCACAATATCATCATTTTTATAAAATAGTTAAACTTTTAAACACAAAATTTCAAATGAGAAATATGCATATCAAAAACTATTGTTTCTCATATCAGATGGCCTGAAGATATGGTTATATTCTATAAAAAAATATAATGTTATCATCTTTATCACTACAATATCACCACAATACCACAAATTTTCTCAAAATATTGTAAAACTTATAAAATAGCAATTTTCAAATAGAAAATGTGCATAACAACATAATCTATTGTTTCTCACATTAGAAGAACATAAGTTATGAATCATTTGTGTGAAAAAAAACATAATATTCTCATATGTACCACCACAATATTAATATTTTTCTAAAACATAATAACACTTTTTTAACACAAATTTTCAAATAGATATCTGTATAACATCATAACATATTATTTCTTACATCAGATGAGCAGAAGATATGGTTCATTTGTGTAAAAATCATGATACCATAATTTTTTAAGACTTAGTAAATGTTTTCTGTATAGCAATTTTCAAACAAAGAATGCACATAACATCATAATCTATTATTTCTCATATCAGAAAAACTGAAGATACAATTCATTCGTGTAAAAAAATCACAATATCATCATAATAGCATCATTTTTTCTAAAACTTTGTAACGCTTTTTAATAACAATTTTCAAACAAATGAAGGTTCACATCATAATCTATTACTTCTCACATCCGAGAAGTAGAAGATATGGTTTATTATGTCAAAAGTCACAGTATCATCACAATACCATCATTTTTCTAAAACTTTGTAATAATTTTAAGTAACAATTTTCAAATAAAAAAGTGCATAACATCATAATCTATTGTTTTACATCAGAGAAGCAATGATTTGAGTGAAAACTATAACACCACCAGAATACTGTCATTTTTCTAAAAATTGGTAACACTTTTAGTAGCAATCTTTAACAAAAAAAGTGCATAACATCAAAATCTAATGTTTCGCACATCAGAGGAACAAAAGATAATTTATTTATGTGAACCACCACAGCACCATTATTTTTCTAAGGCTTTGTAACATTAAAATCTACTATTTCACATCAAAGGAGCAAAAGATAAAATTTATTTGTATGAAAAATTACAACACCAGCACAATATAACCAGAATACTATCATTTTTCTAAAAAATTGGTAACACATTTAGTAGCACTTTTCAAATAAAAAAGTGCTTAAAATAAGAATATAATGCTTCTCACATCAGAAAAATAAAACATAGTTTATTTATGTGTACAACAATACCACTATTTTTCTAAAACTTTGTAATACTTTTTAATGACAACTTTCATAATAAAGAAGGTTCATAACATCAAAATCTATTATTTTTCATATCAGATGAGCCGAAAATATGATTTGTTTATGCAAAATACAATATTCTTACCTATACACCCATTTACATTGTCATTTATGCTATATCATTTTTTTTAAACATGAGAACATATATAATCATGTTTAAACCATATGTATATATGTGCAGATTTGCAAGCGAAGAAATGTGGGCAATGAACCAATTGTAGACATTATATGACACAATTATGCACAATGAAAATGAAGCATATGATTTGTATTGTATTTATGCACATCACATTGAATTTTCTGTTCGAAAGAGCCAATATCACATCACATTGAATTTTCGGTTCGAAAGAGCCAATGTTAGATCTTGGCCAAATTTAACCTTAATAACACTGAAGGGATTGATTGTCCAACCATGATTCAATATAACGTGATGTTGATGACAGTTGAAAGATTAAAAAATTTACAGAAAATCTGCATCTTCTAAGATACAGTCATAGCATCATTGATATCAATGGAGATATACTAAAATTGATGATAGAAACAATGATTGGAGCTAATAATTCATTCAACTTTTTTGCTGTGAAAGTTGGAATAAAGAAAGTATGATTTTCAAAATAGATGCATTTGATTTTACTCAAAAGAAGAAAAGAGTAAGAAACAAAAATATTGACATGAATGCTTTAATACAATTATTCATAGAGAGGTAAGTTGCATATAGTATTTTTACATGGGATTTTTATATTGATGAGTCAGGCCGGTTGACGAGTTTTATATTAGCGATGACACGTCAAAGATTGCTTATGGCTATTTTGGGATGTAATTTTTTATACAAGTTCTCAACTAAATAAATATAACTTAGTTTGTGCACCTTCTGATGGGGTTACTACCACACTCAAATTTCTTTTTTTTTTTGAAGTAAATTTTTATCAGACAAAACAATTGACTCATTCAATCATTATTCAAAATATTTGTTTGTATAATGGATGACAAACATCTTTTAACAACATTCACTGATCAGGATCAAACAATGTCGAGAGCTATAAAAGATTTATTTTTATATACTCATCATAGATTATATCAATAGCATACATTTAAAAAATTTCCTTCAAAAATACATTGTTCCACTGGTGATAAGATAATAAACAATTTATTTTAAACATGCATGTATAAATGCGATTCACAAGAGGAGTTTGAGCAAACCAAGCTGAGATGCTAGAAAAATAGAATCTCCACGACAATAATTGACCATATGAGTTGTCTTATATTATGTTGGAATGCATGCTTAGGACTGTTGATTTAGTTGAAGTTTAATTGAGTCAAGTTTGTTTCTTAATCTTAGGAATTACTTGTCATTTTCTTGAATTTTGTTTCTTGTTTCTTTCTTGACTATTTTTCAGGTTTTTTTTTTTCTTGGTGATTTGTTATTAGCTCCAAGCTTTAAATATTTGTAAGGCTACACAAAAATAGTATAGTTCTGATTTCCCTTCACTCTACAGCAAGAAATTTTAGTTTTTCCCCTCTCTTATTTCAAGAAACCAACAATTTGGTATCAGAACTCTCTTCTTAAGGGACATGTGCGTGAGTTTGAGCAGTTATGGAGATCGAAGCTAGTTTTTCCTCAGTTGCTCCACCAGTGTTTGACAAAGAGAACTACCGGATCTGGGCAGCCTGCATGCAGACATACCTGGAAGCTTTGGATCTCTAGGAAGTAGTGGAAGAAGACTATGATATTCCTCTTCTCCCTGATGATCCCACCATAACACAAATTAAAGCACAAAAGGAGAGAAAGACAAAGAAGTCCAAGGAAAAAGTTTGTCTGTTTGCTACAGTTTCCTCCACGATCTTCACTCGTATCATGTCGTTGAAAACGGCAAAGGGGATCTAGGATTATCTCAAAACTAAGTATGAAGGAGATGAAAGAATTCGAGGGATGCAGGCGCTAAACTTGCTTTGTGACTCTGAACTACAAAAGATGAAGGAGACAGAAATCATAAAGTACTCTGACAGAATACTCAACATAGCAAATCGTGTCAAATTATTGGGTTCTTCTCTGGAAAATTCAAAGATTGTTGAGAAAATCCTTATAACAGTGCCTCAAAGATTTGAGGCTACCATCACCACCTTAGACAACACGAAGGATCTGTCAAAGATTGCTTTGACAGGACTCTTAAGTGTTTTGCAAGCACAAGAGCAGAGGCGTGTAATGAGGCAAGGAGTCGTCGAAGGAGCTCTACCACTCAAGCATCAAGATGATGAAAAGAATAGAAGGCCCAAGAACAAAAAGTTTCAAGCTACAAGTGGACAAAGCTCTGCACCTGAGAACAAAAGCAAAACTGAAAATAAAAGATTTGGAGTAAAAAAAAATTACCCACCATGTCAACATTGTGGCAAGAAAGGTCATCCTCCTTCCAAATGCTGGAGAAGACCAGATGCAAAGTGCAGCAAGTGCAATCAAATAGGACATGAAGCTGTCATTTGCAAGAATAAAGATCAACAGCAAGGAGATGATGCACAAGTAGTTGATCAAGAAGAAGATGATCAGCTTTTCGTTGCAACTTGTTTCACGAATCATGAAACAAGTGAAAACTGGCTCATTAATAGTGGTTGCACTAATCATATGACACATGACAAGGAGTTGTTCAATGAATTGAAGAACACGGAGTCCAAGAAGGTCAGAATTGGGAATGGTGAATATATTGCAGTCAAAGAAAAGGACACCGTAGCCATTGCAACCGGTTCAGAAACCAAGTTGATCAATGATGTTCCCTATGTACCAGATATTGATTAAAACTTGTTCAGTGTTGGTCAATTAATAGAAAGGGATTCAAAGTGATGTTCAAGGAGAAGGCCTCTGTGATAGAGGATGTTTTTCCCAATGAAAGTTCTGAAAAACCGTGAGGGAGGAGTTTTTTATTTCCCTTCAATCTACAGCAATAAATTTTAGTTTTTCCCCTCTTTCTTATTTCAAGAAACCAANGTCAACATGGAAACAAAATGAAAAAAATAAGGATTTCAGATGTCAATCTACAATTATTTTCATTACTACAAGTAACATTGTGTTGAAGCAAGCTACTTCATTCTATTCAAGAAAGATACTCTCTTTTTTAAGAAAAATTTTTACATTTTAAGAAGAATTTCTACATGGGACAGAAGCGTTTGTTGTAGAACTATCTAATAGTATTCCTTCGAAATATTACAAAAAAAATTAGATTATATAGGAACAACCAAATATTAAATAGTTAAATTTGACAAAATAACTTTTGATATAAGTTATACTTGTAAAAAATAAGAAATTATGGAATTATTATATGCTCACTACATCTGAGTTTTCAACAAATAAAATATAGCGAAGATACCAAAGAAATATCACTTCATGTGATGTTCTTTAGGTGTTAAGAGAGATTTCTATTTTAGAAATGATTACAGAAAACTAAAAGAATTGCAGATGAAGAATGATTTTATGTGGTCATATTTTGAACCTACGTCCATAAATAACTATATAAAAAAAGCATCAAAGCCCACGACAATCAAGAGGCTGAACATTATATGTTAGAGGTATTGAAAAAAAATGTCTGAAGCTGTTGACTAAATATTTAGTGAAAAATCACCTCTATTCAAGCACAAGCCTAATAATAAGAAAACCAAGAAGAAAGAATGCAGCAAAACATTTAAAGACCCAACTAAGATGAATCTAAAAGATATTTCTAATTACATCGAAAGAGTATTGAAAGAGAAAGAAAAAAGCTAAAAGTAAATATTTTACTTGTCATTCAATCATTCATAAAATTTTTTGTTGTTTGATTATCATTTATAAATAATTATCCATTTTTATATCAATTCATTCATATATACCATGATGTTGTTTTAAAGTATTGACTGTTTTATATCATATAAAAAGAGAAACAACATTTATCAATTGAAGAACAAATTGCGTCCTCATGTGTTACTCATCTATGTGCATTGTCATAGTGTTTCATGAAGATAGGATGTCAACATCATTTTGTAAGTCATTTCTTCTTCTCTTTTTGACATTTTTTTAATAATCTAATTATGAATATTTTAAAATAACAGGAATTCTATACATCTTCAAATGCATGACAGCCAATAGAAATACATACCAATTTAATGATGGATTTTATTGATTAAAGTAAATTCTAGCATTGATGAATCATATAATTATGTTTTAATATTAGAAACATTGAATTGCTTATATCATAAGCTTCACTTATATCATTTCTAACATTGAAAACTTTTAGAATACATCATTTTTCACAAACTTAGCTATTAATCCACAGTAAAATGTTTCAAATGTGAACATATCAGGACTTTGGTTTATAAATGGGACAATATAGAGTATAAATAAATCCACCTATAAATATCATTTGATTGTTCGCAATTATTCTTGAATTGATAAAAGCCATAAAAAAGATCATAAACAAATTCAGCTCTAAATTTTTTCATTTCTTGCTGCCATAATTTGTGTCAAACCCAATTTACTGTCTTGATGGTCACCACAGCTTTTATGTATTTACAAACAAACATTGCATAGTCAATGCTATTTGTTTGTGTTGGAATCCTCTGCACGCAATAATTGGTCAGTCAGATGAATTTGATTCAAATGCATCACTAGTATTTTGAGCAATTAATTTGACATTCAAATTGAAAAATGTAGTAATGTTATGTCGAATATTATAAAAGTAACTAAGAAATTGATAAAGAACTATTGAAGCATGAATTAAGGAATTATCTTACAACTTCACGAGTTATATCTTTGTGTGTTTTTTATAGTAGTGAGTCGTATAAATGTGGTTTCGCGACTTCAATTACACAATAAGGAGAGTTTAATGTTGCTAATTATAAATTATAGAAATCAATAAAAGTTGCCTTCGCAATATTTTTTTTGGTTATTTGTTGCACAAACATATTGGTGCTCATTTTAATATTGAAATGAACTATCAAAATAAGTCATATACGTCATTTAGAATTAAATACAATAATAAAGTCTTTATGAATAAAATAAGCAACAATGTCACATGTATAATCACTTAGTACAAACATGATATGTATAAGTATAATTTGTATAACTCTAAAGATTTATTCTTCTTATCCTCTGTTAGAAGATTAAAAACATGAATATGTTTATTTGAGAAATACTGATTTGTAAAAATTTCATCAAAGGATGCTAGACTAACTATAGTATGGCCAACAGCAGCCATTATATCATTCTTACAGAGTCAATATATAGAAGACTTGATAGCTAAATTTAATAAAGTTTGGAACTTAATGAAATTTGTAAATAAATATTGATTTATCATTGAATCATCAACAGCATTGGTCAATCAAAAGACATGTGTTGTCATTTTTTCTCCCTAAAAAGTCGATAACCTTCACTGCATGGTGATGTTTCATATTCAAAAAACAAAGTATAATAAAACAATGTGATGTTATGTAGGCATTAAATAAACGATTATAAAGATGCCTTCACTTTGAACTGCACAACATCAATTGCTTCAATTTTTCAGTGACATCTTTTTCAAAATATTATTCAATGTTAGTACATATATCCACAACATTGCATTATCCTTATCTTTTTCCTCATCTACAATATCAACAGTTTTCCTCTCTTTGTCAACTGCCTCAATTTCAACTCCTTTTGTCCTCGGCTGGTTAACATCAATGGATCCAATTTTTCTCCTCTTGAATTCATATGAAAAGTATGGGGAGGTTAAATATCTTTTCTTTCTGACTTGTTTTTCCTTCACCAAATGTACAATGTTGCTCAATAAGCTTTAATGCAGAATAAAATGAGCGAGCTGCAAAATAAAATAAGCGAGCTGGATAAGGGATTAGATATTGAGGAAAGACAGAAGGAAAAGTCAATTTGCAAATTTTTAATAAGAAACCTTGTATCAAGGGTGAAGGCAAGACAAGCCAGAAAGAAAAGACAGATAGTCTCCCAGTACGCTACATATGAATTCAAGAGAAAATTTGAATCTATTGATGTTAAACCAACCGAGAAAGACCAAAATGAGGTGAAACTGAGGTTGTCGACTAGGAGAGGAAAACTATCGATAATGTAGATAAGGAGAAGAAGAAGAACGATGCAATTATTGTATATGTAGATACTATATTGACAATTGATTTAGAAAAAACTTTCACTAAAAAAATTGAAGCAATTTATATGAAGCAGTTCGAATTGAATTTATCTTTAAAATAATTCATTTAATGTGTATCATTGTGTTTTAAAATACTATGTTATTTGTAACTTTTCAAGGAGAAAAAAATAACACGTTGGATTTGATCGACCAATGTTGTCGGCGATTCAAAGATAATTCAGTTTTTATTTACAATTCTCTTTAATTCCAAGTTTAATTAAATTTAGTTCTCAAGTCTTCTATATGTTGAGACTGTAAGAATGATGTAATTGTTGTTGGTAAGTTACAATTAGTCGAGCATCTATTGATTAAATTTTTACAAATTAGTGTCTATCAAATGAACATATTGATGTTTTCGCTCTTTTTTTAAAGAATAAGAAGAATAAATCGTCAGAGTTATATAAATTGTACTTGTGCATATCATGTCTGCACTAGATAATCATACACGTGACATCATTGCTTATATTATTCATAAATGATTTATCCTTCTATTTAATTATAAATGACATATAAGACCTATTTTGCAAGTCTATTTTAACCTTCAAAAGAACACCACGATGTTTGTGCCGCATATAACCAAAACAAAATATTAAGAAGGCAAAACTTTTAATGATTCCCATAATTTATAATCAGCATTAGACTCTTTGTTAGAGAATTGAAATTGAGAAAATGATGTTTGTATTATTCACTACCAAGAAAAATACACAAGAATATAATACATGAAATTATAAGAAAATTCATTAATACATGCTTCAATAGTTCATCATCTTTTTTAGTTATTACTTTTACTATGTTTGACACAATTTTATTCAATTTTTCAATTCAAATGTCAGACTAATTGTTCAAGATGTCGGTGATATGTTTGAATCAAATTCATCTAACTAGTCAATTATTGCGCAGAGAATTGCCAACAAAAATAAATAGTATTGACTATGGAATGTTTGTTTGTAAATACATGGACGTTGTGGTGGTCATCAAGACATTAAACTGGGTTGAACATAAATTCTGACAGTAAGAAAATGATGAAATTTAAAGTTGAATTTGTTTATTATCTTTGTCAATTCAAGGATAATTGTGAACAATCAAATAAAGTATATAGGTAGATTTGTTTATATCATATATTGTCTCATGTATAAACCACAATTCTGATGTGGTTGTGTTTGAAACACTTTATTATGCATTAAGAGCTAAATTTGTGAAAGATAACTTGTTCTAAAAGTTTTACAAAATTTAAAAAATAACATAATTTAATCTGATCACATAAAAATTTAATGTTTCCAACAGCAAAACATCATAGTATATGGTTCATTCACGTTGGGATTTACTTTCGTCATTAAATTAATGTACGTTTTTGTTGGCTATCATGCACTTAAAGATGTGTAGAATTCTTGTTATGTTAAAGCACTCATCAACATATGATTAAAAAAACATATCAAAGAGAGAAAAAATGTCTTACAAAATGGTGTTGACATCATAACTTTATGAAACACTCCAGCAATGCACATAAAGAGTTAGCGCATGGGGAGACAATTTGTTTTTCAACCGACAGATTCTTTATTATTTCCTATGATATAAAACAGACAATACGTTAAAGCAATATCATAATATATATAAGTGAATTGAAATAAAAATGTACAATTATTTATAAATGTAAATGATTATCTAACAACAAATAAGTATTATGAATGATTTAATGGTAAGTATAATATTTACTTTAGGTCTCTTTTCTATAAATACCCTTTCAACTTGGCATTAGAATTACTCTTTGGATGTATCTTTGTTGGGTTCTTTACTATTCTGCTACATTATTTATTCTCAATCTTCTTTTTATTAGGCTTATGCTTAAATGGGTGTGATTTACTGCTCAAGTCAATATCATAGGACATTTTTTATGCCTCCAAAATATATTGTTCAACCTTGATCGCCCCCGGGTCTCGATGCTTATTTTATATAAATACTTATGGATGTAAATTTGAAATATGACACGACTTAAAGAACCATTCTTTATATGCAATTCTTTGAGAAATATGTAACCGTTTCCAAAATAGAAATTTCTTAGCACCTAAAAACCATCACATGAGATATATCTCTTACATCTTTACTATATTTTTTTTGCTGAAAAAATTGATACACTGGACACATAATAATTTCATCATTTCAAATTTCTTACAACTATAGCTTATATTAAAAGTTGTTTTGTCAAACTTGACTACTGAATATTTGGTTCACTTATAATCCACATTATTTATGTAATATTTTAAATAACTATTATCAAATACTTCTACAGCAAGCTTACCTACCCTATGTAGAAATTATTCTTCAAAAAAAGAGTATATCTTTATTGAACATAATGAAGCAGCTTACTTCAGCATAAGGCTGCTCATAATAATGAGACTAATTGCAGATTAAATACATTTGAAATTATCATCCTCCTTATTTCGTCTCCTTATTGACATGGCATTCCCAAGTCCCAAAAAATAATCGATGATAGAGCTTGTAGGTCTGGAGTTAACATGAAATTATTTGTAGATTCACTTCATTTTCTGGATAAGACTCTCAAGCCAAATAAATATTTATTAAAAGTTGTTAAACATTTTTTTCTAAGGTTGTAGAGCTTATCTAGCCAAACATTATCATGGAGGTTCCCCTTTTTAAGCATCTCAGCCCAGGTTTGCTTAAATTCTTCTTTTGAATCACATTTATTCATGTGTGTATAAAATAAATTGTATCATCTTGTTACAAGTGGACCAATGTATTTTTGAAGGAAATTTCTTAAATATGTGACATTGACATAATTTATTATAAGTATGTGGCAATAAATCTTCTATAAATCTCGGTATGGCTTCATCATGATCAGTGAATGTTGCAAAAGAATGTTTGTTTCCATTATACGAACAAATATTTTGAATAACAACTAGAATGAGTTAATTGTCTCGTTAAATAAAAAATCGACTTAAAAAAGAATTGTTTGTCAGTGATGGTTAACCCCAACAAAAGGTACACAAATTAAATTAATTTATTCAATCAATAACATATATAAAAACTTATGACATCCCTGAGCAATCCTAACAACCCTTGCTATGACATCACTCCAAAAAAAAAACTCATCAACTAAACTGACTCATCAATGAACGGTTATATTAAAGCATTAGTGTAACCATTTTAAATCATTACTCTTCTTCATTTTAAATAAAATTGAAAGCCTCTTTTTTTTTAAATTACTTTTTACTTGAACTTCTGTAGTAAGAAGTTTGAATGCATCAGTAGCTCTAATCTTTGCTTTTGTCATTGATTTCATCACATATCTATTGATATCACTAATGCTCCAGCTAGATCCAAAAGTATACCGATCACCTAACTCTGCTAAAGAATGACTTTCTATAATTTTTTTAATCTTCCAATTGTCATCAACATCAACATTATATCAAATCATGATTCGACAACCAGTTTCGGTGTCATTTTTTTATAAACTTTACTGTGTTATCGAGTTAAGCCCCATTTTAAAACCAACATTACAAAATAAAAAGTCATTTGATTTTATATTCTTTGAATTTAGCTAATAACTAACTTAATCCTTTCAAACAGAAAATCCAATGTGATATTCATAAGCATAATAAAAATCATATGTTCATTTAATTGTGCACAATGGTGTCAACTAATATATTTACATTTGGTTCATTACTAATATTCCTTAGTTTGCAAAACTACACATATATATACGGTTCAGACATGATTATGTTAGCAATCACATTTTAGAAAAATGATTGTATAGATGATGGTATAAATGGTACATTCAGATGAGAATATATATATAAAGTACACAAATGAATTAATATCTTATGCTCCTTTAATAGAAAAAATAATAGATTATGATGTTATAACCTTCTTTATTTGAAAATTACTACTAAAAAAGTGAGAAATTTTTTTTAGAAAAATAGTGATATTGCAATGGTATTGAGGTTTTTCACACAAATGAAACATGTATTATGCTCCTCTGATGTGAGAAACGTTTGATTATGATGTTATGCGCCTTTGTTTGAAAATTACTACTAAAAAGTGTTATCAACTTTCAGAAAAATTATTGTATTCTATTGGTATTGTGATTTTTCACACAAATGAACCATATATTATATTCTTCTAATGTGAAAAATAATAAATTATGATGTTATGTATACTTATTTTCTAAAAATTACTACTAAAAAGTGTTATAAAATTTTATAAAAATGATAGTATTATGTTGGTATTGTGATTTTTCACACAGATAAATAATGTTTGTGCTCATTTGATATGAANTCTCATATGGTTTAATGTGCTGATATGTGTATTTCTTATAACGATATCTTAATTTCATGTAAGAAAATCGCTTACTCTTTTCCTTCAGACATTTTAGACACCGTGCTCTTTTTCCTTCAGCCAAACTCATACTTTGTTTGGCAGTGCTGTGCTATACAAACTAAAAAAANAATATAAATACTTTCATCTCAGTTCACATTTGCAAAATAATCACATAACAACACCAATCAACATTAAAACAAATACTTACCAGCAAATAAATGCCATGAAAGAGTTTTTATATACAATATTCACATTATAATCAGAATATTATCCAAAGTTTCAAACTTATATCATCAGGAAGCCATAGATGATCATTTTCTTTTATTTTTTGGGCTCATCTTTGTTCAGATTTTTCTCCTCCTCCTCCTGAGTTCCCTCATCAGGCATAATCAGCTCCCATTCCTCAGCAATTTTATCCAACCAAGCTTCACTCTCCTCCTTGAGATCATCAACCTATATAAATAATTTAAAAATAATGCAATGTCTTAATACACATTAAGAAATTGCAGAAATTTTGAAATTTGCAGTTACAAATATTTTACTTGAACTTGAAATATAAATAAGTTTCTGATTTCATCCCAAATAATAATGTAATGAATGTACAATTAATAATTCTAAACAAATTAATGTCAAGAGAAAATTATACTGTAATCAAAACTAGCATAACAATTAGAAATCCTACAAGAGATTTAAGATTATAAGATTAACAAATTGCTATCAAAACCTACATTACAAGTAGAAACTTAGATAATACAAATTTTCAGAATCATTCTCACATGCAAACCAATTACAAAAAAAATGTTGATTTAAAGATAACAAGAAAGGGAACCACCGAAAAGAAGAATCGGGTCTCGTGCTATTCCCATGAAGATTGTTAGCCAACGCTTCCATGAACGAGTGCATCGCACTTGAAGAATTCACATCCAATTAGCATGTAAGTATATGAGAAAGGTAAGATTTTCATTAAGCATTACTTCTGTTTTATTTTTATCTTCTTCACATTTATAATTAAAGGGATTACATACATACCCACTAAATTCTTTATTATTTACATATCTAACATCCTAAATTTATAATTTACCTCAATAACACTCAATGCTCTTTAATAGCATAGCTATATACTCTGTTAGCCTCCGTCTACAATCGAACAAAAGAAACTTAATTTTCTTCCTCAAAAAGCTGCATCAGAACCATCAAACACTTGAAACAACAAAAACAAACTATGAAGAAAAAAAAACTGAAGAAATCCTAAAGAGCTTAAAAGTTTATCCAACAAAACACAACCCAAATGTATCTAATACTCCAGATAGGACTGCAAATGAATCGGCTATCGATAAACTACTCGTGACTCGACTTAATCAGAACTCTTTAATGATCATTTAATTACGTAATCGAAAGATTTTGAACACTTTTTAAATACTCTAATATTAAATAAACAAATTTGAAGAGTTCGTTGCCCAATTTGTTTATGGCCGTAAACAATCTCATTTAAAATACGTAAACAAGCTTATTAAGATGTTCGATATACCTCAGTATTGAATTAAAACAAAAAATAAATTATAATAAAAAACCTAATTTAATTTTTAGAAAATATGATTAAAAATTAATTTAAAATCATATTATTTTTTAAATTTACGTGAAACTCACACTAATGCAAAAAAATAATTAAAAATATACATAAAAAATAATTTATAAATATACTACTTCAACTCACATGAAAGCTAAAATGTACAAGTTATTGAGATTTATGCTTTTAGTCCAAAATAAGCAAGGGACGGTATAACTTTTGTTTAAATGGAAGGCAAAAACAGCCCAAATTGAGTATTTTGAGCTGCATGTCGGAATGCAGATTTGTAATACCACAAATTTTCTCAAAATATTGTAAAACTTATAAAATAGCAATTTTCAAATAGAAAATGTGCATAACAACATAATCTATTGTTTCTCACATTAGAAGAACATAAGTTATGAATCATTTGTGTGAAAAAAACATAATATTCTCATATGTACCACCACAATACTAATATTTTTCTAAAACATAATAACACTTTTTTAACACAAATTTTCAAATAGATATCTGTATAACATCATAACATATTATTTCTTACATCAGATGAGCAGAAGATATGGTTCATTTGTGTAAAAATCATGATACCATAATTTTTTAAGACTTAGTAAATGTTTTATGTATAGCAATTTTCAAACAAAGAATGCGCATAACATCATAATCTATTATTTCTCATATCAGAAAAACTAAAGATACAATTCATTCGTGTAAAAAAATCACAATATCATCATAATAGCATCATTTTTTCTAAAACTTTGTAACGCTTTTTAATAACAATTTTCAAACAAATGACTGTTCACATTATATTCTATTACTTCTCACATCCGAGAAGTAGAAGATATGGTTTATTATGTCAAAAGTCACAGTATCACCACAATACCATCATTTTTCTAGAACTTTTTAATACTTTTTAGTAATAATTTTCAAATAAAGAAGTGCATAACATCATAATCTATTGTTTTACATCAGANCATCCGAGAAGTAGAAGATATGGTTTATTATGTCAAAAGTCACAGTATCACCACAATACCATCATTTTTCTAAAACTTTGTAATACTTTTTAGTAACAATTTTCAAATTAAGAAGTGCATAACATCATAATCTATTGTTTTACATCAGGAAGCAATTATTTGTGTGAAAACTATAACACCACCAGAATATCACCAGAATACTGTCATTTTTCTAAAAATTGGTAACACTTTTAGTAGCAATCTTTAACAAAGAAAGTGCACAACATCAAAATCTAATGTTTCCCACATCAGAGAAACAAAAGATAATTTATTTATGTGAACCACCACAACACCATTATTTTTCTAAGGCTTTGTAACATTAAAATCTACTATTTCACATCAAAGGAGCAAAAGATAAAATTTATTTGTATGAAAAACTACAACACCAGCACAATATCACCAGAATACTATCATTTTTCTAAAAAAATTGGTAACACTTTTTAGTAGCACTTTTCAAATAAAAAAGTGCTTAAAATAAGAACATAATGCTTCTCACATCAGAAAAATAAAACATAGTTTATTTATGTGTACCACAATACCACTATTTTTCTAAGACTTTGTAATACTTTTAATGACAACTTTCATAATAAAGAAGGTTCATAACATCAAAATCTATTATTTTTCATTTTAGATGAGCCGAAAATATGATTTGTTTATGTAAAATACAATATTCTTACCTATACACCCATTTACATTGTCATTTATGCTATATCATTTTTTTGAAAACATGAGAACATATATAATCATGTTTAAACCATATGTATATATGTGCAGATTTGCAAGCGAAGAAATGTGGGCAATGAACCAATTGTAGACATTATTTGACACAATTATGCACAATGAAAAAATGAAGCATATGATTTGTATTGTATTTACGCACATCACATTGAATTTTCTGTTCGAAAGAGCCAAATTTAAAGAATATAAAATTGAAATACATTTTGTAGTAAAGCTGGTGTTAAAAATGGGTCTAACCTTAATAACACTGAACTTTAGAAAAGCAAACGCCAGGATTGATTGTCCAACCATGATTCAATCGTGTCAAATTATTGGGTTCTTTTCTGGAAGATTCAAAGATTGTTGAGAAAATCTTTGTAACAGTGTCTCAAAGATTTAAGGGTACCATCACCACCTTAGAAAACACGAAGGATCTGTCAAAGATTGCTTTGACAGAACTCTTAAGTGTTTTACAAGCACAAGAGCAGAGGCGTGTAATGAGGCAAGGAGTAGTCGAAGGAGCTCTACCAGTCAAGCATCAAGATGATGAAAAGAATAGAAGGCCCAAGAACAAAAAGTTTCAAGCTACAAGTGGACAAAGCTCTGCACCTGAGAACAAAAGCAAAGCTGAAAATAAAAGATTAGGAGTAAAAAAAGATTACCCTCCATGTCAACATTGTGGCAAGAAAAGTCATCCTCCTTTCAAATGCTGGAGAAGACCAGATGCAAAGTGCAGCAAGTGCAATCAAATGGGGCATGAAGCTGTCATTTGCAAGAATAAAGATCAACAACAAGGAGATGATGCACAAGTGGCAGATCAAGAAGAAGATCAGCTTTTCGTTGAAACTTGTTTCACGAATCATGAAACAAGTGAAAATTGACTCATTAATAGTGGTTGCACTAATCATACGACACATGACAAGGAGTTGTTCAATGAATTGAAGAGCACGGAGTCCAAGAAGGTCAGAATTGGGAATGGTGAATATATTGCAGTCAAAGGAAAGGACATCATAGCCATTGCAAGCGGTTCAGAAACCAAGTTGATCACTAATGTTCCCTATGTACCAGATATTGATTAAAACTTGCTCAGTGTTGGTCAATTAATAGAAAAGGGAATCAAAGTAATGTTCAAGGAGAAGGCCTCTGTGATAGAGGATGTTTTTCCCAATGAAAGTTCTGAAAAATAGTGAGGGAGTTTTTTATTTTCCTTCAATCTACAGCAATAAATTTTAGTTTTTCCCCTTTCTTATTTCAAGAAACCAGCATATTAGAAAGAAGTGGTCAACAGTCTTTAATAAAGATTTATTTATCTTGAGAATATTATCCACACAACAAAATGAATTTAAAAACAATGTATGTCATGGTATCTCCAAATTTACAGGCTCTATCACTAATTGTTTTTGGGACTTGAGAATAGCATGTCAACATGGAAATAAAATGAAAAAAATAAGGATTTCAGATGTCAATCTACAATTATTTTCATTACTACAAGCAACATTGTGTTGAAGCAAGCTACTTCATTCTATTCAAGAAAGATACTCTCTTTTTTAAGAAGAATTTTTACATTGAAAGAAGAATTTCTACATGAGACAGAAGTGTTTGTTGTAGAACTATCTAATAATAGTCCTTCGAAATATTACAAAAAAAATTAGATTGTATAGGAACAACCAAATATTAAATAGTTAAATTTGACAAAATAACTTATGATATAAGTTATAGACGTAAAAAATAAGAAATTATGCAATTATTATATGCTCACTGCATCTGAGTTTTCAACAAATAAAATATAGCGAAGATACCAAAGAAATATCTCCTCATGTGATGTTCTTTAGGTGTTAAGAGAGATTTCTATTTTAGAAATGATTACAGAAAACTAAAAGAATTGTAGATGAAGAATGATTTTATGTGGTCATATTTTGAACCTACATCCATAAATAACTATATAAAATAAGCATCAAAGCCCACGACAATCAAGAGGCTGAACATTAAATGTTAGAGGTATTGAAAAAAAATGTCTGAAGATGTTGACTAAATATTTAGTGAAAAACCGCCTCTATTCAAGCACAAGCCTAATAATAAGAAGACCAAGAAGAAAGAATGCAACAAAGCATTAAAAGACCCAATTAAGATGAGTCTAAAAGATATTTCTAATTACATTGAAAGAGTATTGAAAGAGAAAGAAAAAGGCTAAAAGTAAATATTTTACTTGTCATTCAATCATTCATAAAATTTATTTGTTGTTAGATCATCATTTATAAATAATTATACATTTTTATATCAATTCATTCATATATACCATGATGTTGTTTTAAGGTATTGACTGTTTTATATCACATAAAAAGAGAAACAACATTTATCAATTGAAGAACAAATTGCGTCCCCATGTGTTACCCATCTATGTGCATTGTCATAGTGTTTCATGAAGATATGATGTCAACGTCATTTTGTAAGTCATTTCTTCTTCCCTTTTTGACATTTTTTTAATAATCTAATTATGAATATTTTAAAATAACAGGAATTCTATACATCTTCAAATGCATGAAAACCAATAGAAATACATAACAATTTGATGATGGATTTTATTGATTAAAGTAAATCCTAGCGTTGATGAATCATATAATTATGTTTTAATATTAGAAACAGTGAATTGCTTATATCATAAGCTTCACTTATATCATTTCTAACATTGAAAACTTTTAGAATACATCATTTTTCACAAACTTAGCTATTAATCCACAGTAAAATGTTTCAAATGTGAACACATCAGGACTTTGGTTTATACATGAGACAATATAGAGCATAAATAAATCCACATATAAATATCATTTGATTGTTTACAATTATCCTTGAATTGATAAAAGCCATAAAAAAGATCATAAATAAATTCAGCTCTAAATTTTTTCTTTTTTTGCTGTCATAATTTGTGTTAAGCACAACTTACTATCTTGATGGTCACCACAGTTTTTATGCATTTACAAACAAACATTGCATAGTCAATGTTATTTGTTTGTGTTGGAAATCCTCTGCACGCAATAATTGGTCAATCAGATGGATTTGATTCAAATGCACATCTAGTATTTTGAGCAATTAATTTGACATTTAAATTGAAAAATGTAGTAATGTTATGTCAAATATTATAAAAGTAACTAAGAAATTGATAAAGAACTATTGAAGCATGAATTTAAGGAATTATCTTACAATTTCACGAGTTATATCTTTGTGTGTTTTTTACAGTAGTGAATCGTATAAATGTGGTTTTCGCGACTTCAATTACCCAATAAAGAGAGTTTGATGTTGCTAATTATAAATTATAGAAATCAATAAAAGTTGTCTTCGCAATATTTTCTTTGGTTATTTGTTGCACAAACATATTGCTGCTCATTTTAATATTGAAATGAACAAGCAAAATAGGTCATATACGTCGTTTAGAATTAAATATAATAATAAAGTCTTTATGAATAAAATAAGCAGCAATGTCATATGTATAATCACTCAGTACAAACATGATATGTATAAGTATAATTTGTATAACTCTAAAGATTTATTCTTCTTACCCTCTGTTAGAAGAGTAAAAACATGAATATGTTTAGTTGAGAAATACTGATATGTAAAAATTTCATCAAAGGATGCTAGACTAATTATAGTATGGCCAATAGCAGTCATTATATCATTCTTATAGAGTCAATATATAGAAGACTTGATAACTAAATTTGATAAAGTTTGGAGCTTAATGAATTTTGTAAATAAATATTGACTTATCATTGAATCATCAACAGCATTGGTAAATCAAAAGACATGTGTTGTCATTTTTTCTCCCTAAAAGTCGACAACCTTCACTGTATGGTGATGTTTCATATTCAAATAACAAAGTATAATAAAACAATGTGATGTTATGATACGCATTAAATAAACGATTATAAAGATACCTTCACTTTGAACTGCACAACATCAATTGCTTCAATTTTTCAGTGACATCTTTTTCAAAAACATTCTTCAATGTTAGTACCTATATCCACAACATTGCATCATCATTCTCTTTTTCTTCATCTACAATATCAATAATTTTCCTCTCTTTGTCAACTGCCTCAATTTTAACTCCTTTTTGTCCTCGGCTGGTTAACATCAATGGATCCAATTTTTCTCCTCTTGAATTCATATGAAGAGTATGGGGAGATTAAATATATTTTCTTTCTGGCTTGTTTTTCCTTCACCAAATGTACAATGTTGCTCAACAAGCTTTAATGTAGAATAAAATGAGTGAGCTGCAGAATAAAATAAGCGAGCTAGATAAGGGATTAGATATTGAGGAAAGACAGAAGGAAAAGTCAATTTGCAAATTTTTAATAAGAAACCTTGTATCAAGGGTGAAGGCAAGACAAGCCAGAAAGAAAAGACATAGAGGCTCCCTGTACGCTACATATGAATTCAAGAGAAAAATTGAATCTATTGATGTTAAACCAACCGAGAAAGACCAAAATGAGGTGAAACTGAGGTTGTCGACTAGGAGAGGAAAACTGTCAATCATGTAGATGAAGAGAAGAAGAAGAAGAACGATGCAATTATTGTATATGTAGGTACTATATAAAAAATTTATTTAGAAAAAACTTTCACTAAAAAAATTGAAGCAATTAATATAAAGTAGTTCGAATTGAATTTATCTTTAAAATAATTCATTTAATGTGTATCATTGTGTTTTAAAATACTTTGTTGTTATTTGTAACTTTTCAAGAAGAAAAAATAACACATGTTGGATTTGATCGACCAATGTTGTCGGCAATTCAAAGATAATTCAGTTTTTATTTACAATTCTCTTTAATTCCAAGTTTAATTAAATTTAGTTCTCAGTCTTCTATATGTTAAGACTGTAAGAATGATGTAATTGTTGTTGGTATGTTACAATTAGTCGAGCATCTATTGATTAAATTCTTACAAATTAGTGTCTATCAAATGAACATATTGATGTTTCCGCTCTTTTTTTTAAAGAATAAGAAGAATAAATTATCAGAGTTATACAAATTGTACTTGTACATATCATGTCTGCACTAGATAATCATACACGTGACATCATTCCTTATATCATTCATAAATGATTTATCCTTCTATTTAATTATAAATGACATATAAGACCTATTTTGCAAGTCGATTTTAGCCTTCAAAAGAGCAGCATGATGTTTGTCTCGCATATAACCAAAACAAAATATTAAGAAGGCAAAACTTTTAATGATTCCCATAATTTATAATCAGCATTAGATAGACTCTCTTTGTTAGAGAATTGAAATCGAGAAAATGGTGTTTGTATTATTCACTACCAAGAAAAATACACAAGAATATAATACATGAAATTATAAGAAAATTCATTAGTACATGCTTCAATAGTTCATCATCTTTTTTAGTTATTACTTTTACTATGTTTGACACAATTTTACTCATTTTTTAAATTCAAATGTCAGACTAATTGTTCAAGATGTCGGTGATATGTTTGAATCAAATTTATCTAACTAGTCAATTATTGCGCAGAGAACCGCCAACAAAAACAAATAGTATTGACTATGGAATGTTTGTTTGTAAATACATGGAAGTTGTGGTGGTCATCAAGACATTAAACTGGGTTGAACATAAATTCTGACAATAAAAAAATGATGAAATTTAAAGTTGAATTTGTTTATTTTCTTTGTCAATTCAAGGATAATTGTGAACAATCAAATAAAGTATATATGTAGATTTGTTTATATCATATATTGTCTCATGTATAAACAACAATTCTGATGTGGTTGTGTTTGAAACACTTTATTATGCATTAAGAGCTAAATTTGTGAAAAATAACTTGTTCTAAAAGTTTTACAAAATTTAAAAAATAACATAATTTAATCTTATCACATAAAAATTTAATGTTTCTAACAACAAAACATCATAAATATGGTTCATTCACGCTGGGATTTACTTTCGTCATTAAATTAGTGTATGTTTTTGTTGGCTATCATGCACTTAAAGATGTGTAGAATTTCTGTTATTTTAAAGCACTCATCAACATATGATTAAAAAAAATATCAAAGAGAGAAAAAATGTCTTACAAAATGGTGTTGACATCATAATTTTATGAAACACTCCAGCAATGCACATATAGAGTTAACGCATGGAGAGACAATTTGTTTTTCAACCAATAAAGATTCTTTATTATTTCCTATGATATAAAACAGACAATACGTTAAAGCAACATCATATTATATAAATGATTATCTAACAACAAATAAGTATTATGAATGATTTAATGGTAAGTATAATATTTACTTTAGGTCTCTTTTCTATAAATACCCTTTCGACTTGGCATTAGAATTACACTTTTGATGTCTCTTTGTTGGGTTCTTTAGTATTCTGTTGCATTATTTATTCTCAATCTTCTTTTTATTAGGCTTATGCTTAAATGGGTGTGGTTTACTGCTCAAGTCAATATCGTAGGACATTTTTTATGCCTCCAAAATATATTGTTCAACCTTGATCGCCCCCGGTCTCGGTGCTTATTTTATATAAATACTTATGGATGTGAATTTGAAATATGACACGACTTAAAGAACCGTTCTATATATGCAATTCTTTGAGAAATCTGTAACCGTTTCCAAAATAGAAATTTCTTAGCACCTAAAAACCATCACATGAGATATTTCTCTTACATTTTTGCTATATATTTTTTGCTGAAAAATTGATACACTTGAAACAATAATTTTATCATTTCAAATTTCTTACAACTAGCTTATATTAAAAGTTGTTTTGTCAAACTTGACTACTGAATATTTGGTTCACTTATAATCCACATTATTTATGTAATATTTTAAATAACTATTATCAAATACTTCTACAGCAAGCTTACCTACCCTATGTAGAAATTATTCTTCAAAAAAAGAGTATATCTTTATTGAACATAATGAAGCAGCTTACTTCAGCATAAGGCTGCTCATAATAATGAGACTAATTGCAGATTAAATACATTTGAAATTATCATCCTCCTTATTTCGTCTCCTTATTGACATGGCATTCCCAAGTCCCAAAAAATAATCGATGATAGAGCTTGTAGGTCTGGAGTTAACATGAAATTATTTGTAGACTCACTTCATTTCGTGGATAAGACTCTCAAGCCAAATAAATATTTATTAAAAGTTGTTAAACATTTTTTTCTAAGGTTGTAGAGCTTATCTAGCCAAACATTATCATGGAGGTTCCCCTTTTTAAGCATCTCAGCCCAGGTTTGCTTAAATTCTTCTTCTGAATCATATTTATTCATGTGTGTATAAAATAAATCGTATCATCTTGTTACAACTGGACCAATGTATTTTTGAAGGAAATTTCTTATATATATAACATTGACATAATTTATTATAAGTATGTGGCAATAAATCTTCTAAAAATCTCGGCATGGCTTCATCATGATCAGTGAATATTGCAAAAGAATGTTTGTCTTCCATTATACGAACAAATATTTTGAATAACTACTTGATGAGTTAATTGTCTCGTTCAATAAAAAATCGACTTAAAAAAGAATTGTTTGCCAGTGATGGTTAACCCCAACAAAAGGTACACAAATTAAATTAATTTATTCAATCAATAACATATATAAAAAATTATGACATCCCTGAGCAATCATAACAACCCTTGTTATGACATCACTCCAAAAAAAAAACTTATCAACTAAACCGACTCATCAATGAACGGTTATATTAAAGCATTAGTGTAACCATTTTAAATCATTACTCTTCTTCATTTTAAATAAAATTGAAAGAAATTACTTTCTACTTGAACTTCTGTAGTAAGAAGTTTGAATGCATCAGTAGCTCCAATCTTTGCTTTTGTCATTGATTTCAGTACATATCCATTGATATGGATCTAAAAGGATACCGATCACCTAACTCTGCTAAAGAATGACTTTCTATAATTTTTTTAATCTTCTAATTTTCATCAACATCAACATTATATCAAATCATGATTCGACAACCAGTTTCGATGTCATTTTTTTCTAAACTTTACAGTGTTATCGAGTTAAGCCCCATTTTAAAACCAACATTACCAAATAAAAAGTTATTTGATTTTATATTCTTTGAATTTAGCTAATAACTAACTTAATCCTTTCAAACAGAAAATCCAATGTGATATGCATAAGCACAATAAAAATCATATGATCATTTAATTGTGCACAATGGTGTCAACTAATATATTTACATTTGGTTCATTACTCATATTCCTTAGTTTGCAAAACTACACATATATATACGATTCAGACATGATTATGTTAGCAATCACATTTTAGAAAAATGATTGTATAGATGATGGTGTAAATGGTAGATTCGGATGAGAATATATATATAAAGTACACAAATGAATTAATATCTTATGCTCCTTTAATAGAAAAAATTATAGATTATGATGTTATAACCTTCTTTATTTGAAAATTACTACTAAAAAAGTGAGAAAAAAATTTTAGGAAAATAGTGATATTGCAATGGTATTGTTTTTCACACAAATGAAACATGTATTATGCTCCTCTGATGTGAGAAACGGTTGATTATGATGTTATGCGCTTTTGTTTGAAAATTACTACTAAAAAGTGTTATCAACTTTCAGAAAAATGATTGTATTCTATTGGTATTGTGATTTTTCACATAAATGAACCATATATTATATTCTTCTAATGTGAAAAATAATAATTATGATGTTATGTATACTTATTTTCTAAATATTACTACTAAAAGTGTTATAAAATTTTATAAAAATGATAGTATTATGTTGGTATTGTGATTTTTCACACAAATAAATAATGTTTATGCTCATTTAATATGAGAAATAATAGATTATGATGTTATGCACCTTCTTTGTTTGAAACTTATTACAAAGAAAGTATTATAATGTTTTATAAAAATGATAGTGTTAAGTTTTTTTTACACAAATGGATCATATTTTCAACTCCTCTGAGGTAAGAAACAATAAACTAAAATCTTATGCACCTTCTTTGCTTGAAAACTACTACTAAAAAAATGTTATTGAATTTTAGAAAGATAGTGGTATTGTGATTTTTATGCAAATAAATCATATATTTGGCTCCCCTATGTGAGAAACAATATTTTATGAAGTTATGCAGATTTATATTTGAAAATATGTTAAAAAGGTGTTATCATAATTTAGATAAATAGTAATATTATGATAGTGCAGGTGAGAATATTGTATTTTTTTAACACTATCAAGTTTTTATTCCCCTGATATGAGAAATAATATATTATGATACTATGCACATTTCCCATTTGAAAATTGCTATTATAAAAATTTTGCTAAGTAGCCATTATAGTGGTGGTACAAATGAGAATATTATGTCTTTCACAGAGTAAAATCATATTTTCTGCTTCTCTAACTTGAGATAAAGTGGTTATGATATCATGCATATTTTCTATTTGAAAATCTGTGCTCTAAAAATTTTATCATATTTTAAAAAATTATGATATTGTGGTGGTATTGTAAATATACAGATAAGAATAATGTATTTTTTTTTCTCACAAAAGAAATATATATTTTATGCTCTAATGTGAAAAGCAAATTAAAACTTATAATATCAAAATACATTGATTCATACTACAAAACTAGACCACCAATGGTTTAAACATTATAAATCAATATCAAAATACATTGATTCAAACTACAAAACTCTCAAGTAATACGAAGCAGATATAACTTCAATGGCAACTAAACTCGCTTCCATTTCATTCTTGACACCAATTTTTTTACTTTCCATCTTCAAACTTGTTTTGCTCAGTAGTAAGTGGATTTATCGTAGTCATGCATCATCAATGTCGCTCTCCTCAATATACCGCACAAAACCCTAAATCAAAACCCCAGACCGTGAAGAAAAAAATAAAAGCAGCTGTGAAAACGAAACAAAAATTCTAGGGTGTAAAGTACAAATTGAAGGAGGGGACGGGTTTTTAAATAGGAAACCTTTTCTAATTTTAGGTCCGGTTGGAGTCCAAAAGTTAATCTACGTCCGGACTCCGTATGTATATTTTCTCCTTAGAGTAAAGGAGTTGAGCAAAGTGGTAGAATTGGGGCGGTAGGTTAAGGTGGTATGCATGTAAGATTTATGTTTTAGGTGTTAGAAATGTAAATAATAAAGAATTGAGTGATATGTAAGTAAATCCCCCTTATAATTTTCAATTCCCCCAAGCACCACATTCCCAAATTCCACAAAATCATTAAAATCTAGATATCAGCTACAGAACTCAAAATCGCAGTCTAGTAAATCCTAGAATAGGCACAGGACTAGAACCGTCATTAGTGATTTTCAGCTACGGAACCAAAACCTGGAATAGGCTGCAGGAATATGAGCAGACAATAACTNCGACAAAATCATTACAATCTAGATATCAGCTACAGAACTCAAAATCGCAGTCCAGTAAATCCTAGAATAGGCACAACAGGACTAGAACCGTCATTAGTGATTTTCAGCTACGGAACCAAAACCTGGAATAGGCTGCAGGAATATGAGCAGACAATAACGTTAACCAAACAACCCAGCCCCATACAGGAAGACACATTTAACTGATCTAAAAGATCCCGGTTATCTATAATCAAAGAGTAAATCAAACAACCAATATTAAAACCATCCAACGGTGAACTACAATCAACAATGAGCAACAATAAGGCCCATCCAACAGTGAACCAAAATCAACAATGAGCTACAAGCAGCAAAGTTGCGGCCCAAATACAACAACACAAACAGCTACTATAAGGCCCGTTAAGAGTTGATATCCTTGAGGAAAACACAATAAAACCAACATAGGGAACTGAGACGAAAAAAAGGTCAAAACATACGCAGCCTCTACTCAAGAGAATCATCCTAAGCATGATTCATGCTAAAGCTAAAATTAAAATTAAAAAGAAAATCAGTCAATATGCTCGACTTAAAAAAAAAAATCTACTTCAAACTACACTTTAGAGAAAATTTTGGCAAAAATACTACACTTTAGAAAGAGTAATCTATAAATCATCACTTGATAGTCATCATATCAATGCACCAGTACACCATCAAAAACCGATACAATATCATCATCTAAGTGAGCTCAGAAACTTTGGAATTGAATTTGAACTTTCATGAATATGATATAAANAAGAGTAATCTATAAATCATCACTTGATAGTCATCATATCAATGCACCAGTTCACCATCAAAAACTGATACACTAGCATCATCTAAGTGAGCTCAGAAACTTTGGAATTGAATTTGAACTTTCATGAATATGATATAACAAAAAGAAGAATCCAAAGCATTGATAGCTAGTGCATTAAATAAAGCCAAATCAGATATATTGAGAACATGAATAATACTAGAACTTCCAAAATAATTTCAATTTATAAGTACGTTCCACTTATTTCAAAAATTTATATGTGGGTCTGTCTATCTAACAGTTCATTTCATTAAAGCTATTTACAACATCTTCAAAGATTTACAGGAGCCATTATTTTACCATGTGATTTGAATTTCGCACATAACCTGTTCACGTATGTAACAATAAACTTGCATTTGTGATTATTAATAGTTATTTTTTTTGTGAAATTTTTATGTAAATTAAGTAAATAACTAATATGATATGAGACAAATAATGTGTGTATATGGAAAAACAACTTTAAAAAAATGGTTTAAACATTAGCTGTGATGAATTATACATTTCTACATTTGACCGAAGATATGGAGTTTTGAAGTTCATATTAAGATATTATGGGCCAAAAATATAAATATAAATATCAGTTTGATTCATAAACTTGCGATAAATTTGATATACTTCATAAATAAATTGGGTTATCAAATGCTCAATTGATTGAACAACTAGAGTACGTATGATTTGTTCAACTCTATATCTAAGAATAAAATTTCAAATTTATGTGTTATGCGCTCAATTTCAGTTTCAAATTCAAACTCCGACTCTTATTCAAGTATAGATTTAGATTCATGAATATGCCGTACTATATGTACAGATTTGAAACCAAACAAATGAGATAGAATCATATTGTAACTACAAATCAATTTCTAAATCAAATAGATCTAAAAAGTATATGGTTAATACTAAAGAAAACAAGATTAGCGAAAAAGGGAAAGTAGATAGAAGAAAAAAGAAAAAGAATAAAAGAGAGAATCAAAAAACGAGAAAACCAAATAGTACACAACTCAGTTAGTGAGATCAAATATTTTAATTTATTACAAGAATCTCATTCTTCCTCACATATGCTCCTAGAAAAATTTATATAGAATGAGGGAATAAATATATGCATAAACTATTCATGTTTAAGAAAAATAATTGTGCCCTTATTGCATATCATAAAATATTTAAAACAAGTTAAAAATAAATGGACACANAAAATCTTATGCACCTTCTTTGCTTGAAAACTACTACTAAAAAAATGTTATTGAATTTTAGAAAGATAGTGGCATTGTGATTTTTATGCAAATAAATCATATATTTGGCTCCCCTGATGTGAGAAACAATATTTTATGAAGTTATGCAGATTTATATTTGAAAATGTGTTAAAAAAGTGTTATCATAATTTAGATAAATAGTAATATTATGATAGTGCAGATGAGAATATTGTATTTTTTAAACACTATCGAAATTTTTATTCCCCTGATATGAGAAATAATATATTATGATACTATGCACATTTCCAATTTGAAAATTGCTATTATAAAAATTTTACTAAGTTCTAGAAAACAGGCATTATAGTGGTGGTACAAATGAGATTATTATGTCTTTCACAGAGTAAAATCATATTTTCTGCTTCTCTAATTTGAGAATAATAAGTTATGATGTCATGCATATTTTCTATTTGAAAATTTGTGCTCTAAAAAATTTTATCATATTTTAAAAAATTATGATATTGTGGTGGTATTGTAAATATGCAGATAAGAATACTGTATTTTTTTTCTCACAAAAGAAATATATATTTTGTACTCTAATGTGAAAAGCAAATTAAAACTTATAATATCAAAATACATTGATTCATACTACAAAACTAGACCACCAATGGTTTAAACATTATAAATCAATATCAAAATACATTGATTCAAACTACAAAACTCTCAAGTAATACGAAGCAGATATAACTTCAATGGCAACTAAACTCGCTTCCATTTCATTCTTGACACCAATTTTTTTACTTTCTATCTTCAAACTTGTTCTGTTGAGTAGTAAGTGGATTTATCGTAGTCATGCTTCATCAATGTCGCTCTCCTCAATATACCGCACAAAACCCTAAATCAAAACCCTAGAACGTGAAGAAAAAAATAAAAGCGGTTGTGAAAACGAAACAGAAATTTTAGGGTGTAAAGTACAAAATGAAGGAGGGGACTGGTTTTTAAATAGGACACTTTCTAATTTTAGGTCCGGTTTCAGACCTGGTTCAGCTCACCGCAAAAAATCAGCTTTTTTTTTTCAAAATGCTATTGGAGTCCAAAAGTTAATCTACGTCCAAACTCCGTATGTATGTTTTCTCCTTAGAGTAAAGGAGTTGAGGAAAGTGGTAGAATTGGGGTGGTAGGTTAAGGTGGTATGCATGTAAAATTTATGTTTTAGGTGTTAGAAATGTAAATAATAAAGAATTGAGTGATATGTAAGTAAATCCCCCTTATAATTTTCAATTCCCCCAAGCACCACATTCCCAAATTCCACAAAATCATTACAATCTAGATATCAGCTACAGAACTCAAAATCGCAGTCCAGTAAATCCTAGAATAGGCTCAGGACTAGAACCGTCATTAGTGATTTTCAGCTACGGAACCAAAACCTGGAATAGGCTGCAGGAATATGAGCAGACAATAACGTTAACCAAACAACCCAGCCCCATACAGGAAGACACATTTAACTGATCTAACAGATCCCGGTTATCTATAATCAAAGAGTAAATCAAACAAACAATATTAAAACCATCCAACGGTGAACTACAATCAACAATGAGCAACAATAAGGCTCATCCAACAGTGAACCAAAATCAACAATGAGCTACAAGCAGCAAAGTTGCGGCCCAAATACAACAACACAAACAGCTACTATAAGGCCCGTTAAGAGTTGATATCCTTGAGGAAAACACAATAAAACCAACAAAGGGAACTGAGAGGAAAAAAAGGTCAAAACATACGAAGCCTCTACTCAAGAGAATCATCCTAAGCATGATTCATGCTAAAGCTAAAATCAAAATTAAAAAGAAAATCAGTCAATATGCTCGACTTAAAAAAAATTCTATTTCAAACTACACTTTAGAGAAAATTTTGGCAAAAATACTACACTTTAGAAAGAGTAATCTATAAATCATCACTTGATAGTCATCATATCAATGCACCAGT